>SKCR01010134.1:0-366569 GCA_019454045.1 Zanthoxylum bungeanum
GATGATAAGCAGTGGAAAACTTGTGAGTAACTCCGTATTTGGATAGGTGTGCATCAAAGTATCTGTTGCAGAAATGTGAGCCACCATCACTGATAATTGCCCGAGGTGTTCCGAACCGAGTGAAAATGTTCTTTTTCAGGAATTTGATCACCACTTTTGAATCATTGGATGGCAGTGCAATTGCTTCGACCCAATTGGAGACGTAGTCTACAGCAACCAGGATGTACAAGTTTTCGAATGATGGAACAAATGGTCCCATGAAATCTATACCCCACACATCGAATATCTCCACTTCCAGAATGTTTTGCAACGGTCCTTCATTTCTCCTAGAAATATTTCCCGTTCTCTGGCACCTGTCACATTGAAGAGCAAAAAGATAAGCATCTTTAAAAAGAGTAGGCCAGAACAAACCTGATTGTAGGACTTTGTCTGCAGTTTTGTTTCCGCTGAAGTGTCCGCCATATGGTGATGAATGACAGTGCTGCAAAACACTATTGACTTCCTCCTATGGAACACACCGTCTTAGTAGTTGATCAGCACATCGTTTGAACAGGTACGGCTCCCAGACATAATGTTTGACTTCTTTGAAGAACTTCTTTCGTTACTGAGTTGTTCATTCCAACGGTCATTTTCCTGATACAATGAAATTGACATAGTCAGCATACCAAGAGGCATCTTGCTGTTTCATGGCAAATAATTGTTCATCTGGAAAGGTTTTTTTGATTATCAGTTCTTTGCCAGTTGTTTCTCCATTCTCGAGTCTCGATAAATGATCTGCCACCTGATTTTCTGTCCATTTCCTGTCTCTGATATCCACGTCAAATTCTTGCAGAAGAAGTATCCAACGGATCAATCTGGGTTTGGCATCTTTCTTCGTGATCAAGTATTTGATTGCTGAATGATCTGTGTAGACCACCACTTTTGGACCCAGCAGATATGAGCAGAATTTGTCAAAAGCATACACAAGTGCGAGCAACTCATTTTCAGTGGTTGTTGTTGGACAATTATGACCCATAGCGTCACTGTTTGTACAGATCATGGTGTTGTTGTACAAATTAACTATGTGACAAAGGAGATTGCACTCTTATCATTTGTAATTAGATCACCTAGATGTATAAATGATGAGAGGTCCCTATGATTTGTTCCTGGACGGGGAATGATATGAGACAGTATCAGTCTACGAAGGATAAATCATTAAATATCCCTAGTCAGAGTATTATCGAGATTAGACATCGATAAATACGTAAAAGACTAGTATTACACTTGTGCGCATTGTGAGGGCACAACGACATAGTTCTCATATATTTGGGTATAGGATACTCATGCAAGTGTAATAGGAGGTTGTGCTTCACCGATGGTACGGGAAACAGCTTCGCTCTGGATAGACCCCTCGAAATTCCATTGGTAGTATGACTATGTGTCTATGGAAATCCGAAATCAGGGTAGGTGTATTTGGTCTTAACCTGAGACTTGCACCGCTAATACTTGCGACAATCAATATACTTTGGTTGAGGTCGTCCAGGGCTTTAACAGGTTCTGTGTACGCCAATACTGGGTATATTGAGAATCGTAGTGTGTTGGGTGTGATGTCAATATGGAAGTGTCACTCCAGTCATATGGAGATGATGGTCATGTAGGATACGGTACTGGTTCTTTTAAATGCTGCAGCTATCGGGATAAAATGACAAGGTCAGGTTTATCCGATTATAGAGACTAGTCACCAGACATCCGATATGTGATTCGTACGTGGCAGACACAATTCCAGCCTCAGGCCTAGCACGTGATCATTCGATACTGGACAGAAATACGCAATACTACGTATACTACGCCTGATACAGATCATTTATTCCTGTAATGATATTTCCGGAGAATTGGGTAGGCATGGCACTTTGCTAGAGGCCAACCTTGTCTTGTAAATCGGTATAAACATAGTACTAGGTACTTACGTGTTTGGATAGTCCGATGACCGAATCTACTGCCAACATATCTGGGGATCTCATGGGTCGCTTCCCAAAGATTCACCGATGACGTATAACTCGCACTCTAAATTAATCTGGGATAAATTAGAAGAGAGAGAAAATCAATCTGGGATTAATTGCGGAGATATTTTATCTGGGATAAAATATCAATAAAAAGATAGATAACGATTAATTTGGAATAAATCGATAAATTGATATATTTGATATATTAAACGAAATTGGATTTCGACGCGGAATTAAAATTAGATTTTAATTCGGGCGAACGAATTAATTTAGAATTAATTCGTTAGCGACGTGAATAGTGATTTCGCTAGTCGTAATCATTTAATTACGACGCAACGAAAAATTCGTTAATTTGGAATTAGCGAACCCGAGCCCGAGATTATTTGCGAGCGCATTCGTATTTCGAATTCGAGTGCGGCACGTCAAATCAAGCGTCAAATCGCTAGTCGCATCAAGCGTCAAATCACAAGTCACTTTGAGTGATGTGACTTGACAACTTGATGGATTGAGTGATGGAAGTAGGTGTGGCCATTAATTGTTTGACTTTTGAAAGGCCAAATTCATTCCAAATGAATTTGAAATTCACATTTGTGTATAAGATACACAAATTTGGAACACATTTCACAACTCTCTCTTCTCTCTTTCTCTCCTCTCTTCATGCCCAAGGGGCTCCAAAATGCTCACTGTTTTGTGTCAAAATGCCGAGCAGTAGGGAAGCTTAGAGTAGGATTTTGTGGAAAAATCTCAAGTGCTAGCACACTTACGAGACATGCAAAGGTGATAGGGAAGTCCACCCATGAGCCGGGAACCGTTCGACGAAGCTTGGAGCTTGACGAAGTTGATCCGCGAAGCCAAACCAGTGAGCTGCGCACAGCCCACTACCGAATGCACAAGGAGCAGAATTTTAAGTTTTGTTGCTTGCCGCGTCGCTTAACCGATCGATGTAAGTATTCCGCAACTTCATCGATGTGTATTCGCACTTGATTCATGCTTATAATTGATCTTGGGACCTTAATAGAAACCAACAATGGTATCAGAGCAAGGTTTGAGCATGAAATGTTTAGGGCTTAAAATTTGTGTAAAATTGATTTTGAGCATGAATTATGAAATTGGATGATTAAGTATGCTTGAATGTGTTTTATATGATGATTGATTGGATCAATTTGTTGAAAAAAATTTTGGAACATTTTTCCCCAAAATACTTAGCTTGGCCGAAAGTTAGAAGCCCTATAATGTCTTGGGATTTTTGATTTTTGATCATTGGATGTGTTGGAAATCATTCGGGAATATGATTTAATGTCGATTGTGGAATTAATTGGATTGAATTTGAATCGGACGTTAAATCCCCAAATTGCCGAGAGTCAATAACATGTAATTGGGTTTGATTTTTGATCAAAATATGTTGGACATGTTTTGTGGTAATTAAGCATGATTAGTTATGTTAATTGATGTTTTAGAAATATTAATTGGGTAATTAATTGTGTAATGCACTTTATGTAATTAAATTGTGAAATTGGGTTTTGTGATTTAATTATAATTGGGCCTTAAAATTGGATTTGGGCTTGTTATGTTGTAATTGGGCTTATTGGGCTTTGTTGTACAAAGTTGGGTTTAGGCAAAATTGGTTGGATCCAATTAGGCCCAAAACCGCATCCATAAATCCCAAATGCGACTTAATGGACCTTTAAAGTTTAATTGGGCCTAATGGGCCAAAATTGATTTATGGGCTTATGGGGTAACTCCCGAATTGGATTTTGGTTATTTGGTTTGACCCGAGTTGACCAAAAGTCCATGCCTTAAGAAATTAATTAAAAGCCATTGGACTTTAATTAAATTGACGTTGGACGTTAAATCGGGCTTTGAGACCCGTTGCGATTAAATTTGAAATTTAAGTCGTAAAAGTTCATTAATAAAGTGTAGTATTTAATTTGGAATTAAATATGTGA
Source organism: Zanthoxylum bungeanum (assembly GCA_019454045.1). NCBI lineage: Eukaryota > Viridiplantae > Streptophyta > Magnoliopsida > Sapindales > Rutaceae > Zanthoxylum > Zanthoxylum bungeanum. The sequence continues at coordinate 3,929 of SKCR01010134.1, forward strand.
ATTAGAATTGAATGCATATTCAATTGGATTTAATTATGTAGTTTAAATTAATTCGAGAATTCGTACTTTGAGTACTTATTCGCAAAAACGAGTTTGACTCGAGCAAAATCAAATCGTTGTTTGAACATTGGATGATCACTAATTATCAGATTAATTAATTTGATTAGATTGATTGATAACATGCTTGTGTGAATACATGGTTACGATGCATGAATAATGTATATCGGATGGATATTAGATGGGTGGGACAATTTTAGAAATTGTTGTAATAAATTTGATTTATTAATTGGACCTGCGTGTCCAGCCTTATTACCTCTCATTTCTTTGTATTCTCTTCTCACATATTCCCCTCAATGTAAATGAGGTTTCTTTAGAAGTGTAGTATAACGGGTAGAAGTAAATACATGTGCTAGCGGGAGAAAGAAAGGGAGAGATTTGATCTAGGATCAATGTGTAAAGTATTCATCCACATATCAATATTATTTATTCATATGCGCTTTATTATGTGTTTTGGATGTCCCATACCGGATCTAGGAATTGGATTGGATCCAATCGATCTTAGAGATCTACCTAGTTAATTATCATACAATTTGTTGGCCAAAGTCAAGATTGTGTGATATTTAACGGGATCCTAGCCCACTAGGAAACACGGTTTCCCGAGTACTCAATAGAGGGTTAGAGGCTCGCCGAAAAATAGTGGGAGGCAAGAATTGAATTTGCAATACTCGTTTAATTACATGCCATACGCGCTCATTCAAATATCATTCGTCAAATAAATTAAATGTTAGTTGGACTAATATTTAAATGTTGTTTTAATTAATAGTTGGACTATCTTCAAACTATTCATTTATAGTTGATTTTATAATTGGATTATAGTAATCAATATAATTGATTTTAATCTATTAAATTATAGTTGATTAAATAGTTGGACTATTGTAATCATTATAATAATAGTACCTTAATCTTTGATTAAATAGTTGGACTATTAAAATCAAGATTAAAATTGAAAGATTGACATTTAAAACATAATCCTAGGGAAAATGTATTTAAATGGTTTAATTTTCAAATTGGGAATAAAATTTCAGGATGGTCCTAGAAAATAACAAGTTACTTTATTTGATAAAATAACATATTAGGCCTAAGCCCGGAGTTAAGCAAATAGTCGAGCATAATCTTTGGAAGATTTATGTGATGATAACTTAAGTGCTTAATCCATTATACTTACCGCAGTAGACTCTTTAATTTCTGGATCAGAACTAAGGATTAGATCCTTAAAGTATGATAATGAAATTGAAGGATCTTCATAAATCTATCTTTAGATTTTAGAAGTACTAAATTGCAATAAATAACTCTTGGAGAGTTAATGACTATTCTCAAGGAGAAAAGTCAAACTTTGCAATTAGGCAAGTAGCGCGAGGCGCACCTTACTTTGATATTCTAGAAGGCCAAGGCTTGGCCAAAGGCTTCTGGAGTGTTGAAATGGGCAAAGGCAAAATCATTATAATCTTCTGGGAAGATAAAGGACATATCCCAAAATGTCGGCTAAATATAGCAAACGGGATCGCGGAAGCATGACTACCGTTTGGACAAAGCAAACATGAAGGAATTGAAAACGATCAAGGCTCTGACTTCAAATATGTTTGTCATAATTATGTTCACTACTAGTATTAAAATTAGATTTTAAATACTTAGTGTGGTACATATATGTATTGATGTTCAGAATCTGTTTTGAACAGGATACTGACTTCAATAGAGATTTATCTGTGAATTGTAAACGGGACGAAAGTCGTTGTTTTAACCGTAGATACCTAAGTTTAGGAACTACCTTCGGGTGTGTACCTAAATTTGGAAACTGTTATAATGTAACTAGTTTGACTAGAAACATTATCTCTATATCAGTGTTTAACCCGCTGCGGGTGAACCTTTATATTCTAGAACACTAAAGTGTTTTATTATATAAAGATGATATTGAGATAAACACATTAGATGTGAATAACAGAATTTATATTTTGAATATAAATAAATCTCGAATATATAATATGACAAATAAATAGCTCAAACTGATTTGATCAGAAGAAATTAATTGTGGCATTGTTGTCTGTGACATAATTAAACAAGACTCGTATATCCACACTTTTGAAGAGTGGGTACTCGGACTGATTTGATTCCATTCAAATAAAAGTCTACGAATCTAGTTTATTGGGCAAAGTGCCTAAAAACACTATTTACTTGGTAAAAGTGTAAATGCCATCAATCTGTTAGCCCTAGTTCATAGTAAAGCAAATGGGCCCATGTCTAGCTAGGCTAGAGGTGGATATGAATATTTCGTGACCTTACAGATGTGGCATCGCGTTATGGTTATGTGTTTCTTTTGAAGAACACAAATCAGAAACTTTTAAGTTTCGACACGAAAATAGACAAACAGATCGGCTATAGTATTAAACTGTCACGGTAAGACAGTAATGGAAAATACTTAAGCAATAAGTTTCTATTATACTTGAAAGAGTAAAGTATTCTTTCAAATGAGGACTCCTCCCGGAACACGTCAGTTTGACGGTGTGTCCGAACTGAGTAACCGAATTTTGTTGGACATGATAAAGTTAATCATGAGTCGCTCTGAGCTACCATTTCCTTCAACGGATAAGCTTTAAACAGTGCAAGAACTTATTTAGAATAAGGTTCCATAAAAATCTGTTTGACAGATATCATATTAGATATGAACGGGAAAGAAACCGGGTTTCTCATTCCTAATAATTTGGGTATGCTGGGCATACGTTTGGATGATACCAAACTAAAACCCAAATTGGATAAGTGCCAATTGTAGGTTATCCTAGGGATACCATAAGTATTGTACTTATACATCTCACAAGAGAACAATTAGATTGTTGCTCACCATGCGGTTTTCCTAAGAGGAATACCTAAATGCAGTGGTAAGTGGGAGGATAGTAAAACTCAATGAAAATTGGAGTAATACTATTCCTGGCACCGATTCCTAATGGAACATAAATAGTTCATCAAGGATGAAACTATACCATTAATCTTCGTATACACAAGAACCCAGTATGTCGGAGAGAGTCAGAAAACAACCTGGGGTATGAGTTTCTGATCTCTCCTCATAAAGATGTTTATTTTATTGAGGTATACCAACTGACTACGTATGAGGAAGTGATACAAGGTATCGACTCCCTATATGACAAAGTGTCATGAGTCCGAAATGGATTCCATGTATATCAACAAGTTTTGATACTAGTTGATGTACCGCAAGGCATTGTGCCTATTGGTACTTATAAGTCTTCAAGGAAGACATACATGGATGGAAACATACCAACGTATAAAGCTAGGCTTTTAACAGAAAGGTATCGTTATCAAAATTGTGTTGATTATGATTCAACCTTTTACCTGTTGCCACGGTAAATCCATTTGGATAATGCTTGCTAACGCTGCATGTTTCATTTATGAAATATGTCAGCTTAACGGGAAAATCGCTTTCCTGAAAAGGAAACCTTTTGGAGGCTGTTTAAAACATCCTGTCGATTTTGTTGTACAAAACTAGCAAACAAGGTTTGCAGGTTATTCGATCCATGTTTGGATTGAAGCAAGCATTAGGTTCTTGGAATTATCATTTTGATGTAATCATAATAGTTTATGATTTAATTCAAAAACGAAATGATTCTTGTGTATATAAGAGGGTTAGTGGGAGCGCACTGACAGTGGCTGTCCTATAAATAATGATAATATGTCATTTCTTGGAAATGATATTCCCAAAATAACTATCGGCGAAAGCTTGGCTTTCGAAAACTCTCCGTGGAATCGTACATTGAAAAATGTACGCTACCTGGTGTCTCATACGCTTTGAGCATATGGATTCACAAACAGGCTAATCCAAGTGATAGTCACTGAATTGATGTTAAGAACATCTGTTAGTATCTTAGAGATCTAAGGATGATGTCTTAATCTAAGGAGATGGAGAACTTGAAGTGACTGGGATCGCTGTAGCAAGTTTCCTTACAGATAAAACGACTATAAGTCGCAAACGGTACTATACAGTTTGAATAACGGAACAGTGAGCTGGAAATCTTCCAAGCAAGATACTGTTACCGTATAAACAACATATGCGGGTTATTGTTGTAGCTGAGGCGGCAATATAAGCCATTTGGGTTGATAAAAAATCTAATTAGATTAGATACAGTTCTGTTAGCAGCTGAGCTAGGCGTCAGCACAGGCTAAAGAATTAATGGTCTCATCAACGATCCAGATATATACTTCGATATTCATCTGATTCGTTCAGATCATACATCGTGGCGATGTGATGATCGAATAAATCGCATCAGATGATAATCATGCAAATCCGCTGATGAAAGCTTTTCTCAGCAGTTTGAGCCAACCGTACATAGTTCGGGTGTTAAGCACTCGAGTGACTGGCTATAGGCCAAGTGGGAGATTGTTGGACAATTATGACCCATAGCGTCAATGTTTGTACAGATCATGGTGTTGTTGTACAAATTAACTATGTGACAAAGGAGATTGAACTCTTATCATTTGTGATTAGATCACCTAGATGTATAAATGATGAGAGGTCCCTATGATTTGTTCCTGGACGGAGAATGATATAAGACAGTATCAGTCCACAAAGGATAAATCATTAAATATCCCTAGTCAGAGTATTATCGAGATTGGACATCGATAAATACGTAAAAGACTAGTATTACACTTGTGCGCGTTGTGAGGGCACAAAGGCATAGTTCTCATATATTTGGGTATAGGATACTCATGCAAGTGTAATAGAAGGTTGTGTTTCACCGATGGTACGGGAAACAGCTTCGCTCTGGATAGACCCCTCGGAATTCCATTGGTAGTATGACTATGTGTCTATGGAAATCTGAAATCAGGGTAGGTGTATTTGGTCTTAACCTGAGACTTGCACCGCTAATACTTGCGACAATCAATATACTTTGGTTGAGGTCGTCCAGGGCTTTAACAGGTTCTGTGTATGCCAATACTGGGTATATTGAGAATCGTAGTGTGTTAGGTGTGATGTCAAGATGGAAGTGTCACTCCAGTCATATGGAGATGATGGCCACGTAGAATACGGGACTGGTTCTTTTAAATGCTACAGCTATCGGGATAAAATGACAAGGTCAGGTTTATCCGATTATAGAGACTAGTCACCAGACATCCGATATGTACTTCGTACGGGGCAGACACAATTCCAGCCACAGGCCTAGCACGTGATCATTCGATACTGGACAGAAATACGCAATACTACGTATACTACGCCTGATACAGATCCTTTATTCCTGTAAGGATATTTCCGGAGAATTGGGTAGGCATGGCGCTTTGCTAGAGGCCAACCTTGTCTTGTAAATCAGTATAAACATAGTACTAGGTACTTACGTGTTCGGATAGTCCGACGATCGAATTTACTGCCAATATATCTGGGGATCTCATGGGTCGCTTCCCAAAGATTCACCGATGACGTATAACTCGCACTCTAAATTAATCTGGGATAAATTAGAAGAGAGAGAAAATCAATCTGGGATTAATTGCGGAGATATTTTATCTGGGATAAAATATCAATAAGAAGAGAGATAACGATTAATTTGGAATTAATCGGTAAATTGATATATTTGATATATTAAACGAAATTGGATTTCGACGCGGAATTAAAATTAGATTTTAATTCGGGCGAACGAATTAATTTAGAATTAATTCGTTAGCGACGTGAATAGTGATTTCGCTAGTCGTAATCATTTAATTACGACGCAACGGAAAATTCATTAATTTGGAATTAGCGAACCCGAGCCCGAGATTATTTACGAGCGCATTCGCATTTCGAATTCGAGTGCGGCACGTCAAATCAAGCGTCAAATCGCTAGTCGCATCAAGCGTCAAATCACAAGTCACTTTGAGTGATGTGACTTGACAACTTGATGGATTGAGTGATGGAAGTAGGTGTGGCCATTAATTGTTTGACTTTTGAAAGGCCAAATTCATTCCAAATGAATTTGAAATTCACATTTGTGTATAAGATACACAAATTTGGAACACATTTCACAACTCTCTCTTCTCTCTTTCTCTCCTCTCTTCACGCCCAAGGGGCTCCAAAATGCTCACTGTTTTGTGTCAAAATGCCGAGCAGTATGGAAGCTTAGAGTGGGATTTTATGGCAAAATCTCAAGTGCTAGCACACTTACGAGACATGCGAAGGTGATAGGGAAGTCCACCAATGAGCCGGGAACCGTTCGACGAAGCTTGGAGCTTGACGAAGTTGATCCGCGAAGCCAAACCAGTGAGCTACGTACAGCCCACTGCCGAATGCACAAGGAGCAGAATTTTGAGTTTTGTTGCTTGCCGTGTCGCTCAACCGATCGATGTAAGTATTCCGCAATTTCCTCGATGTGTATTCGCATTTGATTCATGCTTATAATTGATCTTGGGACCTTAATAGAAACCAACAGTTGTGTAGTTGAGTTGAGCTTCATTCAAAGTTCTGCTGGAGTAGTAAATGGTGTGAAAATCTTTGTTTTCCGTTGTCCCAAAACTGCACCTACAGTCAAATCACTAGCATCACACATCACTTCAAATGGAAGGGTCCAGTCTGGTGCAACAATGATGGGGGCAGAAATCAGATTTTGTTTTAAGATCTCAAAAGCTTCATGGCATTATTTGGTGAAGTTGAAAGGCACATCCTTCTCCAGAAGATTGCACAGAGGTTTAGCAATCTTGGAAAAGTCTTTGATAAATCTCCTGTAAAAACCTGCATGTCCGAGAAAGCTCCGAATTCATTTGACAGATGTCGGCGGAGGTAGTTTTTCAATTGTTTCAATCTTTGCTTTGTCTACCTCGATTCCCTTTTGTGAGATCCGGTGTCCAAGAACAATGCCTTCATGTACCATTAAATGGCATTTCTCCCAATTGAGTACCAGGTTTGTATCTTCGCACCTTTTTAACACTTGTTCCAAATTTTGCAAGCAGTGGTCAAAAGAATCTCCAAACACAGAAAAGTCATCCATAAAAACCTCCATACTCTGCTCCAACATGTCTGAGAAGATGGCCATCATGCAACGCTGAAATGTAGCGGGGGCATTACATAATCCAAATGGCATTCTGCGAAAAGCAAAAGTACCATAAGGACATGTAAATGTGGTTTTCTCTTGATCTTCTGGGGCGATGGAAATCTGATTGTATCCTGAATATCCATCCAGAAAGTAATAGAACTCATGTCCCGCCAGTCTGTCTAACATCTGGTCAATGAATAGTAGCAGAAAATGGTCATTTCTCGTGGCTTTGTTCAGCTTCCTGTAGTCCATGCATACTCTCCATCCAGTCACCGTTCTTGTTGGAATCAGCCCGTTCTTTTCATTTGTGACAACAGTAATTCCTCATTTCTTCGGCACACAATGCATAAGACTTACCCAACTACTGTCTGAGATGGGGTAAATGATGCCAGCATCCAACCATTTGATGATTTCTTTCTTCACGACCTCCATCATGATTGGATTGAGTCTCTATTGATGCTCCACTATGGGTTTGTATTCATCGTTCATCAGAATCTTGTGCATACAAAATGATGGACTAATGCCTCGCATGTCTGAAATAGTCCATCTAATGGCCTTCTTGTGCTCTCGTAATACTCTCATCAATTTTTCTTCCTGCTCCAATGTTAGCGAAGAAAAATAATAACAGGTAATTTAGAAGAGTTTCCAAAAAATACGTACCTGAGATGGCTCGGAAGTAACTTCAGTTCCAACTGCGGTGGTTCTTCAATTGAAGGCTTAATTTGATCCTTCTTTGGCAGTTCGAGGCTTTCCACTTATGGTGTCGCTTTGAATCGGAATGGTTTATCAAGGTAGTTGATATATTCCAGGATTTCAGCATCTAGCTCGCTGTCAGTCATGTTGGTGATGCAAGCTTCAAGTGTATCTGTAGGATTTGGCTCAGTATCTTGAACGATACTATCAACAACATCAACTCTGAAGCATTCTTCTTCCTTTTCATCGCTCGGGAATTTCATGGCTTTGAAAACATTGAAGGTAGCTTCTTGGTCCTGCACTTTCATGGTCAGTTCTCTTTTTTGCACATCAATCACAGTTTTACCTATAGCCAAGAATATATTGCGGCATCAGATGCTGCAAAGGAAGCTATATGGATTAGAAAATTTATCACTGAATTGGGATTTGTCCCAAGCATCGAGGAATCGATCCCGTTGTTCTGTGATAATAGTGGTGTTGTTGCACAAGTAAAAGAACCTAGAGCGCATCGGAAATCGAAACATGTGGAATGAAAGTACCACATTATTCGTGAGATCATCACTCGATGAGATATTTCCATATGTAAGATATCTGGAGAGGACAACATAGCAGACCCGCTTACAAAGGCATTGTCTCCGAGACTATATGATAGACATGTAGAGGCTATGGGTATTAGATACCATCAAATTTGGCACTAGGGCAAGTGGGAGAAAATATTGTAGTTGGTGCTCGGCGCGCCAAATTTTATTGTATTTATTGTAAATATGATGTATATTTTATTTTATTATGAAAAAAATTAAGTAATTTTCATCAATATATTCTATTATATGGTAAAGACGTAAAACACCTTAGAATGAATAGTTGTGACATAATTATAAAAACACCGCAATTGTTACAGAGAAATGTCACAATACAATTCATTCTTTAACTGTTCCTAGTCAAGGTTTACATACTTGGTCAGTTAGTAAACCCGTGAGACCGGTACGTGTCGTATATTAGAATTGTTCTAATGGTTTGTCTCAGTAAACCATGAGTCTTGGGAGACTCATATAAACACGTAGGTATTTATTAGATAAATACTGAACGACTCATTCAAAGATTCCTGATAGATGATACACCAACGTCAATATGAATCTTTACGAGTCGAATAGCATATTAGCTCATTTGACTTGTGATACCACTGTGTATAGTGAGATATCATATGTACTTTGATGACAGTCACGCCAATGATCTTTTAAGATCAGACCTCCGCCTATTCATCGGGTATGGACTGATACTCACGATATCCTGTGATATATCCAGAGAGAGTCTGTCAATCCCGTGTATGGGATTTAGGTGTCCAATTTGTGATTCTTTGAAATCCTTGGCCAAGATATGATTCAGAAAAGAGTTCCGAATATTTATTGAAGAATCATAATTATGTCGCGACACATGAATTATTCATAGCGGAGATTTGACGTTTAATCTATATTTCCGGAACAATTCGGATAACCTATGACAGATGGATTATATATATGCAATGACTTCGACTTGGATGGTTCAACTTGATTATCTATGGTCGTCGTAATTTGTGAGTGGACAAATTACGGACATGTAAATGATTTATGTGACAGATAAACTTGAACCTAAAGAGTCCCACAATATAAAGTGTACTCGTTAAGCACTTGGGCAATTAAGTATGGATAATTCAGATTATTCATAATTTACACATGCGTATTAAATAATGTGTATTTGTATACGATACATAATTTAGATTAGATACACATTATAAACCCACTGAATTTTGTCACTTGTTATTATTATTATTATTAATTAATTAATTGTTAATTGATTATTAATAATAATAAAATGGAAGAATATTATTGGAATATTTCTCCATGTATTTATTTTATCTTTTTATTAATAATAAAATGAATTAATTAATTAGTTTATTTATTTTAATTAAGAATATTACATTGAATATTCTTTATTTTTTGGAAATTTTTGATTTGTCTAACCATGTGATTTGGACACATGGATTTTGATTAACAAAAATCAAAATAAAAATAAATTTTGGATAAGATCAATGTTGTGTCAAAATCTAAACCATGAAAATTGATTATTTTTATTGTAAAAATACTCCAATTTTCGAAAATTAGGGTTTACTTATTATAAAAATGAAACTTGTTTCATTTTACGAGTTTGAATCACTTTCTCATGTGTTGAGAACAAAAGAAAAAAGGAGAGTTATGGTTCTAAATTATTCAACATCAAAAGGAGAAGAAATTGAAGGAATTGGAAATTAAATTAAGGTAATATTAAATTTCCAATTTCTATGTTTTCTTGTTTTGTTTCTTGAGCATGAAAATATATATTGGATATGTATTTTGCATGACTTACTAACATATGTATATTTGATATGTATATGAAATAAAAATTTGGTGTTGATTGTTTAATAACCTTAACTATTTTTCTTTTGTAAGCATGTGTTTAAGATTAATTAGAGAATTAATCTCAAAATTAAAACTGACATTCTAGAGTGATGTAACCATTCTAATATTGCCTAGAATTTTTCTTGAGGCTTTATGTTGTGGTGATTTAATTTTGGTACAAATTAATTGGATTAATTTGGTGAACAAATTGAATTTAGGCATGAAACATAGAGAAAATTAATTCTGAATCAGATCTGGTTTTGAACCTAAAAAAAAATAGTTTTCATATAAAAATATGTTATTTGGATGATTTTGGATGTGTATTGGGTGGTGGATAAATTCTGGAAATTATTCTGGGGCGAAAACGCGAGAAAACGGCGAAATTCGCGTCGAAACGGGCTCAACGCGTGCCGACTGTGAACCCAGTGAACTGGGCATTGTTCAGGCAGCCCAAGGGCTGACCGAACACTGTCCGAGTGACCAGGTTGCCCCGGCTCGGCTGTTGGTCAATCGGTTTGACCGTTTGCCCGTTACGCGTATTATTTGTCGAAAAATATTTTCGTAAAATAATTCATCGTAATTCGAAATATATTATGTCATTAAATGTTAATAAATAATATATTTAAACTTATTTTGGTGAATTAAAAATATTTCATATTTATAATTTGCTCGGAAAAATTTTAAAATGTTTAAAAACTATTTTCGCCGTCCACCGCGGGCTTCCGCTGCTCATACCCCAACAACTTATACTTCCAAAGCATTCGTACACAATTAATTAGCCTAATTTCAATATCAAGCTATGTTATTATGTATCTAGTACATAATTCATCACTATATGTCTCACTAATGATAACTTACTAATGAAAACATAGCTTTGTAGAAGATCAAACTTACCTGGCAAGCTTGATTTCAAGATCCAACCTTCTTTTGTTGAAATATTATGGAGAACTTTCAAAGCTAGCAAGTTTGGTTTCAAGATCCAATCTTCTTCTCCTTGTTGTTGTAGAGAATTCCCAAAGCTAGCAAGCGTGGTTCCAAGATCCAATCTTCTTCTCTTTGTTGATAAATTATAGAGAACTTTTAAAGCTTCTTTAAACACTTTTTGTACTTAGGCTAATATTTTCAATTCTTGCTTGTTTTTAGATTTCTTAAGCTTGATTAAAACCTTGCTCAAGCTTGTTTTTTATAACAAAACTTAGGTAATTTTTAATTAATAAAATCTTAATCAAATATTAGGTAGTCTTAATCAAATATGTATAATAAGGTGTGACTAATCACATTTGTCTACCACTATGATTTAATCTAATTAAATCAAGATAAATTTTAATGGATTAATTCAATGTCTACCACTTTGATTTAATCTAATTAAATCAAGCCAAATATACTTATTATTGCATATTTGTAATTACTAAAATATCCTCATATGGTAGAGATATTGATGAAATTATGACAAAGCTTGGATTAATCCAATTGGGTCAAAGTAAATAATCATTATTATATAATAACACTTAATTATCTAGGTTAAAAATTACAATATTAAAAAATTATCGGCTACCCAAGTTCTCAACGAGTACTGTGGGACTCTCTAAGTCTAGACACGTTCGCCATATAAGCCTAGCTTATATGCACGTAATTCGGCCACCTCCGAATTTACGAAGAACACGAACGACCTTTCTGAACTTTACAAGTCGAGGTCATCATATATGTTTAATAATCTCTCTATCGTAGGTTATCCGAGTTGTGCTTAGGAAACATATATATTACACCGTCAAGTTTCCAAGGCGCACATCTCATGTCGACATATCCACGATTCTTTACAACTAATCAGAAATCATTTCTGATATATGTGATCCACCCTAGGTGATCGGCTTTGGCCAAAGTCTTAAGAATCGTGAATTACTCACATTGATACCTAAGCCCCTTATGGTACACATACGGGCCGACATATCATATCTTGATACGCACTTGATTAACGAGTTTATCGGTCCACGCCCAATGAACATCTAGCGTTCAAACCATGAAATGTCTGTGTTATGGCATCTAAATATGGAAGATCATACACAAAATCAATATTATCCTATAGTCAAAGGATCACATATGCTACTCGACTCGAGGAGATTCCTATTGACTTAATCATTGGGTGGTTGGTTGGCCATATTTATCATCTATAGGAGATTCCTATTGACTTAAGATCACTTTGGACGTTTGCGGACCGATGAATGTAAAATCCCGAGGTAGTTATGAATATTTTTATTGACGATTATTCAAGATATGGATTTGTTTACCTAATGCAGCACAAGTCAAATACTTTTGAAAAGTTCAAAGAGTATCGTGCTGAGGTTGAGAACCAACTAGGTAAAACCATCAAAACTCTATGATCGGATCGTGGAGGAGAATGCATTAACATAGATTTCGAGGAATTCTTAGTTGAGCATGAAATAGTTTCACAGCTCACAATACCTGGAACACCACAGTAAAATGGTGTTGCAGAAAGGAGAAATCAGACCCTACTAGGCATGATGAGATCAATGTTTAGTTACAGCACACTACTTAGTTCATTCAGGGGGTATGCATTGCTAAATGCAATGTATATCTTGAATGTAGTTCAATCTCTTCATAAGACTCCCTTAGAGCTGTAGAATGGTCGTAAAGCTAGTTTATGACATTTCCACATATGAAGGTGTGTAACACATGTGCAAAAGAACAAAAATATGAAGTTGGAGCCACATTCGCATGTGTCATATTTGTAGACTATCCTAAGGAAACTAGAGGTGGATTCTTTTATAGTACAAAAGATAACAAAGTATTTATGTCGACATATGTTATATTTCTTGAGGAGGACTATATGAGATAGTTCAAACCTCGAAGTAAAGTGTTACTTGAGGAGTTACTTGTTGGTACAACACGCACACCATTGTCAACTATTGACAGAAACTTAACATCTTCAACATCTGAGCATCAGATACAAGTTTATCAGAATAATCTACCATATAGATGTAGTAGAAGAGTTGTATGACAATCTGAACGCTATCTAGGAAATGGAGAGGCACAAGTTGTTGCTTCAAGTGATGGTGTAGATGATCCATTGACCTATCGTAGTGCAATGAATGATTCAGTTAAAGAGGAATGGCTCAAAGCCATGAACCTCAAGATGGGGGTCTATGTACTGTAACTCAGTCTGGGAACTTGTAGATCAATCTGATGGAGTAAAACCTATAGGTTGTAAGTGGATCTACAAGAGAAAAATATGAGTAGATGAAAAGTTACATACCTTCAAGGCTAGGTTAGTGGCCAATGGTTATACCCAGAAAGAGAGAGTCGACTATGATGAGACTTTCTCGCCAGTAGCCATGCTAAAATCCATCCGCATTCTTTTTTCCATTGCCACATATTATGACTACGGATGTCAAGAATGCATTCTTGAATGGAAATCTTGATGAGAGTATCTATATGATACAACTAGAGGGGTTCATAACCCAATGTCAGAAGCAAAAATTTTGCAAGTTGCAAAGGTCCATTTATGGACTTAAGAAAACATCTCGATCTTGGAACATAAAATTTGATACTACGATCAAGTCTTATAATTTTAAGCAAAACATCGATGAGCCTTGTGTTTACAAGCGCATCATTGATGATAATGTGGTTTTTCTCGTGTATGTCAATGATATTTTACTAATTGGGAATTATGTAAAGATATTATCGGACGTGAAAATCTGACCAGCTAACCAATTCCAAATGAAAGATTTGGGAGAGGTAAGTTATGTACTTGAGATCCAGATCATTCGGGATCGCAAGAGACGACTATTAGAAATGTCCGAGGCATCCAATATCGACAAGATTCTTATGCGATATGGAATGCATAATTCAAAGAAATGTAATTTTCCTTTCAGATATAGAATTCAGTTGTCGAATGAACAGTCTCCCAAGACACCTCAAGGTGTTGAGGAAATTAGACATATCTCATATGCCTTAGCAGTTGGTAGTCTCATGTATGCTATATTATGCACGAGACCAGACATCTGCTTTACAATGGGAATACTCAATAGGTTTCAGTCAAATCTAGGTATAGATCATTGAGTGGCGGTGAAACATATTCTCAAGTATCTTAAGAGAACTAAAAAATATATGCTTGTATATTCAGGTGGGGATATGATCCTCAGGGGATATACTGACTCTGATTTTTAGACGGATGTAGATTCTAGGAAATCAACATCTGGATCATTGTTCACCTTAGGTGGTGGGGCCATTATATGGAGAAACATAAAGAAATCTTGTATTGCTGATTCTACCATGGAGGCTGAATATGTAGCAGCTTGTGAAGCAGCTAAGGAAGCAGTCTAGCTCCGTAAGTTCGTAGGAGATCTAGAAGTTGTTCCAGATATGGACACCGAAGTTGTTCGGCTTATTATTTCCATCTATTGCAACGGGAGTGCAACTTCGAGTTTTTAGTGTAGTAACGCGAAGTTAATAATTTGGAATATTTAGTTAATGAGATTAATTAATATTTCAAGATTATTGGAGCTCGGAAACGTAGGTCCATTTGGTCCCTGTGCTAGCTTGATTGATTGTAGCAAACCTAATATAATTGGATTGTCTAATTATATACTCACATAATATTTATATATTAATAATAAGATTAATAATATAATTTGTCACAAATGAAAACTATACTAAATGTGTTTAATACAATGTTTTCTAGAATTATTTGATTATGAGATAATCAAATTATGATTATGAGATAATCAAGTTAGTAATAATTATGAGATAATTATTACATCATAACTAAGGTAATTACATCATTATTATGATAATGGTATTTAAATTGTCTTGGAGACAAGACCATATGGCTTGCCGTACTCTCCAACAATTTATGTATATTAGGTATGACCTAAATACCTAATTGATTTGTTCTTATGCTTTGGTATGGACTCCACTTGAGTGTGTTTACCATTATAAGATAGCATTAGTGGCTTAATGACAAAAGTAGTTGGCTTGATTAAAAGAATAAAATACTGAATTTTTTTCCACTCAATGGTTGAGAGATTGAAGGTGATCTAAACATATACACAAGAGTTATGAGAGAGTAAGATCAAGCTATTTCTGAGAGTGTTGACAAGAAAGCAAAGAAAAGAAAAATTCAGAATTTTCTCAAGTGTTGAGAAAAGAAAGAAAATGAGTGAGTTAGATCTTCATCTTCTTCACTAACTCTTTCTAAAAGCTAAAACAATTTTGTGACAAATTCAGTCACCAAGAGTTGGTGGATTTTGGATTCAACAAATGAGAAGGCAGAAAATTTTCCAAGGTCGATCCCGGAGCCAATAGTATTTTCGCTGGGCATAAGGAAATCAGTTTCCTACAATTGGCATTAAGAGCTAAGGTTGAAAAGTGTTATAAACCCTCTCTTTTGAAGTTTCGTTTTAATGGTTTATATGAGATATAAATCATTAGTATGCATACTGTGATGAGTAGGCATAATTTTAGATTCATGAGATGAATGGTTTAATGTTCATGAGATGAATGTTTATTTTGATTAATGATATAAATGCATTGCGTTGATCGTTAATTTTTACTAGCTATTATTTTTAGTATGGGGAATGTAAGGCCAAAATGTCATATTCTTTCAAGTGTTGTAAGTTCATTTCCCTTGTAATAAGTTCAAGTTGTAACCTTATTTGCAACTTAGAGACCCGATGCCGCGAAAGACTCAAGACGTGCCGATTCCGCAAAGAACTTAACAACACACCATGGAGCATGATTTGAAGACCAATGTATGCCTTGGATCATTATTTATACTAATTAGATTAGTATAGAAAAAATAAGAGCCTGATTTACGCAATTTGTGATGTGTATGTTTTTTATCATTCCAGACCTGGAAAACAGGCAGTGTCGCGACGCGCACCAGCCCACGTCGCGACGCCCAAAGGTCTTAAGCTAATGCCTATGAGTTGAACTTCATCACGTCGTGATGCTGGACAAGTTGCGCCGTGACGCGATCCAATGTCGTGAAGCTAAACAGGCTGAGTCGCAACACCGAGTCGAGCTGACATTCTGCCTCAGATTTTTTCTTTAGAGCGATGCCCAACCCGGGTATGTGAATGTGTTGTAAATAGTTTAATAACATGTCATATACCATAGGGTTCATACTCTTATATTTTCATATGTCATAACATGTTTAAATTCATGATATTCTAAGTTATAAAATGTGATTTTATGTAAGTTAGTGGTTAAATTGGAATATGATATGCATGCAAATGAATTAATGAGATTAATTGGTTTTATGGTTTAAAAATTGAGAATTCAAAGTCTAAGACTTATGGACCTTATGGGTGCATTATTTTTCCTTGGTATATCGGATGGAAACCCGGACATAAATTTCATAGCTGGTTCCGAATAGACAATAGTATGGTCTCCACTCGAGATACAATTCCACGTACCATTGGAATTTATAACATGCTTAAATCAATTAAATAGTTTAATTATATTTGGTCCGTTCGTTGAATTCTAAATTTTTAAAACCTTTTAGTGAACTAATATTTTAAGAGTTAAAATAAATTAGGTCACAAAAGCAAACTTGATTAAATAGTTTAATTAAGTTAGAATGGTTAGTAGAGACTAATCGGTACTAGTGAATAAAATTTTAAAGAGTTAAAATTGGTTAGATCACTAATAGTACACTAGTATTAATTAGTTTATGTTTTAGCCGCTCATAATCTAAATGGATTATATACTAGTGTAATAGAAACCTTAAACTCAAAATAGTGAGTGAGAGAGGTGTTGGACAATTATGACCCATAGTGTCACTATTTGTAAAAGACATTGTGTTTTTGTACAAATTAATTATGTAGCAAAGGAAATTGCCTTTTATCATTTCGTAATTAGATTACTTAAATGTGTGGATGATGAAAGTCCTTATGATTATTTCCGGATTGAGATGATATGAGACAGTATCAATCCACGACGGTTTAATCATCAAATATCCCTAGTCGTAGTATTATCGAGACTGGACATCGATAATGCAGAATAGACTAGTATCGCACTTGTGCGTGTTATGGAAGCCTAACAACATAGTTCTCATATATTTAAGTATTGGATACTTATGCAAGTTTGGTAGGAGGTTGTGTTTTACCGATGGTACGGAAAACAGCTTCGCTCTGGATAGACCCCACGGAATCCCATTGGTAGTATGACTATGTGTCTATGGGAGTCCGCATCAGGGTGGGTGTATTTGGTCTTAACCTGAGACTTGCATCGCTAGTACTTGCGACAATCAATACGCTTTGGTTTTGGTCGTCCAGGACTTTAACAGGTTCTGTGTACGCCTCTTCTGGGTTTATTGAGAATCGTAGTGTATTGGATGTGATGTCAAGACGGGAGTATCACTTCAGTCATATGGAGATGATAGTCACACAGGGATATAGAACTGGTTCTTTAAAGGGTTGCAACCATCGAGATAATATGACTAGGTCATGATTATCCGATAATAAAGAGACTAGTTGCTAGTGATCCGATATATGCTTCGTACGAGGCAGACACTTTTCCAGCCTCAGGCCTTGCATGTGACATCCGATACTGGATCGAGATACGCAATACTACGTATACTACATCTGACATGGATTATATATTCCATTAAGAATATTTCTGGAGAATTGGGTAGGCATGGCGCTTTGCTAGAAGCCAACATTGTCTCGTAAATCGGTAAGAACGTAGTACGAGGTACGTACGTGCTCGGATAGTCCGACGACCGGATTTACTGCCAACATATCCAGTGATCTCTTGGGTCGCTTCCCGAAGATTCACCGATGACGTATGATTCGAACTTTATTAATCTGGGATTAATAGCGGAGAGACTTTATCTGGGATAAAGTACTATTTGAAGAGAGAGAACGATTAATTTGGAATTAATCGATAAAATAATATATTCGATATATTAAACGAAATTAGATTTCGACGCGGAATTAAAATTAGATTTTAATTCGGGCAAACGAGTTAATTTAGAATTAATTCGCTAGCGAAGTGAATAGTAATTTTGCTTGGCATTATTATTTAATTAAATTTGATTTAATTACGTCGCAACGGAAAAATTTGTTAATTCGGAATCAGTGAACCCGAGCCCGGGAGTGTTTGCGGGCCCACTCGGATTTCGAATCAAGTGGGGCCCACATGTCACATCATTAGTCACATCACTTGTCACTTTGAGTGATGGGTTTTGGTGAGAATGATTTTAACTTGTTTTACACTCCAAGTTAAAGTGACATGATTGACTTATTACCAAAATTTTGGTAAACCTTTAATTTGGTTTTTGAAATCAAATAAACAAAAAGGAAATGAAGTCAACTCTCTTCTCACTTCTCTCTCATTCACGCACATCACACAAAATTGCACTCTCTCCATTTTTCTTTCACTTGGCCGAAAGTTCAAGGTAGAAGAAGGTGATTTTTGTTGCAAAAATTACCAAGAGCTAGCACTCAAAATGATCATCACAAGGTGATAGGGAAACAAACCTTGGAGCTTGGAATCACAAGACAAAGCTTGGAGCTTGGAGGACTACCTTGGCCGAAAATTGCAAAGGGAACTTGGAGTTCATTTTGCATCTCACCACATCCAAATTCGTCCAATGTAAGTGTGTTTCTGCCACTCTTCTTTGCGTATTCATTCTATTTCTATGCTTAATATGATCTTGGGATTAACCTAGAAATCCAACAAGAGGGAAATACCACAATGCATCACATGATCTCTGTTGTTATCCAAAAACGTGAGATTCAAAAGAAGTATCGAGATGGCTTTATTTTCGTCCTCCTACGGATGGTGTCCTTTTGGTCAATATCAGGTTTAGATTCCGAGAAGATAGAAACTCTAGATATATTTGGTGATTTGACCTACCCTACGGTGACACTTCACTAATTAAGTCTAAGGGTTCCGAAACAACGGGCTACACTCATAAAGGAATGATTAAATAGTTAATCAAAGTTCATTGATCAAATATAACGGTAGTTGATTAATATAAGAATAAGAGTTATTTCCAAATATATTTATCAATTGAGAAATTCTCGATCTATCATGTGAAAACTTGACCCACCCAACAACGACACTTATTTGTGGGATGATAGATTACCATGGTATAATAATTCTTTTAGGTTTCTAATTCATTATACATGGATCATGCATCATGTTTAATTTTATGCCTAAATTTTTGACAATTTTAGTATGCGATGAATGAATATTGAATGCGCGTTTATTTATTTATTTCATCCATGGCATGTTCAATTATTGCAATTCTCAAACAAGATAAATTAACCAGGGAAAATCATGTAAAATGGAAAAGTGACATGAACGCTATATTGGTCAGTGAAGACCTTAAAATTTGTCTTGACAGAGGAATGTCTTCCTGAGCCAGCCCTAAATGGTGGCAAAGTTGTACGATATACTTATAATAATTGGATGAAAGCCAGTCAGAAAGCCCATATATATTTGATAGCAATGATGTCTGAGGTTCTTGCTGCAAAGCATGAGCTTATGGTGACATCATCTTTAATAATACAGTCATTACAAGACATGTTTAGGCAGCCTTCGGAGCGGCAACAACATGAGGCTATCATCTCATAACCGCAAGGATGAAGGAATGATCATCAATCCGAAAGCATGTCTTAAGGATGATGTCTCATCTCAACATGGCTGAAACTCATGGTGCTCGTATTAATGAGCAAAGCCAGATGACAATGATCATGGAAATCATTCCGAAGAGTTTCATGCAGTTTAAAAGCAACTATTCTATGAACAAGTCATCTTTTACGTTGACACAACTGCTAAATGAGCTCACTAGTTACGAGTCCATGCTTGGACCTCGTAAACCTAGTGTAGAGGCAAATGTTGCCAAATCTTCTAGATCTGCAAAGATCAAGAAGAAAGACATTGGGAAGACAACGACTAAGGCAAATCCAATGAAAAAGAATAACAAGAAAGGCTCAAAGGATTCCAAGCCCAAGGGTAAATGTTACCATTGCAAAAAGGATGGGCATTTGAAGAGGAATTGTCATGAGTACCTTGCTGAGCTTCAAGAGAAAAAGAACATAGGTAAATACGATTTACTTGTGATCGAATCTCTATTAGTGGAAGATGATAAATCTGCATGGATTGTTGATTCTGGAGCCACTAACCATATTTGTTCTTCTTTGCAGCTACTTGGCTCATGGAGGAACCTTACTGAAGGTGACTTTATCATGAGAGTCGGGACATAGGATTTCGTTTCAGTTAAAGTAGTGAGAGTTTCCAATTTAAGCTTTTTAACAATTAAAGATTTTTAAATAATAATTATTTAAAATTGAACAATGTGTTGTTTATTCATGGTTTTCGCAGGAATTTGATTTCTATCTAAACTCATGGAAGATGGTTTCTCCATTTCTTTTGATAATAAATTGGTTATTATTAGTATAAATGGATTAACAATATGCTCAGGAAACTCCGAAAATAATCTATATATGTTAAGGCCGTTAACACATAATACACTACTAAATACTGAAATTTTTAAGGTTGAAAAACCTAAAATAAAACGGCAAAAGATTTCTCATGATTACACTTATCTATGACATCTTAGACTTGGACACATTAACCTTGGCCGAATAGATAGATTAATAAAGAATGGAGTTTTATATCATTTCAAACTTGGTATTTTACCAGTCTACGAATCTTGTCTAGAAGGTAAAATAACCAAAAGACCTTTTACTGGAAAAGATATAAGAGTCAACCAACCACTTGAGCTAATACATTCGGAGTTTGCGGATCGATGAATGTAAAAGCTCGAGGTGGTTATGAATATGTCATCACTTTTATTGACGATTATTCAAGATATGAATTTATTTACCTAATGCAGCACAAGTTAGATACTTTTGAAAAGTTCAAAGAGTATCGTGCTGAGGTTGAGAACCAACTACGTAAAACCATCAAAACTTTACGATCGGATCGTAGAGGAGAATACCTTGACAGTTATTTCGAGGAATTCTTAGTTGAGTATGGAATAGGTTCACAACTCACAGCACCTGAAACACCATAGCAAAATGGTATTGCAAAAAGGAGAAATCAGATACCTAGTTCATTCTTGGGGTATGCATTGCTAGCTGCAATGAATATCCTGAATGTAGTTCCATCTAAGTCTATTCATAAGACTCCCTCCGAGTTGTGGAATGGTCGTAAAGCTAGTTTACGATATTTCCGCATATGAGGATGTCCAGTACATGTGCTGAAGAACAAAACTACAAAGTTGGAGCCACGTTCACAAGTGTCCTTATTTGTAGGCTATCCTAAGGAAACTATGGATGATTTATTTTATAATAAAAAGATAAAAAAGTATTTGTATCGAAAAATGCTAAATTTCTTGATGATGATTATATGAGAGAGTTCAAAGCTCGAACTAAAGTGTTTCTTGAGGAGTTACTTATTGGTACGACCAGCACACCATTGTCAACTGTTGACAGAAACATAACACCTTCAACACCTGAGCGTCAGATACAAGTTTATCAAAATAATCTACCACCTAGACGTAATAAGAGGGTTGTACGACAACCTGAACGCTATCTAGGAAATATAGAGGCATATGTTGTTGCTTCCAGTGATGGTGTAGATGATTCATTGACCTATCGTAGTGTTAAAGTTTGTGCTTGGAGTGCCAATCCGAATTGTACATTTTATTATTTATTAATAAAATAACTACATTTCCATTTCATACCTTACTAATGGTATTGTCATTATGCGTATTAAATTAATGTATAGATATGTTAAGAATGACATCGACCTTAGAATAGTCTTGTAGTAATACTGGACACTAGGTAGTCCCACATTGGGATAAGTATTATTATTATTATAAATTATTCTTAAAGTATATATATTCCTAGTCGTTAGGTTTTGGAATACGGTCGAATTCCTATAACCTAGAAGACTAGCACATGTCGTATATTGGAATTGGTGTTCCAATAGTTTAACCCGATGTACCATTAGTTTTGGAAGCTCGTATAGACGTGTGAGTATTGGTTGGACCGAATATTCAATGACTCACATGTGATTTCTAATAGTTGGAAGTACACACCACCGTCAATAGGAATCTCATCGAGTCGAGTAGCATATGTAATAATTTGACTATAGGATATCATTGATTTTATGCGATATCCTCCATACTCTGATGCCATGTATGTCAGAAACCTTTCATGGTCTGGCCTGTAGATGTTCGTTAGGTGTGGACCGATGCACTCAGTAATCAAGTGCGAAGCCAGATAGGATCTATCGGCTCTATCTATACCATTAGAGGTTTAGGTATCCATGTGAGTGAAGTCAAGATTCTTAAAGCTTTGGCCAAAGTCGATCACCTAGGGTGGATCGTATTAGTTATGAAGAATTATGGACATGTCGACATAAGATGTGTGCCTCAGAAACTTGACGGTGTATTCTATGTTTCCTAAGAATAACTCGGATAGCCTACGACGGAGGGATCGTTAAACATATGTGATGACCTCGACTTGTATAGTTCAGAAAGGTCGTTCGTGTTCTTCGCGAATTCGGAGGTGACCGAATTGCGTACATATTAGCTAGGCTTATATGACAAACGTGTCTGAACTTTGAGAGTTTCAATATGAAGTGTACTCGTTGATCACTTGGGTAGCCGATTAATTTTGATAAAAGATAATATTCAATATTATAATTATCAACTAAGATAATCAAGTATTATTGGATAACATTGATTATTTAATTTGATCTAAATGGATTAATTGGATTAATTCAATAATTACATAAGGGTTTAATTGTAAAATGATAATTATCTATACCATTTGAGGATATTATAGTTATTGTAAATATGTAATAATAAGTGGTTTTGGCTAGATTTTATTAGATTAAATCAAAGTGTCAAACATTGAACTAATCAATTTTCTAATTCTTGTCTTGATTTAATTGGATTAAATCAAAGTGGTAGATAATGGAGATTAGTCACACTTAATTTACATATTTGGACAAATTAGATTAAGCCCACATAAAAGTTGATTACAACTTTTATTAATTAAAAATTACCTAAGTTTTGCTATAAATAGCAAGCTTTAGGTAATTAAGTAAAGCAAAAGCTTGAGAAAGCTAAATACAAACAAGAATTAGAGAAATTAGCCTAAATTAGAGAAGTGTTTAGAGAAGCTTTGTGAGATCTCTACAACATTTCAATTATGAGAAATTAAGATTGGATCTTGGAGTGAAGCTTGCTAGCATTGGAATCAAGATTGGATCTTGGAGTCAAGCTTGCTAACTTTGGAATTTCTCCACAATATTTCAACAATGAAAAGTAGATTGGATCTTTGAATCAACCTTACTAGATAAGTTTGATCTTCTCCAAAAGCTATGTTTTTCATTCGTGAGACATATAATGATGAATTATGTATTAGATATATAATGTTGAAATTAGGTTAATTAATTATGTTAGGATGCTTTGGAAGTATAAAAACAATATGCTTGTTATTGGGTAAAAATGTTTATGTTAGACATAGACATAAAATTAGACTTTGGAAATCCAGATAATAGATTAGAGTTAAAGCTACCATTCTAGAATCATTTCACAACCTTTAGGTGACCTAGAATTGTTCACGAGTCACTTAATTATGGGATTCTAATTTGGTTTGTGTTTTGGATTTAAAATTTACACAAGTGCGTATTTAGAATAAGTTTATGTTTTTATAAAAATATTTTATATTTTTGAAAAACTTAATTTTTGTTCTATAATATGTGTTGATGTTGGTTGTGATGTTAAAATTAATTTTGGGTATTTTGAAAGTGTTTAGGAAAGATTAGAAGTAATTAGAGTTAAAAACCATAACTCCTTCAGCTCTCTGGAAACAGAGAGCTGAAGGAAGTAATGTAGAAAGCAAAATTAAAAAAAATATGAATTTTTCAGCACACAGTGCGCACCCACAATGTAGCGCGCGTGTCACGCGCTACGCGTACCAAATTTTTTTTCTTCGTTCTTGAGTTTTTGGACTCCGATTCAGCCCCGGTTTTTTCCTATACACTCGTAATGGAATATATTATTTCATTAAATTATTTAAATTTACACCAATAATTGATATCCACGGGTTATACCCACTTACGTTATGCGGGGAACCGATCCAATCCTAGAGGTTCCCACATATGTCCCAATACGTAGTGCAATGGATGATTCTGATAAAGAGGAATGGCTCAAAGCCATGAACCTTGAGATTGAGTCTATGTAATCTAACTCAGTGTGGGAACTTGTAGATCAAACTGATGGAGTAAAACTCGTAGGTAGCAAGTGGATCTACAAGATAAAAAGAGGAGTAGATGGGAAGGTACACCTTTAAGGCTAGGCTAGTAGCCAAAGGTTATACCTAGAAAGATGGAGTTGACTATGATGAGACTTTCTCGCCAGTAGTCATGCTAAAATCTATCCACATTCTTTTTTCCATTGCCACATATTATGACTATAGATGTCAAGAATGCATTCTTGAATGACAACCTTGATGAGAGTATCTATATGGTACAACCAGAGGGGTTCATAACCCAAGGTCAGGAGAAAAAAGTTTACAAGCTGTAAATGTCCATTTATGGACTTAAGCAAGCATCTCGATCTTGGAACATAAGATTTGATACTACGATCAAATCTTATAATTTTGAGTAAAACATCGATGAGCCTTGTGTTTACAAGCGCACCATTGATGATAATATGGTTTTTCTCGTGTTGTACGTCGATGATATTTTACTTATTGAGAATTATGTAAAGATATTATCGGACTTGAAAATATGGCTAGCTAACCAATTCCAAATGAAAGATTTGGGAGAGGTAAATTATGTACTTGAGATCCAGATCATTCGAGATCACAAGAGACGACAGTTAGTAATGTCTCAGACATCCTATATCGACAAGATTCTTGTGTGATATGGAATGCAGAATTCAAAGAAAGGTAATTTGCCTTTCAGATATGGAATTCATTTGTCGAATGAACAGTCTCCTAAGACACCTCAATGAGTTAAGGAAATGAGGCATATCTCATATGCCTCAGCAGTTGGTAGTCTCATGTATATTATGCTATACACGAGACCGGACATCTGCTTTGCAGTGGGAGTAGTCGGTAGTTTTCAATCATACCCATGTATAGATCATTGGGTGGCGGTGAAATATATTCTCAAGTATCTTAAGAGAATGAGAAATTATATGCTTGTATATTCAGGTGAGGATATGATCCTCAGGGGATATACTTACTCTGATTTTCAGACGGATACAGATTCTAGGAAATCAACCTTTGGATCAGTGTTCACCCTAGGTGGTGGGGCCATTATGTGGAGAAGCATAAAATAATCTTGTATTACTGACTCCACCTTGGAGGCTGAATATGTAATAGCTTGTGAAGTAGCTAAGGAAGCAGTCTGACTCCGTAAGTTCTTGGGAGATCTGGAAGTTGTTCCAGATATGGATAAACCATTCACACTTTATCGCGATAATAGTGGTGCAGTGGCGAATTCCAAGGAACCAAGAAGCCCAAGAAGATAAAGCATATATAGAGAAAATATCATCTCATCAGAGAGATAGTGCAGAGAGGAGACGTTTCTGTCACTCAGATTGCATTCGAAGAGAAAATGACTGATCCGTTTACAAAGACCTTATCAGTTAAAATTTTTTAAGGTCATTTAAAAGGTTTATGATTACATGACATGTCTCATTTGCTCTAGTTCAAGTGGGAGATTGTTGGGCTTTATGCCCTAGAGCTTCATGTAATGTAAACGAAATTGTTTATTGAAATATTAGATGCATTATTCATTTATCAAAATTGTTTGATTTAAATCGCATATTATAAATTGTCTTATTTATCCTTGATTACTCATGTACTTTCAGACTTAGTGTATAAGTGGTATACACAAGAGGATTTAAGTCTGAAGTTAGTAATCGAAAATAGTCCATAAAGAGCAAACGAAGTGGGAATTTTATTTGTGGTTTATCTATAGCTGTGGTCCATTTTATACTTGTATAAAGACTTTGATCCGAGATCGTTCATGTGGTGACATGAGAATGAAGGCACCTTATACGATATGATCATATATGATTGGACTCAAAGAAATAAATGAATATCTTTTAATATCCATTAAACATAGAAATCCATTTTAATCCACTAGATGGTCATATATGGATTGATCATAATCTTGAGTGTACTACGAACTCATGCATGGCAGGCTATGTCATTTGATTTACTAAGGTGAGGTTGGATGAAGCAGTCCCGGTCAATTACTACGTATTTTGGGGATATGGTTTGGTATGTAGCTGAGAATATTTTACATAGACATGAAATTCACTCTTTCTTGCGAGAAGTAGATGATTATCTTCCTTAAGGGTTGATCCAGTACTTGAACATTGAGCGCTCAAATTTATCTATTTCGAATAGAAAGATTAATATTCATAATAGTTATGAATAAATTGTTCATTAGAGAATCAATGGTACTTAAGATAAAAAATAATTATAGGGGTATAATGGACACTTTGACCCAGCTCTAATTGTGAGATACTCGTAAAGGGTCGATTCATATGCAATGACTATATCAATGGACACCGAAGTTGTTCGGCTTATTATTTTCATTTATGGCAACAGAAGTGCAACTTCGAGTTTTTAGTGGAATAACACGAAGTTAATAATTCAGAATATTTAGTTAATGAGATTAATTAATATTTCTAGATATTGGAACTCAGAATCGTAGATCCATTTGGTCACCGTGCTAGCTCGATTAACTGTAGCAAACTTAATATAATTAGATTGTCTAATTATATACCCACATAATATTTATATATTATTAATAAGATTAATAATATAATTTGTCACAAATGAAAATTATATTAAATGTGTTTAATATAATATTTTCTAGAATTATTTGATTATGAGATACTCAAATTGTGATTATGAGATAATCAAATCAGTAATAATTATGAGATAATTATTACATCATAATTAAAGTAATTACATCATTATTATGATAATGGTTTTTAAATTGTCTTGGAGACAAGACCATATGACTTATTATACTCTCCAATAATTTATGTCAGTTAGGTATGACCTAAATACCTAATTGTTTTGTCATTAGTGGTTCACTTTTTATTCTTTGGTATGGACTTCACTTGAGTGTATTTGCCATTACACGATAGCATTAGTGGCTTAATGACAAGAGTAGTTGGCTTGATTGAAAGAATAAAATCCTGAATTTTTTCCACTCAATGGTTGGGAGATTAAAGGTGATCTAAACATATACACAAGAGTTGTAAGAGAGTAAGATCAAGCTATTTCTGAAAGTGTTGAGAAGAAAGCAAAGAAAAGAAAAATTCAGAATTTTCTCAAGTGTTGAGAAAAGAAAGAAAATAAGTGAGTTAGATCTTCATCTTTTTCACTAACTCTTTCTAAAAGCCAAAATAATTTTGTGAAACATAAATCTCTAAAGAGTTTAGAGATTAATCTATGTGAGTGAAGCCCACACTTCGATTTGTTGGTTTTGAGTCATAATTCGGAAGATCGGGTAGTTGATCCAACCATCAAATCTCAAAGGAAACTTATTCACAACAAGGAAGCTTATTCACCGCAAGGAGCAAATTCAGTCACCAAGAGTTAGTGGATTTTGGATTCAACAAATAAGAAGGCAGAAAATTTTTCAAGGTCGATCCCGGAGCCAATAGCATTTTCACTACACATAAGGAAAGCAGTTTTCTACAATTGTCATCAATAGCTAAGGTTGAAAAGTGTTCTTAACCATTCTCTTTTGAATTTTTTGTTTTAATGGTTTATATGAGATATAAATCATTAGTATGCATGTTATGATGAGTAGGCACAATTACAAGATCATCCACAGATCTGGATGAAGACAGGCCTCTAGAATCCAGTGAGCCTCAAGTACGAAAATCTGAACGAGGCCGGTATCCATCAAACAGATATTCAGAATCAGACTATATTTTGTTTACTGATGATGGGGAGCTAGATAATTTCCAAGAAGTTGTATCTCATAAAGACAAAGAAAAATGACTGCAATGGGTGTTCAATCTCCCACAAGTCAATAAGAAACTGAAGAATAATTGAGTGTTCAAGCTGAAGAAAGATGGTGGCGGAAGTGTGGTGAAATAAAAAGCTCAATTAGTAGTCAAAGGATTCCTACAGAAAAAATGAATCGACTTTGACAAAATCTTTTCATCAGTTGTAAAAATGACTTCAATACTAGTTATCCTATGATTGGTAGCCAGATTGAATATAGAGCTATAACAGATGGATGTCAAGACAACATTTATTCATGGTGATCTGTATAAAGAAATCTATATGGAGCAGCCAAGAGGTTTTAAAGTTTCAGAAAAAGAGAACCTTGTTTGTAAGCTGATGAAGAGCTTGCATGGTCTCAAGCAAGCACTAAGGCAATGACACAAAAAGTTTGACTCGTTCATGGTGAGTCAAGGCTAGAAAAGAATTACCGCAGACCATTGTGTTTACATTCAAAGGTTTCCTAATTGGAAATTTCGTTGCTATCTATTATATGTAGACGACATGTTGATCATTAGAAAAGATGCAGCAAAAATTAGTCAGCTGAAGAAAGAACTCTCTAAGTCTTTTGACATGAAAGAATTATGACCAGCTCAATAGATTTTGAGAATGCATATAGTTCGAGACAGAAATAACAAAAGGTTATGACTATCACATGAGAATTATATTGAACAAGTGATCAATAGATTCAGTATACAAAATGTCAAATCTATCAGCATTCCACTAGCTCATCACTTCAAACTGAGCAAGAGTTGGTCCCCCTCATCCAAGAAAGAGATATATGAGATATCACGAATACTGTATTCTTCAGCATTTGGAAGCCTAATGTATGTAATAGTATGTACTAGGCTAGATATTACTAACACAATGGGTGTAGTGAGTCGTTTTCACTCTAATACTGGAAAAGAACATTGAGAGGCAGTCAAATAGATTCTCAAGTACCTCAAAGGTACATCAAAGTTACGCGTGTGCTATGGGGAGCTGATCCAATCTTGGAAGGCTACATCAAGATTTCTATACACTTTTGCATGTGAAGCTGTGTCACGGCAGTCAAGATTGTATAAGTGTATTGCATTATCCACAACATAAGTAAAATATATTACAACAACGGAAGCAGGAAAATAAATATTGTGGTTAAAGCGATTTCTCCAAGAACTTGGGATCAAGCAAACAGAATACAAGATACATTGTGATAGTCAGAATGCTCTTGACTTGAGCAAGAACTCAATGTATCATTCTCAGACAAAGCACATCGGCATTTTTTATCATTAGATATGCGAGGTGATGGATCAACAACTGCTGAGACTAGTGAAGATCCACACAAAGGAGAATCCAGCTGACATGTTAACAAATATGGTTACTTGGGATAAACTAGAGCTGTGTAGAGACATAGCTGAGATAATTTTCATATGAAAATCGTTTCAGATGCAGCTGGAGGGGGGAATTGAAGTGTCCATCTGAATCAATCACCTTTCGGTGGTTTTGGTGTTTTGCTACCACAATTGTCAAAGATTATAGCCACCATTTTCAAAGTTTGGTACAACATCGAACTATCTTCCAAATTACCTTTAAGTGAGTTTTTTTTTTTTAACTTGTGAGTCATGTATTTTGCTATAAATAGAGCTACCATTTGAGAGTTTAAGCATTCTAACAAAATAAGTGTGAGGTTTTTTGTTCAAGTTTTTTAATACTTGTCAATTCAATTCAAGTAATAATTGAATTTAATCAGAAAATCACAATACATATTCGTTTTAGGCTTGTCATATCTTGGAGGTAGCTTATCAATGTATTTCAGGAGCAAATCTCAATCAAAAGGGGACAAATAATGCTTTACGGAAAGCGTAGTTGATACGTATTTCAAGTCTCCAATTATAACGATTTAACCGTTGATATCAAGTGTGTCAGCACAATCTCAGTGAGCACATGGATTTAATGCCCACTTGTTCTGACAAATGGCTTCTAGTATTTCAACTAGGGGTGGCAATTTGGGTCAGAATTCGTTTATTCGTTCGATTCGATTCGCTTTAAAGCGAATATGGGTTTGGAAAAATGGATTCGTTTAATAAATTGGTCAATTCGATTCGATTCGTTTATTAAACGAATCGAATCCGAATTTGAGCTTGTCAATTCGTTTAGAATTCGTTTATTAAACGAATTCTAAACGAATCGAATTCGAATTGAATTCGTGTAATATTCATTTAATTAAATTACAAATCAACCATTATAATTTTTGAACTAAAGTGTTTATGAAGAAGGATACTTTAGTAATTATATATTTGTACCCTAAAAAATTAACTATAAAAAGAAAAATTCTAAACCTAAACCTAAAATTCTCTCTCACTCACTCAGTTGCCTCTTCTCTTCTCCTCACTTAAGAGGTTGTCGCCGCTGCCGTTGCTGATGGGTGGTCGTCCACTTCTGTGTTTGATGGGTACTTGTCGGCGTTGTTCTTGTTCCCGTTCCAGTTACCGTTCCCCGTCACGATCACGATCTCGGTATTTCTTTCGATCTCTTAGCCTCGTCGTGTCTTGTAACTCCAATAAGGTACACAAACTTGATTAGTATTTCAAATTTCTTCTGGTGAGATCTCGTTTGCTGGTTAATAATCTTATTTTTTCTGCTACAATTTGATGTCGTTTCTGGGTTTATTTTCGCATTTTTGTTATGTCAACGGCTGCTTTTTAAAATATATTTTGACTTTTGTTTACACACCATTACAGTTTTATCTAGGCCTCATCTGGT
The DNA here is from genome assembly GCA_019454045.1 of Zanthoxylum bungeanum. Taxonomy (NCBI): domain Eukaryota; kingdom Viridiplantae; phylum Streptophyta; class Magnoliopsida; order Sapindales; family Rutaceae; genus Zanthoxylum; species Zanthoxylum bungeanum. Next base: position 34,871 of record SKCR01010134.1, read on the forward strand.
GACTGTTTCTTTGGTTAATTTTGTGAAAGATTTCATTTTTCTTGTTGTAATTGGAATTATTTCATCTGGATTTTGTCTAATCCATTGTGGGGTTTGATTAAATTTTGTTGTTTGGTGAATTTTGATTCTTGTTTTTTACAATTTTTGTTCTTTCTTTTAGGTTTTCTGAAGTAGTCAGCGTCTCCTCCACAATTGAGGAAACTGATGGTCAATTTTCTCATTTTCCTCTCTTTGTTGCTTTAGTTTTCAGTAGCTATGAGATTGTCCAAATAAATGCTTTGTTTCCTTCTATTTCAGCCTGCAAGTCCTCCAAGATTGAAGATCTGTCTCCTTGGAAATATGATCAGTTTAGTGATCTCGACTCCCCACCTCCAAGCAGATCTCCAAAATCACCATACCATTATATACAGTGGAAGGATCATAAAGATGCCAATTGAATGTTGCAATGGATTTAATTATGTTATTGATTTTGTATCAATTATTGTTGTAAAGATTTTTAGTGTTATTGATTTTGTATTTAATTTTGATTAAACGAATAAACGAATCGAATACGAATACAAATAAACGAATATTGAATTTGATTAGTTTAACTTTATTTAAACGAATCGAATACAAATACAAATAAACGAATATTGAATTCGATTAGTGTAACTTTATTTAAACGAATCGAATACGAATATTCGTTTATTAAACGAATCGAATCTGAATCCTAATATCAGGATTCGTTTAATAAACGAATCGAATTCGAATTTAGTACATTATGATTCGATTCGTTTAGTATTCGTCACGAATTCGATTCGTTTATTCGTTTTGTCACCCCTAATTTCAACCAATAATAATACCGTACCCAAGGGTATTTGATACCATTTGGTCAAACATGCAACTTTTATCAACAAACATGCAACTTAAATAATGAAATATGCAAATTTTGTCAATATACATGAAACTTTTCAAAACATGAAATTAGTTGCATATTTATTGGTAGAGTTTACACGTTTAATGATTTAAGTTGCATGTGTAATATTAAAAGTTTCATGTTTTGTACCCAATGGTATTTTGGCCATAATAATAATGGCCACGTGTTCATTGTTTTTGGTTTTAGTACGATCACAATCACGCGGCGGATAGATAACCTTTCGAGGCCTGCTACATGTGCCACGGCGGCCCAATAAGAGTTTGGGTTTTCAAGTGACAAGAAGAAGCAACCAGCGTGGCAATATAACGATCACAACTACCCACCAACGCCTGCAACGCCACCATCCGCCTCACATAGCAACTTGCAACTGTAAATTTCAAAACCCCCCAATATTTCTGCATATTTTCCTTCACTATCATGGCTTCTATTTTACATTTTTCTCACATCCCCGGACCTGCTAGCTCAAGTCACAGCTACTGTAACTGCAACTACTACAATTCCATATTTTGCCGCCAAATTTTGAACAGGTATACAAGAATTTCTGGTCCCACTATCAGTTTACCTTCTTGGACCGCAAAGCGATCTCCTACTACCACGTGTTCAGCTACGAATAGGCCTGAGTCTGAAATTAGGTACTCTCTCCGTCTTTTGACTTAAACTTTAACTCTTCATTTGTTGCATTAATTGTGATTTTCGGTAGTTGTTTTGGATTTCATTAATGTAGATTTTGGGCTCTAATTAATGTATTTAAAGGTATAGTTTTGTTGATTCGTTTGAAATTGATAGACAAGAAAATTTAGAGGAAGTGAAGGTACGAGTTTGTGACCCCAAGATGGGTGCTGGATCAAAGGGGGTTTCTTTATTTATAGGAATTGAATCGCCGATTTAATCTTTACTGCTCTGTTCTAAAATCTTGGTTTTGGGTTTGTGATTTTAGGTAAGTATTAAGGGATAATGACTTGTTTTAGGGAAGGCCTGCAGAAACTGCTGGTCTCGGGCCTATACCCAATGTGGAATTATGGACGGATTTTTTTTTTCATTTTTTGAATTGATGAAGACACTGATACATTTTTCTTTCTTAGGATTTGAAAAAATTGGCTCAGTTGGGTTTGAAGGAATTGGATGACTAGATGCTTCTGGGTTTTGGGAGATGCTTTCTTAAACTGATTGTTCGTTAAGTTTCTGATGATGTCTTGGGTGCCACCAGAGATATAGGAATTGTATTTGTGATCCCACGATTCTACTTGTCTTCTGTGCAAACAAGTTTCTGAGAATGAGTTCAATCTTTTAGTTTCCTACCGTCTCATGATAGTGATTAAAAATTTGTTGCAATCAAAAGCCTGTCGTCTGACCATAAATATATGCAAATAGAATGAAGATGGTTTCTCCTTCCTGAATTCTGTTATATATGTATACGTGTTAGCTTAACTGTTCAATGCTGGGTACTGAGACTGAGTTAGCATCTTCTTTAACTCAACAATTCATTCCAACTGTTGAGCAATGGTTTTATTTGTTAAGTCTATGATTGATGTTTTGTTGCTAGGATAAGGTCGTTGAGAACTGTGGCATTAACTTTTACTGACACAAACCGAATGCTGCAACCACGGAAGGTTTAGCCTCTAAGATGAGCTTTGCTAAGATCGCATGATGTATGATGCTATATCTGCTGCTAAATGGCTTTTCAATTTCTCGTATTAACGATACTCTGCGTCTTTGTAGGAAACTAATTGTTCAAATGATGTATTTAGACTGCAAGAATATTTGTTTAGACCATATATAATTCACAAATCTGGTGTTGACAGCAATAGCAAGAACAGCTTGGATGTGATGTGACATAATGTTCATATTTATTTCTTATCAGCAGCTTTATCCCATTGACTTATCTCCCATGTTCGTATACATGAAATGATATGTCATAAAACATAAAAATGCTTCTAAAACATAAAATGACTTTGATTTCATTTTTCAATTACTACTCTAACATGGTTTCTTTTTATTGGCTCTTGTGCTATCAAGGTCTTTTTATCAAGTGAGGCTTCCTTGTAATCATATCTTTATTTGTTCTTCAGTTCTGCTGCCAAGATAAGGAGTGAAGTTCTCTCTCCCTTTCGATCTGTTCGGATGTTTTTTTATCTTGCTTTCATTGCAAGTGGTTCCTTGGGAGGATTAATAGCGACTACACGGTTAATTGGCGCATTAGCAAATCCTGCAAGAGAAGCTGAAGTCCCTGAAATTTTGAAGGGTCTCGGGATAGATGTTGCAGCAGTTTCCCTTTTTGCATTCCTTTATTTCAGGGAGAATAAAGCTAAGAATGCACAGGAGGCTAGGCTTTCGAGAGAGGAAAGCCTTTCAAATCTTAAGCTCCGTGTGGATGATAAGAAAACTATCTCTGTGAACAATTTACGAGGGATTGCTCGTCTTGTTATCTGTGCTGGCCCTGCATCCTTCATTACGGAGTCTTTCAAAAGCAGTGAACCCTTCACTGAGAGCCTTTTGGAGCGAGGTGTGCTGGTGGTTTCTTTCCCTACGGATAGAAACGCTCCTAGTTTTGAGTTTGAAGAAAGTGATGAGATGAAAGAGTTTACCAGGAAGAGGAAGAGACTCTGGCAGTTGACTCCTGTTTATGTTTCTGAGTGGTCAAAGTAAGAGGCTGTATCAGTACATGGTTTTACTCTCTTTGTCTGTCTCGCTTTTACTCTCTAATCTTCTATTTGTTTGAGCAGGTGGTTAGATGAACAAAAGAAAATGGCCAGTGTCCCCCCTGAGTCTCCTGTGTAAGTGTTCTTCCGCATCAAACACGATTTCTTGATCCAAGGATTCTTATCTTAATAAGCATAAGCATCTGCCTTTTATTATCCCAGGCCATGCATGTAATATTTAGCATCATAAAATCTTTGTAGTTCACTGGACAAACAACTACACTAAGTTCTTAATAAACCTGGTATAAAAGCCTTAAAGTTTATCTTATCTTTTTTTTTTCTGCAGGTATTTATCTCTACGCTTGGATGGTCGTGTGCGTGGTAGTGGAGTTGGCTACCCTCCTTGGAATGCTTTTGTTGCACAACTGCCACCAGTAAAAGGAATGTGGTCAGGTCTTTTTGATGGCATGGACGGAAGAGTTCTCTAAAGAAAAATCTAATTTTCTTCTTTTTTGTTGAAGGTTAGTTTTGCCTTGGGTTATTCAGTTCTTATACTCTCTCCCTTCATTACTTTTCTTAAACTCAACTCCCTTTTGTAAAGTTAAGATCTCGTTGGCAATTTTAGTGTAATATTGTTTACTTCTCCTTTTCATTTACCATGTTGTTAATGACCCTTTGGATCAACATTTAAGTTCCATGTGCTAAGACATGCATAATTCAGTTGCTAATGACATGGTATGACTGTCTTCTTCATAAAAAATATGCCTTTTTGGTGCTAAAAAATTCAGATAAATTTCACCCTGAAAATGGAATAAGCATGGAGAAGTGAATCGTTATGATATTTCACATCAAAGATCATCTACCAATAACTCCTTTTATTTATTTATTTATTTTTTATTTATTTTACTTTTGTGAGAGAAACATATGTTAATTCCATTTTTGTTGGCAACATCCGTAACAAAACGAGTTCAATTGAGTTGTAATGAGTGTTGAAGATCTTGGAGCAATTGGACTGATATTTGGCATACTGTGCGTGAAGATATCAGATATGCATTCGTGTTTACGTTCGAACGAGTGGCATTCGTGTCACGTTCGTGTTTGGGTTTGAACGAAACTTTACAGTAGGTTCCCGTGCGTAGTGTGTTCATCTTTCCGTGCGAACCAAACCTTCCAGTATGTTTGCGTTCGAGGTGCGTTCGAGACTACGTTCGAACGAGTTTGCGGAACAGTGCGCGTTCGACTTGTGTTCGATGAGCGTTCGAACAAGATTACGAGACTAGGTTATTTTGGATGTGTTTTTGAGCAAATTTTACACAAGGAATAGCCAACCTTTACCCTTCCTATATAAATAAACATAGATCCACCTTATCAAGTGTTGAAAACACATTATTCAGAGCCACACCGTCTTTTGTTTTCAACCTGCTTAACAAATCACCTTAAAGACTTCATTGTTTCCCTGTCATCTTTCTTTTTGGTGAGTTTGAGCTTTGGAGCTTTGTTTGACCATCAACACAGAAACACAACTTTAACCCAATTTCCTAAGCCTTCTGAGTTCTTTAGGAGGAAGATTAGTAGTTGGAGTTCCGGCATCACAAGTTCGCAGGGTTGATCCGCTCAAAGACTTAGAGGTTCTGAAGAAGGCCGCTTGGTGCGGGCCCGAGGAGTCCTTCGGGTTTTACAGTCTAGAGGTATTAGAGTCAGCATAGTTGCTGCCATATATGTCTTTTACCATCATTGTACTTTTCTCGTTATAATGGATTTTGGCTGGTAGCCTAGATACCCGAAGTGATTTTTTATTCGCACGAGTTTTCCACTTCCTCAAAAAATCATTGTGTTGATTATTTATTGTTTTGATATATTTGCTTTATTTTATAACTGCATAGACTTAAGGGAGCATGTTTTTAATCCTTAGAAACAATAATTAGGACTTGACTTAATTTATTGTGTATCATTCCGCATAGTTCAGAATCTTAAACTAATTTCGAATTTTCAATTGGTATCAGAGCCTGACCGCGATCTTTAACCCGTTTATATATGGATAGAAGTCAACCCTTAAATTGTCCCCCATTCTTTGATGGGACAGAGTACCCTCACTGGAAAATTCGCATGAGAGCTTTCCTCAAATCCTTAGATAAAAAGGTTTGGATGTCAGTAGAGCACGGGTGGAAACCCCCCGTGGTTATGGTTGATGAGGTCTTTTCCCCTAAGAATAAACTGACTTGGACGAGAGAATAGTTTGAAGCAAGCAATAGAAACAACAAGGTTATTAATGCTATTCATGTTGCTGTTTACTCCGCTGAGTTTAGAAGAATATCAATGTGTGAGATAGCCAAGGATGCATGAGATGTTAGGGTTGGTGCTCAGAGTGCCAATCCGGATCGTATTTATGTCCGATTCATAAATACGAGCAATTCTATTTTCCATAATATTACTAATTTAATGGTAGCACCCTTGTCTTTTATACACTTATTCGATCTAATTATGATTAGATATCTGATTATGATTAGATCGAAACTAAATTTGGTTTAGTGATATGTGTATATTAGACAAAGACCTTAGGATTTACAATATAGTGCGTGGTTACAACGTAGTTTGTAATTGACATTGGGAAGCACACTATTAGATGTATATCCTTAAATAAAGTTCCTGGTCAAGATTTAGCAACATGGGTCGGTTAGTAAAATCCGCTGAGACCAGTACATGTCGTATATCGTGACTTGGTCCGATGGTTTATCCCAATGAACCATGAGTCTCGGGAGACTCGTATAAACATGTATGTGTTTATTTGATAAACATTGAACGACTCACTGAAGATTTCCTAATAGATGGTACACCAACGTCAATAGGAATCTTCTCGAGTTGAGCGAACATAGTGGTCCTTCGACTTGAGATACCACAGAGGGATATATGAGTGATCCTCCACACTTTGATGGCAGTCACGTCACCGATCTATTCATGATCAGACCTCCGCCTGTTCGTTGGGTGTGGACTGATGCTCATGATATCCAGTGCGTATCAAGAGAGGATCCGTCAGTCCTGTGTACAGGGCATAGGCATCCTGCACGTGTTTACGATCTAGTAAATCCATGGTCGTGGTATAACTTCGGAAATCAGTTCCGAATGTTATTTAGAGATCGTAAATTGAAAGTCGACTATATTATACCGAACGGATTTGACGTTGTCATTTATATCCCAGGTATAATATGGATAGCCTGTGACGGAGGGATTATACGTATCCAATGACCTCGACTTGCATAGTTTAACGAGATTATCCGTGGTCGTCATAATTCACTTAGAGAGTCCCACAATATGAAGTGTACTCGTTGAGCACTTGGGCAACGCGATATGAATAATACGGATTATTCATAATACGTCATCGGATTAAATGAGTTAATTCGAATCGTTTAATCGGTTAAACGATAACACATGCATCAGGGATTTTGCCCAATCGTAATTATTGTGTATTTGTATTTGATACATAATACGATTAGATACACATTAATTATTCGTCAAATGAGATTTTGACATATGCCATAAATATATGTATTTGTTATTTATTGTAAATAAAAATACATATATATAATAATAATTATATTAATTGATTATTTGGATATTTAATTGTTAAATATTTAAATGATTAATTAATAAACTTTTTCATAAATGTTATGAAATTTGTCCAATTATTATTGGTTCACATGACATGATTTAATTAAACTTTATTTGTCCAAATTTGATTTGATATTATAAAGTTTAAAGTATTTAATTAGATTAAATTTGGAAAAATGACAAAAATGGCCCTTGAAGTCGGTTTCAACCATTTTTTAAAGTAAAATTTTTTTTCATCTTCCTCATTCCATTCACCATGGCCGAACCAAATAGAGAGAAAAAGCCATAAATTTGTTTGATCAAATCAATGAGAAATGAAGGAAAAAATTCAAGAAAAAGCTTGGAAATCAAGAGATTAAAAGGTAATCTTCTATAACCCAAGCTTAGAAATAAGTTTCATGTTTTCTTGAATTCATATAATAGTTCTAGGGTTCCTTTAATTCTGAAAATTGGGGCTTTTGGTTGTGGTGGATGGATTTGGAAGTATTGGCATGTGTGAAGTAGATTTTGGATGATATTATGGTAATATTAATCCAATTTGTTCATTTGATGACATGTTGCCATTCTAGAGTGTTATGACCACTCTTGTAACACCTAGAATTGTTCTTGAGTGCATCATGTGTGGTGACTTTGATTGGTGTTGATATTAATTTGATTAATGTTGAAAAATTGGATTTAAAGCATGAAATTTGGTAATTTCGGTTTCTGGATCAGATTTGAGTAAATTGGAAATTATGTGATGAATTTGATGTCATATGAATGTATTGGATGTATTTTGGGAGTTGAAACAATTGCTGGAAAGTGTTTTGGAGTTGAAATAAGCGAAAACGGCCAAAAACGACGTTATCGGGTGACGGCTGTCCAAACAGTGAATTTGTCACTGTTCGGGCAACCCATGATTTTCCCTAACACTACCGGGGCTGACCTGGGCAGTCCCCATAAGTGTCGGGTGGTCGGTTCGGTCAAAAACGCGTTTTGCGTCATTTTGCGGAAAAATATTTTTCATAAAAGTTTCGCGACGTTTCCTTTATATTTATGTCACTATTTGATATTGAATAAATAGGTTTAGGTGAAATATGAATAAATTATTCATATTAGATATTGAATAATTTATTCGGTAATTTGAAAAAGTTTTAAATTACGATTTCGCCGGAACCGCGCTTCCGCTGCGCCCTTTGCCCAAAACCCCAACATGGGACATCCTTCAGAGTGTGCATGGGGGCATATTGTCTGTTAAGAATAATAGACTTCAAGAGCTTAATACTAGGTTTGAAGTTGCCAGGATAGAGGATGATGAGACTTTTGTTGAGTTTTACGCTGAGATTAACAATATTGTTAACTTTAGTTTTAACCTAGGCAAGACTATTCCTACAAATATGATAGTTAGGAAAATCCTTAGATCCCTACCTGAATGGTTTTTACCAAAAATCACAGCCATCGAGAAAAGTAATGACTTTAGAAGACCTCGTAGGGAAACTTCAAGTTTATAAGAGAAAACTTCCTGAACATGTAAAGTTCAAGAATATAGCGATAAAAACCGCAAAGGAAGTTACCCATGAGTCATCCAATGATGATGAAGATGATACTCTCACAGATGCTTATATGACCATGTTTGTGAAAAAATTCAAAAAATTTCTTAAGATGAAGAAAAGTGGTCGTAGCACTGATAGAGATAAGGAGGACAAACCTAGATAGAGTAGCCGTCGTATGAGAAAGTCTAGAAAGGACAAGGATAGTAAAGCTCGCGCTATCCAATGCCATGAATGTGAAGAGTATGGGCATAGGTCTGAGTGTCCTACATACCTAAAGTCTAAGGGTAAGAAAGTTATGGCAGCCTCACTTAGTTATTCAGAAGATGACTATACTTCTGATGAATCTCCTAAGAAGAAAAGCAATTACATTGCATTTTCTTCAAGCGTGGTATGTGAGAGAAATGATAACATTAGTACTGTAGTATAGAACTGATGGTTTAGATATTCCCATCATCATATACATATAACTCTGATGGGATGGTGCTATCATGTCTTCAGGTATCGTATACTGAACTGTTTAATGGGACTCGCTATCAAGAAGACGAATGTTGAGGTCAGTGAGAGGATAAAGGAAATTGAGCTAGAAAAGAACGAAGTTCAAGCCAAGCTTGACAAAAACCTCTTAGTTATTGATGACCTTGAGGAGAGGAATAAAAGACTAGTTGATAGAGTCAAATTCTTAGAAGTAGAGCTTGAAAATACTAGAACTCAGATATCTGTATTTTCTAGTGGGCCTGAGAAACTAGAGCGCATGTTAGGGATTAGCGTTCAGTCAAAATGTGATAAGGCGTCATCGTCTAAAACTGTACCTATCCCTCCTAAACATGACTTAGGTAAGAAACATGTTGACTGTAGTCATGTGATTCCCCTTGTTGTTCCTCAATGTAGTAATGTGAAATATTCCAGTGTGTTTGCGTTCGAGGTGCGTTCGAGACTGCGTTCGAACGAGTTTGCGGAACGGTGTGCGGTCGGTGAGCATTCGAACGAGATTATAAAACTGTACCTATCCCTCCTAAACATGACTTAGGTAAGAAACATGTTGACTGTAGTCATGTGATTCCCCTTGTTGTTCCTCAATGTAGTAATGTGAAATAGTCCAGTGTGTTTGCGTTCGAGGTGCGTTCGAGACTGCGTTCGAACGAGTTTGCGGAACGGTGTGCGGTCGGTGAGCATTCGAACGAGATTACGGAACTGGGTTATTTTGGATTCGTTTTTTAGCCAGTTTTGCACAATAAATAGCCAACCTTTACCCTATCTATATAAACAAACATAGAGCCACCTTATCAAGTATTGAAAACACATTATTCAGAGCTACACCATATTTTTTTTTCAACTTGCTTAATAAATCACCTTGAAGACTTTATTATTTCTCTGTCTTCTTTCTTTTGGTGAGTTTGAAATTTGGAGCTTTGTTTGACCATCAACACAGAAACACAACTCTAACCCAATTTCTTAAGCCTTCAGAGTTCTTTAGGAGGAAGATTGGTAGTCGGAGTTCCGACACCACCTTATCAAGTATTGAAAACACATTATTCAGAGCTACACCATATTTTGTTTTCAAATTGCTTAATAAATCACCTTGAAGACTTTATTATTTCCCTGTCTTCTTTCTTTCGGTGAGTTTGAAATTTGGAGCTTTGTTTGACCATTAACACAGAAACACAACTCTAACCCAATTTCCTAAGCCTTTAGAGTTCTTTAGGAGGAAGATTGGTAGTCGGAGTTCCGACATTGCGAGTTCGCAGGGTTGATCCGCTCAGAGACTTTAGAGGTTCTGAAGAAGGCCGCTTGGTACGGGTCCGATGAGTTCTGGTGCTAAATAGTGCTTAATTAAAAATGTCGAATAAAAAGGTGTGATATAAAATTTCACTTTCTTTTTGGATGCCGTTTCATTAAAATCTAAACCACTGCAGCTTCAACATGAGAAATAGAATCAGTTAGATTCCTCACTATTTGTAATCCCAGGAGAGACTCTTTGTAGGGCTTAAGCTTAATAGCACATTTTAACTTAATATTCCTCAGAAAACACGTGGGTATATTGATATTCCCTTAATGATCATAGGCCTGGCTATTGTGGAGGTTGATTCATTTGATTCCAGGATCCATTTGGTTTAACTGTTTAAGAAAACTTAAGAGTTCACCTATTGTTTATATTGAGATTAGTATTTTCTCATGTTGAAAACTCTTGTTGTGATTTGTGAATTCACATTAGCTAACAAAATTTGAAAATAATCATAGAGCCAGTATGGTATAAGTTGTGAACATATTTTGATATTAGCATAAACATGATGGCAAAGTAGACAAGAAGAATTCATTTGGAGAATAGAATACACATTCCTGGCACACAAAAGCTTAATCTAGAGGAGGAGGGGGGAGTAATATGCAAATCAAAATTACACCACTCATTTAACTTCTTCGATCTCATCCAATGCATAGTTGTTTGTTGATACGTTAGCGTAGTTAACCTTGTTGAATCGAACCACCACTGGGTACCGAGACTTAGGGTCCTGCAAGATTTCAAAAAAAAAATGTTTAGAAACTCATCAAAATGGTTGAATGTTAGACATAAAGAAAGAAAAATGGAGAGAAATCTGACCTGATCAACAGCAACCACAGATCCAATGCCATTGAACCAATACGACTCCCTCCTGAGAATCTTCACCTGTTTGATTCAAACGCGTATTTTTTTTACTAGAACAGAGAATCAAGAAACTGTTTCTATGTCCTAATATTTGCAGCACTTTTTAACTTTTACCTTTGATCAACTTACAGTTGACAATCTAGGCCCCTTCATACAAATCATATTGCGTTCTAATGTTTGTCAGTTCTGTCTCTGCGCTTTCTAATTCATTTCTACTTGATTCTAACTACTATATGATTGTAGCCTTCTAATGAATTATGTCTGATTTGTAGCTGCTTTTGACACTGCTAAAATGAATTTTAGAAAGCTTAGAACAAATTTTCCTCTGTTTATGGTATTTGATTGAACTTTGAAGTAGATAAAAGCACTTTCTAAACAAGAAGCACTGATGCTTTTGTCCGAAACTGCTTCTACAAAAGCCACCTCTAAACGATTCGATGAAGTAAGTTTTAGTGTTTACGATATATAAGTTTCTATTATCAAATCATCACTTCACTAATCAATTATCAGCCTTGAGCTAAAATAGTACATATCAATTACCAGGCAGGTCAAGTTTGCAGAACTGATGACTCACCTTGGTGCCTCTCTTGGGTCCAATCGGAGGTGGCTTGGGCTTGGGAGCAGCACCTTCAGCGGTGGTTGCAGCAGCGGGCGGAGCAGCAGCCTCCTCAGAAGCTCTTACAACAAGCCTTGAAGTGTTTGTGTTGTTGTTCTTTGAAGAGAAAAATAACATGTTGCTGCTCTTGGAACCTGAGTTTGCATTTGTGGCAATATTGGGTGTAGGCAAAAACCCAGAAGCAGCTGATGCCATGTTGCAGCTAGCCATTACTAATTTCTTTTTTTTTTTCTCTTTCTTCTTTGTTGATGAAAGAGTTGCAGATAAAATGTGCTAAATGACAGCAGTGGCTTTAGATTGAGAGGCCTGGAATTAACTAAAAAAATTTATGTGTTTTTGGGAGGGAGAATTATCTCATCTTTGAAAGTGGTATCAATCTTTTCTTCCACTAGGCTCCTGCCACCTATGCACCATATCCTCTTTGTTTGGATAATGTGATTACATGTCAATCTTTTTATTGCTCGACCAGTAGCCAAACTAATTTTCTTTTATATATATATATATATTATTTATTTATTTGATGATGATATTTTATATTTTAATATGTGTGATAATATTATTGAATTGTTATATAAATGATAAGATACCAACATTTAATTTTTTATTTTTTTAAGTAGCTGATCCACTGGGTTCTTTTTTTGCTTAAAATAAAGGAGATAAATAAATAAATGTATTTCAATTGAAGGCAACTAATAGATTAAAATAGTTTTAATGTAAACAATAAATAACAAAAAGAAAAATGAAAATTTCACATGGACTATCACGCACCTTGAACCCAGTTCTACATAGGCCAGAAAAAAGCCCAGATTTGATTTTGGGTTTTAGTACTTGTGTCCAGTCTGTCGTTTCTTGCACAATGCACCCTCTCTGTCACGTGCCATTTTCGCGCCTAATAACAAATCAAAGTTCAAAATCCAGTAACTAACAAACCGAGCAATCAAGCAATGCATAAAAAGAAAAGAATTTCTCAAGCTAACTGATCGCAATATTATAAATCTTGCACGCAAATGCATGTATCGCTTAAATAATACAATGATTATTAGTCGGATGTCGAACTCACATGAACTTAATATTTATCTTATTAATATTTCTCTTTTTGTATAACATGTGTTGATATTGATTTTGATGTTAAAATTGGATTTTATGTGTTGAAGTGTTTGGAGAAAATTGGAAGTGTTTTGAATTGGATTTAAGGCCAATTTACTCTCTGCCATCATTTTACACAAGGCGGCGTCGCGACTTAGATTTTCGGCGTCGCAACACTCATCTCTCAAAGCTGCGGGCATCGCGACACTCACCCTTACGCGTCGCAACTCCGAGCATTCGCAGATTGGACGTTGCGACTCCCAAGCATGCGCATCGCAAAACGCCGAGAGTTGTTTCCCATGAGCGTTGAAACTTCATTTTCTCCGTTCCGGAGTTTCCAGACTCTGATTCGGCCCCGATTTTTTCCTACGAACTCGTAACAGAATATAGTATTTCATAAAATAATTTAAAAACACATCTATGCTTGATATCCATGGGTTAGACCACTTCTGCTGCACATGGTACTGATCCGACCTTGGGAGTTCCACAACTGCCCCAATAAAAAAACGACTAAGAATTTAAACCATTAGAATTGAAAATTTTACTATGATTGAAAGTCTAAACTACAGATTCTGTTAATGGAATTGGAAATCATCACTGACATAAAAATTCTAAAATTATAGAAACTGAAAGACTATTTCAACTAGAATTAAAGTTTACAAAAAGACACTAAAAACTACAGAAGGAATCGATTACTGAATAAATGAAAATTAGCATGGGTCTTTTATTGGATTGAATTATTGGAGAGATCCTTCTTATGTGCTCATCTTTAGATTTTATAGTTCATGTAAATAATTTCCTCATAATGCTCCTCAACTTCTTATGCATGCTTTGCATGTTTTGTTAATTTCCTCCAAGTGCTTCTCCATGATCCTATTGTTGGGGCGGATGTGGGACCCCTAGGGTCGGATCGGTACCCCGCACAGTGAAAGTGGGTCTAACATATGGATATCAAGGATAAGTGTACTTTTTAAATTATTTTAATGAAAACAACATTCTGTTACGAGTCCGTAGGAAAAAAATAGGGACCAAATCGGAGTCCGAAAACACCGGAACGGACAAAATGAAGTTTCAACACTCATGGACACCAGCTCTCGGCTCGTCGTGACTCGCAGGCTTAGGAGTCGTGATGCCCAATCTGCGAAAGATCGGCGTCGCGACGCCCAAGGGTTAGAGTCGCGATGCCCGCAGCTCTGAAAGTTGAGTGTCGGGACTCCAGAGATCATAGTCGCAACGCCACCCTGTGTAAAATATTGGCAATGAGTGAATTTGCATTGAATCCAATCCAAACCACTTCAAATTTTCTCCAAACACTTCAATACACATAAAATCTAATTTTAACATCAAAATCAACATCAACAAATGTTATACAACAAACATACATGTATTCTAAATATATATATGCATTTCTTTGAATCAAAACACAAACCAAATTTGAATCTCATAATGAAGTGACTCATGAACAATTCTGGATCACTCAAAGGTGGTCAAGTGATTCTAGAATGGTAGTCATAGCTCTAAGCTTTCATCTAGAGTTCCAAATTCTAATTTTATGTTTCATGTCCAACATGAACATATTTGACCTAATTACAAGCATATTGTGTTTATGCTTCCAAAGCATCCATACACAATTAATTAGCTTAATTTCAACATCATGCTATATTATTATGTATCTAATACATAATCCATCACTATATGTCTCACTAATGATAACTTACTAATGAAAAAACATAGATTTGGAGAATATCAAACTTACCTAGCAAGCTTGATTCCAAGATCCAATCTTCTTCTCATTGTTGAAATGTTGTGGAGAACTTCCAAAGCTATCAAGCTTGGTTCCAAGATCCAATCTTCTTCTTCTTATTGTTGTAGAGAATTCCCAAAGCTAGCAAGCTTGGTTCCAATATCCAATCTTTTTCTCCTTATTATTGTATAGAAATTCCAAAGCTTCTCTCACAAAAACGTTTACGTAGGTTAATATCTCTAATTCTTGCTTGTTGTAGCTTTCTTAAGCTTGATTAAAACCTTGCTCAAGCTTGCCTTTTATAACAAAATTTATGCAATTTTTAATTAATTAAAGTTCTCAACTTTTATGTGAGCTTAATCTAATTTGTCCATATATTTATAATTAGGTGTGATTAATCACATTTGTCTACCACTTTGATTTAATCCAATTAAATCAAGACAAAGGTTAATTAATGGATTAGTTATATGTCTACCACTTTGATTTAATCTAATTAAATCCAGCCAAATACACATATTATTACATATTTATAATTATCAAAATATCCTCCAATGGTATAGATATTTATGAAATTACAACAAAACCCTTGTGTGATTTTGGATTAATCCAATTAGGTCAAAGTAAATAATTAATGTTATCCAATAACAATTAATTATTTTAATTGAAAATTATAATATCAAATATTATTTATTATAAAAAAAATTATTGGCTACTCAAGTGCTCAACGAGTACACTTCATATTGTGGACTCTCTAAGTTCAGACACGTTCGTCATATAAGCTTATCTTATATGTACGTAATTCGTCCATCTCTGAATTCGCGAAGAACACAAATGACCTTTCTGAACTATACAAGTCGAGGTCATCACATATGTTTAACAATCCCTCCGTCGTAGGCTATCCGAGTTGTGCTTAGGAAACATATATTACACCGTCAAGTTTCTGAGGTGCACATCTCATGTCGACATGTCCACGATTCTTTACAACTAATCAGAACACCATTTCCGATATATGTGATCCACCCTAGGTGATCGGGTTTGGCCCAAGTCTTAAAAATTATGAATTACTCACAAAGATACCTTAACCCCTTTGATACACATACAGGCCGACAGATCCTATCTTGATACATACTTGGTTAACGAGTGTATTGGTCCACACCAGACGAACATCTAGTGGTCAGACCATGAAAGGTCTCTGACATATATGGCATCAAAATATAGAGTATCACATACAAAATGAATGATATCTTATTATCACATATGTTATTCGACTTGAGGAGATTTCTATTGACGGTGGTATATACTTCCAACTATTAGGAATCACCTCTGATTTGTGGATGCTGGATTTCGGCCGAGGTCCACAATCGAGAATTTATAGGTTGGGGGCACTAGCGATCCTGCAAAATAAAGGTAGAGTGAGCGGGATGAGACTGCCCACCGGTGTGGTAGGTGACGGGGGCACTCCGACACTCAAGTCAGTAGTATGAAATGAGCAGTAAATAAGTAAAATATGAAAGCAAGGCTCGTTATTACCTTATCTTTCTTTGGGTGGCCGTGAGGGCGGTGACAAGTGTTTAGGGAATGAGGAATTCTGAGAGCTTGTGTCAGAGAATAGAGGCTTGTATGAGAGTGGAGAAGCTTGAATGCCTTGTGTCTTGAATTGCGTTGTTATTTATAGATGAAAAAGATCATCTTTGGCAGCTGGCGTAAGTCCCACAACGCGTCCAGACACTTGATAAAAAGTTTGAGCATGTGAGAATATGCATTGTGTTAGGCAAAGTGGGGAAAAGTGGTTGATATAATTAAGAGATTTTGTCCTTAAGCTTCTGGCTTAATTGTAATCCAATAATAATGAATTCTTTGGGCTTGGTCTTTACTTCCGGGCCTTGCATACTGTTGGGTTTGAGATAAAAAGATGGTTTTGCCATCGGCCTAATTTTGGTCCGTACAGTTTGTGTTGGGGTTGGTGCTCAGAGCGCCAATCCGGACCGTATTTATGTATGATTCATGAATACGAACATCCCCTTATTCAATAATATTACTTATTTATGGTTGCACCTCTTGTTCTTATATACATATTCGATCTGATTACGATTAGATTGAAACTAAATGTGGTTTAGTGATATGTATATATTAGACAAAGGCCCGATAATATATAATACAGTACACAGTTACAAAGTTAGTTTGTAATTGACATTGGGTAGTGTCACTGCTATATGATTATTATCAAACATAGTTCCTGGTCAAGATTTGCTAACACGGGTCGGTTAGTCAAATCCGTTGAGACCAGTACATGTCGTATATCGAGACTTGGTCTGATGGTTTATCCCAATGAACCATGAGTATAGGGAGACTCGTATAGACGTGTAAATGTTTATAGTGGATAAACACTGAACGGCTCACCGAAGATTCTTAATGGATGGTACACCAACGTCAATAAGAATCTTCTCGGGTTGAGTAGCATAATGGTCATTCGACTTGAGACACCACTGTGGATGTATGAGACATCCTCCACACTTAGATGGCAGTCACGTCACCGATCTATTTAGATCAGACCTCCGCCTGTTCGTTGGGTGTGGATCGATCCTCAGGATATCCTGTGAGTGTCAAGATAGGATCCGTCAGTTCTGTGTACAGAGCATAGGTAGTCCATATATATTTAGCATTCTGTTAAATCTGTGGCCACAGTATACATCGGAAGTAAGTTCCGAGTGTTATTTAGAGATTGCTAATAGATACGTCGACGGGATAATACCTATAGAGATTTGACGTTTACATCTATATCTCTGGGATTATCCGGATACCTGTGACAGAGAGATTATACGTATGCAATGACCTCGACCTGTATGATTCAGCTAGTTTATCTGTGATCGTCATAATCTACGGGTGGATAGATTATGGACACGAAATTGGATTTCGTGATGGATATACCTGAATCTAGAGAGTCTCAATAATGAAACATACTCGTAGAGCACTAGAGCAACATTTATGAATAATGATGATTATTTATAAATCGTTTAATCGTTAAACGAAAAATACATGTGAACGGGCCGAACCGTCATTTCCTAATTAATGTGTATTTGTATTTAATATATGATATTATTAAATACACATTAATAAATAGTCAAATAAAGGTATTTGACATATATCATTAATATATGTATTTGAGATATTTAAGGTAAATATAATACATATATTTGATATATTTATATTTAATTAATTAATTATTTATTTAATTGTTAAATGATTAATATAATTAAAATATAAATATATCACCAAATGATAAAGTTAGGAAATGATTATAAGTTGCAATTGTTGACTTATACATTAAAGGAAAAGGTTGTCAAATTGATTTTGACTTCTTAAGAATTTGTTCAAAATTGTTTAAAAATGAAAATATCTTTTTCCTTTATTTTTCATTAAATTCGGCCATAACACTTAAATATAAGAGTTATATTTTTCTTAGTTGCATTTGTTGACTTAATTAAATATCTAATAAAGTGTTATTTGGATATTTATGCAAGTTGACCAAATGTAAAGTGAAATGAAATTGAAATTGCAAAAACTTGTATTTGGCTAGGTAATTTCGGCCAAGGCAAATGTTGTCTAAGTATATATGTTTTTCATTTCATTTCATTCTTAACCTAATACACTTTAAAGAAAAACTCCATTAATGGAAGCAAAGGAAGCTTGTGAGAAAGAAAGAAGAAATCAAAGAAAGCTTGGATTTTAGTAAGTTTTTCCAACTTGCTATTAGAAAGGAAAATTTTCCTTAGGATCTAGGCTTTAACATATGATGTTCTTAGGTTATTTCTTTCTTTATTCCTTGTGTTTTTGTTGATGGAAGTGTTGAGCATGTATGATGAAGGAAGGTTGTGACTATTGTAGTTATAAGCTTTCTTTTAAGGTTTTGGAAACCATGTTGCTAATCTAGAGTTGTTGACCCACTCTTAGATGACCTAGATTTGATCTTGAGTTGTTTCATTGTGTTGAGACTTGGATTGGATGGAAGAATGATGATTGAAACAATTGATTTAACCAATTTGGTCTAATTTGTCCAATTTGATGAAATTGAAAAATTAGGGTTCATGACCAATTCCAAATTTGGGGATTTTCATATATGTTGTGCATTTGGATGTGTATATGATGCATATAAAGTTTCATGTTGATTGGATTACATTTAGATGTGTTTTGAAGCATGAAATGACAAAAGGCACAAAATGCCCCATTTGTGAGGCTCTCGGCCAAGGATTAGATTTTGGGGATTTTTGGTGATTTTGGTGTTTTGATGTTTTGAACATGCTAAGTTCATCTTAGAAATGATTTAAAATCATTCAAAATTGATTAGATCAATTTCGGACTAAAAT
The DNA here is from genome assembly GCA_019454045.1 of Zanthoxylum bungeanum. Lineage (NCBI taxonomy): Eukaryota > Viridiplantae > Streptophyta > Magnoliopsida > Sapindales > Rutaceae > Zanthoxylum > Zanthoxylum bungeanum. Next base: position 54,015 of record SKCR01010134.1, read on the forward strand.
GGACTAAATACCAAGTGTAAGGGCAATTCGGTAAATTCACTTAAATATGATTTATTTGAATTTTATTTCATAATTGATTATTGGATAATTAAATAAATATGTTTATTTAATTAATCCGAGAAAAAGTTTTGAAATCGGAAAAATTTGATTTTCCACCGCTTCCGCTGCGTTACCGGATTTAGCCCCTAAAAACCCCTACAGTTTGTCCCCTACTCTCTAAGTCAAAAAGTCTTTTGATTTAGAGAGTATTTCTATATATGTGTCGTATGAAATAAAATGTAAGAGCATGTGCCAAGAATGCATGGCTCTAAGCATTACCTTCTGTCGTCTGTTGTCAATATACGGTTCAACATGGTTGCCAAAGTTTCTTATATAGTTCATGTTTGAGGAACTTGATTCGACATGATTCCATATAAGTTCCCTGGTAGACTGAACTTGAGGAAGACTTAGAAGCACATGACTTGAGTCGTCTGGACTGAGAGTAGTTCATGTCTTCTATTTGACTCGACAAAAGTCTATAAAGGATGTTCCTTGTTGATTGAACCATATAAAAGTTCAGGAGTAATTTCATTCGACATTGTCGTATGAACCGTAGGAGGTTCATTTCTTCAAAAGACTCGACGTGAGTCTTATAGGGATGTCCCCGGTCGACTGAATCAGATAAAGTTTCAGGATTATCATTCATTCGAAAATCGTCATACGAAACATAGGAGGTTCAAATCGTCAAATGACTCGACGTGAGTCTATGGGGGATGTCCCCAGTCGACTGAAACAGATGAAGTTTCAAGATTATCATTCATTCGACAATCATCGTATGAACCGTAGGAGGTTTATATATTCAAATGACTCGACATGAGTCTATGAGGGATGTCCCCAGTCGACTGAAACATATGAAGTTTCAGGAGTATCATTACAAAAGACATGCGTCGTCGGGACTATGAAAGTCCAAGTCTTAAACTTGAATCAACATGAGTCACGGGGGATGTCCCCGGTCGACTGAACAATATGAAGGTTCAGGAGTTCATGTCATACGACATATGTCGTCTGGACTATGAAAGTCCAAGTCTTAAACTTGACTCGACATGAGTCATGAGGGGATGTCCCCGGTCGACTGAACAATATGGAGGTTCAGGAGTTCATGTCATACGACATATGTCGTCTGGACTATGAAAGTCCAAGTCTTCAACTTGACTCCACATGAGTCGTGGGGGATGTCCCCGGTCGACTGAACAATATGGAGGTTCAGGAGTTCATGTCATACGACATATGTCCTATGGACTATGAAAGTCCAAGTCTTCAACTTGACTCGACATGAGTGTAGGACACAAAATCGGCGACGATGTTCTAGGCTCGCGGCCTAGTCGGGAGTACGAAATAGCCCACAGAGGAACTAAACCGGAGAATAATGGAGTCGCCACCCAGTGTAAACTGGGACAAATATTTAAGGCCGCACTTACCCCTCGCAAGGGAAGACCTCAAACCGTTGGGTTCGGAATGGTCCCTTACTTATGCCACTTGTAATGAACGGATATGTGCAATAATTTAACCAAGTCTACGCAACATATATTCCCAAGAGTATTCTAGATCTAGTTCGCATTCATAAAAATAAATCCTATATCTAAGTTTGCATGCTTTAAAAGTAAGTCATCATAACGGCAACACACGATAACACACAATAATCTCATAAGCATATTGAATTATCAAACACGAAAAAAATAAATAACGACATAAACATAAACGTAAATTAAATTCCTAATGCGAAAGCAAATAACTAAATCATGCATAAAGAAATAACATACTAACGACTAAATCATGCTTAAAAATAAATAACATACTAACGACTAAATCATGCTTAAAAATAAATAACATACTAACGACTAAATCATGCTCAAACACAAGGTTGGATGAAACGAAATATGTGTGTCTCTCAAGCGGTACGTGGCATTGTATCCCGAGTGCAGACCGCACTACCGTCCATTCAGATTCGGCTACGGAATTTATGTCCGGGTTTCCATCCGATATACCGCAAGAGATAACACATATTCCATTCATCCCATGGCCATAGCGCACATTAACCAACAATACTCATGCGAAGAAATATTAATAAATAACAGAAAAATGGACGGGAAGAAATAAAAAGGGTGTCATCTGGTCTAACCTCTTAAGTCACCTCTTGGAAGTGCGTTACGCGGTCGCCGGAAGGGTTGATGCTCCGTAACTTTTCCGATTTATTGGTTCGTTGTTTTCCTTCGTTGCCTCACTGTTTTGGGCTGTTGTTTGCTGTATTTTCTGGTCGTTATTTTTGGTTACTTTTTGCAGTATTCAGGGGCTGTTTTGGGGATGTTTTGTGAGGTTTTCGGACTATTTTTGTTGCAGTTTTTGGTGTTCCAGTTGTGCAGTTTTTTGGGACTGTTTTTGGTATTTTATGGAGGGCTGTGTGGAGCTGTTATTTGCGTGAATTGAAGTAGTTTGTGGAGGGTTCTTGTGCGTGAGTTGAAGCAGTTTGTGGGGGGTTTATTTGCGTGAGTGGATGGCTGAATTGAATGTGCTTTAGCGTGAGTGGAGGCTGAATGGGTAATGGGCGTGAGTGGGGTTATTGAATGAGGCTTTTGGTGCGTGAAGTTGGGACTCGTGAGGGGTTATTAGTTTAGGGTTTATATGAGTGTGAGAGGAGCGTGAATTGCTTGCTGTGATGGGCTGATGCGTGAAGGGTTTTGGCGTGAATAGCTATGGGGCTGTGTTGAAGGCAGTGAGTGGTTTGTGACGTGAATGGAGGCTTGTTGTGAAAGGGTTATGCTTGAATGCTAGGGAAGAGAGGAGGGGCGTGAATGAGCTAATGTGAGGGGTTGTTACGTGAGTGAGGCTAGGGGTGTGTGAGTGTATGGCTGGTCAGGGGGTGCGTGAGTGAGGCAATGTGAGGGCTTGTTCACGGCAGGGAGGGGTGTTTATTGGATGCATTGGGCATGAATCACTAGGTTATTTTCTTTGCGTTTTTGTGAGAATGAGCTAGAGCTTCTAAGGTTGGCTTAGGCTTCTTTTTATAGGCAAATGTTGGGGTTTACCTTGTGCGAATAGGGAAAGGATTTTGTAATTATGGGGGTATCTTCTAATTATTGTGCTACAATGAAAAATCTATTTAATTAGGGATGTGATTTGATTTAATTTGATTTCTTCTCTTTTGATTAGGGATATGATTTACTTGAATTAGGAAAGTGTTTGATGAGATTTGTTTTGAATCTTTTAATTTGGGAAGGTGATTTGTCTTGATTTTAGCATGTGTTTAATGTGTGATTTTGTTATTTTGGAAGGTGATGGGCGTGGGGTTATAGGCTTTGGGCGTGTATTTGGTTTGTTTTAGTGGGCTGGGTGTGTGGTTTGGTGATGTATGGGCTTGGTGTGTGACTTGCGGGGGTTTTGGGCTAAGGATAAATTTTAAAACAGAGGTCCAACGAGCGAACCCATAGCTAAGCAAACGAATTTAGTCCAACAAGATATCAATTTCTGACTTTTCCATTCCGACGTCCGTTTCCCGCGACTTTACAACTTAAAGAGGTAGTGTCTCCATGTGAGACTCATCATCGGGACTTAAATGCAAAAATACAGTGCCTACAGTCGCCCCCACTTTTATGGGACTTGTGCAGTGTGTGTGACAATGACAATCCTATCAAATTTATGCAATGCATTTTTACTTACCTGGCTCGCCAGCTGCCACCTGACTTGCTTGCTGCTTCGAACTGAGTTGATGACGCAGTGGGCCTCGACCCTGGGACGCATCCCAGAACTACAATTGATGATGTAGTGGGTCCTCGACCCTGGGACGCATCCCGGAACTACAACTGCTGATACAGTGGGTCCTCGACCCTGGGATGCATCCCAATAACTGTAACGGACAATGGGGGCCTCGACTTTGGGATGCATCCCAATACCGCTGACAATATGGGCCTCGACCCTGAGACACATCCCAAAACTGATGATGTAGTGGGTCATCGACCCTGAGATGCATCCCGGAACTACAATTGACGATGCAGTGGGTCCTCGACCCTGAGACACAAGGCTCGTTATTACCTTATCTTTCTTTGGGTGGCCGTGAAGGCGATGACAAGTGTTTTAGGAATGAGGAATTCTGAGAGCTTGTGTCAGAGAATAGAGGCTTGTATGAGAGTGAAGAAGCTTGAATGCCTTGTGTCTTGAATTGCGTTGTTATTTATAGATGAAAATGATCATCTTTGGCAGCTGGCGTAAGTCCCACAACGCGCCCAGACACTTGATAAAAAGTTTGAGCATGTGAGAATATGTCTTGTGTTATGCAAAGTGGGGAAATGTGGTTGATATAATTAAGAGATTTTGTCCTTAAGCTTCTGGCTTAATTGTAATCCAATAATACTAAATTCTTTGGGCTTGTTCTTTACTTTCGGGCATTGCATACTGTTGGGTTTGAGGTTAAAAGACGGTTTTACCATCGGCCCAATTTTGGTCCGTACACGAGTCATTAGTATTCGCTCCAAAGAATACCCACATGTCTATACAAGATTCATTTGCTCATTGTATATCGAGTTAAACCAATGGAACTCTAATTCCAATATATGACATGTGCTAATCTTCTAGGTTATAGGAATTTGACCGTATTTCAAAACCTCCGACTAGAAATATTTATTTTAATAATACTTTATAATAGTAATATTATCTCAATGTCGGACCACCCAATGTCCAGTATTACTACATGAGTATTCTAAGGTCGATGTCATTCTCAGCATATTTATATATATTAATCTAATATGTGAAATGACATTACTAGTAATAAGATCGAAATGAAAATATAGTTATCTTATTAATAAATAATAAAATATAATATACAATATATTATTCGAATTGACGTTCTAAGTATCAACTCCAACAAACTCTCACTTACTTAGTGCCAATCCGGATAATGTTAAAATCTCACCTCCTCCACATGTTTATCGAATAACTTATGAGATGAGACCTTAGTAAACAGGTCTGTTATATTGTCTTGTCCTTTAACCTTCAAGACCACTATATTTTTTCATTCAATGATTTCTCTAATGACACGATATTTCATTTCCACGTGTTTAGACTTGGAATGCGCTCTCGGCTCCTTAGTATGCGCAATGGCTCCGCTATTATTATAGTACAATGGGATCGAAACCGCAATACTAGGCACAATGTCAAGTTCTGTGATAAAATTTATAATCCAAACAGTTTCTGAAGTCGCTATAAATTCCGCCTCAGTGGTGGAATCAGCTGAAGAGCTTTGCTTTGAACATCGCCAACTAATTGCATCGTTATTAAGGGTAAATATGTATCCGGATGTAAACTTTCTATCCTCTGGATCTCCCTGGAAGTCAGAGTCTGTATAAACCTTAACTTGTAGCTAATATTCTCCATATATGAGAAAATTATCCTTAGTACCTTTAAGATATTTCAGGATATATTTCACGTCTGTCCAATGATCATTATCCGGATCAGATTGATATCGACTAGTCACACTGACGCCGAAACTGATGTCAGGTCTTTTACATAGAATAACACACATAATGCTTCCAAAACAAGAAGCATATGGCAAGTTAGACATTCTAACTCTTTCTTCCTCAGTTTGAGGTGTCATTTTTATTCGAAAGATGTATGTACTATTAGAAATATACATTTACTGTATTGCAGTTAGTAAAACCGTACATTTCTAATATATTATCTATGTATGTGGATTGTGACAACCCTATAAGCTTCTTAACTTTATCCCGGTATAGCCTTATACCCAGTATATAGGAAGTTTCACCCATGTCTTTCACAGAGAAGTTCTTGCAAAGGTAGACTTTCATACTTTGCATCAATCACATATCATTCCCAATGATAATGATATCACCTACATACAAAACAATGAATACTATCATGCTCTCATTAACTTTCTTATAAACACATTATTCTTCCTCGTTCTTGATGAATCCGGATAATCTAATTATCTCATCAAAATGACGATTTCAGTTTCGGGATGCTCGTTTAAGTTCATAAATAGATTTCTGGAGCTTACAAACCAAGTTCGAAGTCTCATTGGACACGAAACCCTCCGACTGTTCCATATAGATATCATCATCGAGGAATCCATTTATGAAAGCAATTTTCACATCCATCTGTCATATCTCATAGTCATGATATGCAATAATGGCTAAAAGAATCCTAATGGATTTTAGTATGACTACTGGTGAAAAAGTTTCTTCATAGTCAATCCTAGGACGTTGAGTGTGATCTTTCACTACCAATCGGGCCTTAAAGGTTTCCACCTTTCCATCGGGCCCTCTCTTCCTTTTATAAACTCATTTACAACCAATAGGTTTAACTCATTCTGGAATTTCAACTAAGTCCCAGACTTGATTGTCATGCATAGAATCCATTTCGAATTTCATGGCTTTCTACCATTTTCTTGAATCGATATCCAATATCGTCTCTTTATACGTAGTAAGATCTATTTCATCCAAGATGAGAACATCAAGGCTCGCATCAGACATTAAAAATAATCTATCAAGATGCCTTGATATTCTATTCGACTTTATGTAGAACCTGTGTTGTAGATCCTTCACCTAATTGGATCTTTGGTTCCATCTCATGTACCTTTATGTTGGGATCAAACTCATCGAGTTCAATCTTTCTACAATTTCCACTTTCTCTCTAAAATTCTTTTTTAAGAAAAGTGGCAAAACAGGCAACAAATACATTTCGTTGCTCAGAATTGTAGAATTGATATCCCATGGACTTTTCAGGATATCTAACGAACCTATATTTATACCACATTGGTGCTAGTTTATCCCGCTGCGTAATTCTAACATATGCAGGACAGCCCAAAATCTTTAAATATCTAAGACATAGATTTCCACCTAACCATATCTGATATGGGCTCGTAGAAACAGCTTTCGATGGAACTCTATTAAGTATGTGGGCAGCAATAAGTAAATCATAACCCCAAAGGTAATATGGAAGATCTGTATAGCTCATCATAGATCATACCAAATCCAATAAAGTATGATTTCTTCGCTCAGACACACTATTGTATTGAGGAGTTCCTGGTGGGCTATATTGGGCGATAATCTCATTCTCCCTAAAATAACTTCTGAATTCGTCGCTCATGAATTCACCATCCCGATCTGATCGAAGGCACTTGATGAATTTCCCGGTTTATTTTTCTACCTAGTTTCAAAATATTTTAAATTTTTCAAATGTTTCCGATTTATGACTTATCAAATAAACATATTCATATCTAGACTTATCATTTATGAAAGTCACGAATTATGTTGAACCATCATGAGCTGTATGATTTAATGGACCAGACACATCACTGTGTATTAGCTCTAATAAATCTTCAACACGGTATCTGTGGACGCTAGATTTTGCCTGAGGTCCACAATCGAGAATTTATTGTTGGGGTACTAGCGATCCTGTAAAACGAAGGTAGAGTGAGCGAGAAGCCTCTACCAACAGGTGTGGTGGGCGCCGTAGGCGCTCCGACGTTCAAGTAAGTAGTGAAGACGAGCGATAAATAGTGGAATAGGGAGGTCTGAGGTTACCTTGACCTGTGGGCCGCCGTGAGGGCGGTGGTCCGATGTTTAGAGGGGTAGAATGCTCTGAGAGCTCAAGTAAGAATGCTTAACCTCTAATAAGGATGCTTAGACCCTCCTGTAAGAATATTGAGGCCTCTCATATATTATGAATTTTATATCTTTTTATAGGTCTGAAGGATTTGCTTTTATGGTTGGCACATGGGTTGCATTTATGGGGGTGAGACCCATAACGCGGTTTTAGCATTCACCTTTCGGTGATGAGATGAGTCAGCTGAATGTGCGGAGAACATGAGGTGATGTGATACTTTGTCGGTGGAAATCAAATGAGCTGCTTGACATTGGGGCTTCATTGGAATATGGGCGAGATGCAAAGAGTTTGGGTCTTTGGTCAAACCTTGGTCTGAAAGACATTTGAAGGAATTTGGGCTCTATCTGTTATTGGGCCTTGACGAAAAGATAATTATACCATTGGCCCAAATTTGACCCGTACATTATCCAACATCAAGAAATGAGGCCTTTTTCATTTTTTTTTAGATACATGACTCACAAATTGGATTAGGATCTAAGGTAAGATCTTCAATCAAACCATCTTTAACCAATTTTAATAGACGTCTAACACCTTTTTGGCCCAATCTCATATGTCATAATTCAGTATTATTTAATTCAGATCTTTTACTTGTATTTTCCTCTACATTAAAGACATCTCAATATGTTTCCAAAACATAGTGACCGTTAGATAAAGAACATTCACATATCAAATAGTTGTCTTTATCATATAAACATAAAACATCATCTTTAATTTTTATTTTATTTCCCTCTTTATCCAATATCGGTAATGATATTGTATGTCTGATAAGAGATGATATATAATAACAGTCATGAATAATTTACATCCATTGGGGAAATCTAGAACAACCGTTCCAATGGCATTGACATTCAATGTCTCGTCATTCCCAACTCTAAGTTGGATCTCCCATTTGTTCAGTCTTCTTTTGACCCTCATGACCTGCATGAAATTGCAAATATGAGTGAGACTGCCAATATCTAACACCCATCCATTATTTGCATTTAAGGCTAATGAAATGTCTATAATAGGAAAAATACAAAGCGTACATAAGGGTCATACCTTTCCTTTCAGCTCTTGAAAATATTTCTTCTAGTGTCCAGACTTCTTGCAGTGTAGACATGCATAATGAGCTACATACGGTCTTGCAGCTTTGTGCTTCTTAGAGTTTCTCTTTGATAGCTTCTTCTTTCCCATTTTTATTTTCTTCGATTTTCTAGAAGTCTTTGAAGAGTTTGCTTCACCATGGAGGTACAAAGTGGGATTGCCTTTCTTCAAATCTTGTTTCGTCGTGCTTAACATGTTATGAAGTTCTTCATATATGGCTTGCATCAAATTCATATGAAAATTTAACACAAAACCAGCGTAAGTACCAGACAAAGAAGATAAAATCAAATTTTGGCCTAGCCGTTCATCGATCATTATGTCATGTCATTCCAAATATCAGATCTGGTCTATCATGCTAAAAAAATGAATGCTAACCGCTCCTCCAACCTTAAACGTAGCATGAAACAATTACTTAGATCTCCAATATATTTCAATTTCTTGATTTGCTTCAAACAACCCCTTGAGTGTTCTTATAATGCTCCAAACATTTGGTACCTTTATGTACTGCCTGAGCAAATCAGGAACCATCGATCCTAAAATATAGGATTTCACCCTTAGGTTATCATCCTTCTATTTTTCAAAAGTCTCTCGCTCTACGGGAGTGGAATCAAGATTGATTTCAACAGACAATTGATTGATCGTCATATAACTCAACTTTTCTGACTCCAAGATAGGGCGGATGTTCATTTCCTATTCAAAATAGTTATTGGCTCCTTTCAGTTTATTAGAATCCAAAGTCGCGCTAATGGATTTGCGACAGCCATCTACAAGACAACAATTAAACACCAACAAAATATTTTTCATTTCAATATAAAAACAGTAATACAATTATGGATTTTAAATCTATTAGTGCCCTCCGACTACTTTACGTAATTATGTAATCTCCCTTAACGAAAAAATAGAAATTTGACAATCAAAATTTCATAGCGGGAAGTGGATCCAATGACATTTACTACAGCCTCATAATAATGACGGTCTTGGCATTCATAAACTCATTAGGTAGACCTCCAAGGTCTATCACATTCATGTGACTCCTAAGTTTGGTCCTGAACTGTTTCTTATCCTCACAATAATGACTGTATTGGATTAAGACGTGTTCCAGGTGTGTACTTGTCAATATGTACTAATGAGCTTTGTAAATACACCCTAATAATAATTATGGTATTAGGTGACTACGTTAACTCATCATGCTACATCTAATATTTTACCGGAGCGACCTAAGTTACGAGCACTTATACCCTCATAATAATGATGTTATTTGGCATAAGTAGTAAGAATTCATTCATATCCATATTGAAAAGACGGAACATCCAATAATGCTCCAACATTATTAATATTATTACTTAAAATAAAGTAATCATATAATCATGGGAGACTTATGACACCCATCCATTATTTACATTTAAGGCTAATGAAATGTCTATAATATGAAAAATACAAAGCATACCTAAGGGTCCTACCTTTCCTTTCAGCTCTTGACAATCTTTCTTCTAGTGTCCAGACTTCTTCCAGTGTAGACATGTATAATGAGCTACATACGGTCTTGCAACTTTGTGCTTCTTAGAGTTTCTCTTTGATAGCTTCTTCTTTCCTATTTTTATTTTCTTCGATTTTCTAGAAGTTTTTGAAGAGTTTGTTCCACCATGGAGGTACAAAGTGGGATTGCCTTTCTTCAAATCTTGTTTCGTCGTGCTTAACATGTTATGAAGTTCTTCATAGCTGGCTTGCATCAAATTCATATGAAAATTTAACACAAAACCAGCGTAAGTACCAGACAAAGAAGATAAAATCAAATTTTGGCCTTGCCTTTCATCGATCATTATGTCATGTCATTCCAAATATCAGATCCGGTCTACCATATTCAAAAAATGAATGTTAACCGCTCCTCCAACCTAGCATGAAACAATTACTTAGATCTCCGATATATTTCAATTTCTTGATTTGCTTCAAACAACCCCTTGAGTGTTCTCATAATGCTCCAAACATTTGATACCTTTATATACTGTCTGAGCAAATCAGGAACCATCGATCCTAAAATATAGGATTTCACCCTTAGGTTATCATCCTTCTATTTTTCAAAAGTCTCTCGCTCCTCGAGAGTGGAATCAAGATCGATTTCAATAGATAATGGATTGATCGTCATATAACTCAACTTTTCTGACTCCAAGATAGGGCGGATGTTCATTTCTCATTCAAAATAGTTCTCGGCTCCTTTCAGTTTATTAGAATCCAAAATTCGCGCTAATGGATTTGCGACAGCCATCTACAAGACAACAATTAAACACCAGCTGTGGGAACACAGGAAATCTGGGCGACGCATGTTGTTCTAAGCTCGGGGCCTAGTCGGGAGTACGGAGTAGCCACGGGGGACTAAATCGGAGAATAATGGAGTCGCCACCCGGTGTGAACCGGGAAAATGAGATTTAAGGCCGCACTCACCCCTCGCAAGGGAAGACCTCAAACCGTTGGGTTCGGAATGGTCCCTTACTCATGTCACTTGTAATGAAAGGATTTATATAATAATTTAAACAAGTTGAAGTAACACTTATTTCTAAGGGTATCATGCTTCTAAATTCACATTTATAAAATAAAATATGCGCCTAAATATACATGTATTTCACATATAAGATTGCATGCTTAGAAGTACATTAAATCAACAAACAGACAATTTCATTGGCATGTTGTATTCATGGAAACGCAAGCACATACTAACCACACAAGCACACATAAAGGCGAATCAAATGATGGTGAACATGTGATTTCATAGACATATCATAAACAAATAGCCATTACATATCCATGCACAAATAAAAGGGTCAACTAAGTACATAATGCAAAAAGACGCTTAGGGATGCAATTAGGCATTAAAGTGAGCATTCTATGACGTGGTGCAAAAGAAGATAGATATAGACACAGACGCACATGTGATGAAAATGACTCAATTCAGTGTATTCGCGTTCGTGTAGCGTTCGTAAAAGCGTTCGAACGGTAAACAGAAGGTTCGCGTCCGTATAGCGTTTGATAACGCGTTCGAACGGGACCAGACAGAAAACATGCGTTCGTGCGGCGTTTCGGAACGCGTTCGAACGGGTTATAGCAATGACCTCCAAAATACAGTAAACAACATGACACATACATGAACATATGAATATATGACTTCTCGTACATAACAACAGATAAAGGGGCGCGGTAAATCATTGTAGCAAAAGGTAGCTTTCAAGCATTTTCACCCCTCAAAGTGGAGGACCCTTGATCTCACTTGATAAGCCCATGCGCAATGCAATATGATGCATGAATTTTCAAAAAAGACGTTATGAAGCGAATAACTAAATAAAAGAGGCGCGGCGAAGTACTGCCGTAAAGGTGGCCTTTTAAGCTCTTTGTCTCTCAAAGAGAGGACCTTTAGACCAACATACTAAGCCCATGCGCAATGTGATATGATGCATGGTCATGTAAGAAGACGTCATACTAAACAACAAAATAAAGGGGCGCGGCGAAGTACTGCCGTAAAGGTGGCCTTTTGGGGGCTCTTTGTCTCTCAAAGAGATGACCTTTAGACCAACATACTAAGCCCATGCGCGTCACATCACAATACATGAAATAAAGACAATAAAAGTGTAGGACTTTGTATGCCCAATTGAACGTACATTCGAAGTAGTGTCACAAAGGTGGCCTTTTAGGCTCTTCGTCTCTCAAAGAGGGGACCTTTGGACTAACTCACTAAGCCCATGCGCTCAATCGCATCATACATACAAAAATAAAGACAATCATATCAAACTTAGTATGTCCGATTGAACGTATTTTGCATTCAACCGAACACACATCAACCGGCGCGGCAAAGCATCGTGGTAAAGGGCTTTGACCCTTCCCCATAGGGGACCTTTCATTCCACTTACTAAGCCCATGCGCTCGATCGCATCATAACATAAATAAATAACATGCAGAAATTAAAAGACGGAATAATAAAGTGAGAATAATCAAAATAACATAAAGCGAAATATACGCCATTTACTCAAGTGGTACGTGGAGTTGTATCCCAAGTACAGACCGCACTACCGTCCATTCGGAATCGGCTACGGAATTTACGTCTGGGTTTCCATCCTATATACCACGAGAGACGACGTATTTCCCGTTTTAATCAATGGCCACAACACACATCACATGCAAACAATATTCAATAAATGATTAAAACACAATTAAAAGAATCAATAAAAATCAAATAAAAAAGTTTGAAAGGTACCCTCAGGTCTAACCTTTTAAGTCGTCTTCCGGACTCGCGTTTACAACCGTCGGAAGGGCTATCACTCCGCAACTTTTCTGGTTCACTTGTTTAGCGTCTTAACTTGTTGTTCCACTGTTTTCCCCGCTGTTTTTACTCCGTTTTGCTGCTGTTTCCTCGCGGTTTCTGCTTACTGTTTCAAGTCTCGTTTGTTCACTGTTTTGGCGATTTTTGTCTCGGTTTGGGCTGCGGTTTTGGACTGTTTTGAGGCAGATTTGTGACGTGTTTTAGAGGTGATTTCAGGGGTAATATGCGGCTATTTTCATAGGGTTCTATGGCAGTATGTGAGTGGCTGGTTTGATCTCGGTGTGTGGCCATTTTTAGACATTGAAGGTGGCCTTGTGGCTAGCGTGAAAGGTGTGCAGGTCTAGGGGTTATTGGCAGTTAAGGTTTATGTGTGAATGGTGGTTGAATGAAGGATTTGGGTGCTTACGTAAAGGGGCCAGTGAGGGTTGGATTTGGCTGAGTGGAGGGCAGGTGGCTAGGTGTAAGGCTGTGAGTGGGGGGCTTTGTGCGTGAGGCAGTGAAGGGCTTACGTGAGTGATGGTGTGGAGTAGGCAGGCTGTTTGCGTGAGTGGGGGGCTTTGTGCGTGAGGCAGTGAAGGGTTTATTGTATTTGCCGTGTACTGTGAATGAGGGAGTTGTTTAGGGTTTCATTACTTTTTTTTGTTTTGTATTAGCCGTCTGTGTGTGAGAGATTGGAGAGTTGTCCATTAGGGTTGGTTTAATGTGTGTTTTATAGTTGTCAATTAGGGTTTGCATGGATAGGGATTTGTAATATCTAATTAGTGTCACAAAAGGAAAATATATATTTGATTGGGGGACAAATTTAGGCTAATTATGAATGTAGTATATTTAGTTTGTGTTGATTAGGCATACAATATTTTAAGTTAGGAATAATATATTTTTAATTAGGAATAATATTTGTTAATTGATTTTAATTAGGCATGCAATTTCTTTAATTGGGTAAGTATTTTTATTATTTTGGTAGGTGATTATTTAGATTTTATTTGTTTTATTTAATTTGGTATATGACTTAATTTATTATTCTATTTAATTTGGTATATTGTTTAATTAATATTTAATTTTTTTATTTAATTTGAATAACCAATTAATTAATTTGATTAATTTAATTGGTTTGTGATTTTTAGATTTAATATTTAATTCAATTAATTGGCTATTTAATTTAATTTAATTTGTGAGTTAATTAATTTTAATTTGTGAATTTAATTTAATTAAGATTTTATTTTAATTAGTTTTTGAATTTAATTTAAAATTTGTGACATATTTTAAATGTTTTAATTATTTTGATTTGTGACATATATTAATTATTTCTTTGGATGTGATTTAATGGGCTTGGGCTAAGGTTAAGTTTTAAAACGGAGATCCAACAGCGAACCCGAAGCTAAACACGTGAACTAAATCCGAAAAAACCGTCAATTCTTGACTCTTCCCTTCCGACGTCCGTTTCCCGCGATTTCCGCGACTTAAAAGATAGTGCCTCCAAATGAGGCTCATCATCGGGTTTCACATGCAAAAATGCAATGCCTACACCAGCGGAATATTTTTCATTTCAATATAAAAACAATAATACAATTATGGATTTTAAATTTATTAGTGTCTTCCGACTACTTTACGTAATTATGTAATCTCCCTTAACGGAAAAATAGAATTTTGACAATCAAAATTTCATAGCGGGAAGTGGATCCAATGACATTTATTACAGCCTCATAATAATGACGGTCTTGGCCTTCATAAACTCATTAGGTAGACCTCCAAGGTCTATCACATTCATGTGACTCCTAAGTTTGGTCATGAATTGTTTCTTATCCTCACAATAATGACTGTATTGGATTAAAACGTGTTCCAGGTGTGTACTTGTCAATATGTACTAATGAGCTTTGTAAGTACACCCTAATAATAATGATGGTATTGGGTGACTACGTTAACTCATCACGCTACATCTAATGTTTTACCGGAGCGACCTAAGTTCTGAGCATTATACCCTCATAATAATGACGATATTTGGCATAAATAGTAAGAATTCATTCATCTCCATATTGAAAAGACGGATCATCCAATAATGCTCCAACATTATTAATATTATTACTTAAAATAAAGTAATCACATAATCATTGGAGACTTATGACAATCAAGTCATTTCATGCTTGGGTCAAAATAAAAATTTTAATTTAAAATATGCAATGCATATTCAATATGACTTATGCATAATTAAATTAAAATTATAGAGACATGTATTCAAATACATTTCAAACATGCAAGTGTGTTGTGTGGTTAAGACATATGTTGATACCATTCTGTTGGTACGGATGTGAGACCCATAGGGTTGGATCGGTGTCCCGCACAGCGGAAGTGGATCTAACCCATGGATATCAAGGATAAGTATATTTTAAATTATTTTATTGAAAACTACATTCTGTTACGAGCCGTAGGAAAAATGAGGACCAAATCGGAGTCCGGAAACTCCGGAACGGACAAAATGAAGTTTCAGTGCTCAATGACACTAGCTCTCGACGCGTCACGACGCGCAGACTTGGGAGTCGCAATGCCCAATCTGTGAGAGCTCGGTGTCACGACGCCCAAGAGTTAGAGTCGCAATGCCCCGCAGCTCTGAAAGTTGAGTGTCGCAACGCCAGAGATCAGAGTCGCAACGCCGCTCTGTATAAAATATTGGCAGTGAGAAAATTTACCTTGAATCCAATCCAAAACACTTCCAATCTTCTCAAAATACTTAAATACACCTAAAATCCAATTTTAACATCAAAACCAACATTAACATACATGTATTCTAAATATATATATGCATTTCTTTGAATCAAAACACAAACCAAATTAGAATCCCACAATGAAGTGACTCATGAACAATTCTAGGTTACTCAAAGGTGGTCAAATGATTCTAAAATGATATCCATAGCTTTAAGCTTTCATCTACAGTTTCAAACTATATTTTTATGTTTCATGTCCAACATGAACATATTTGACCCAATTACAAGCATATTGTGTTTATGCTTCCAAAGCATTCATACACAATTAATTAGCCTTATTTCAACATCAAACTATGTTATTATGTATCCAATATATAATTCATCACTATATGTCTCACTAATGATAACTCACTAATGAAAAATATAGCTTTGAAGAAGATCAAACTTACCTAGTAAGCTTGATTTCAAGATCCAATCTTCTTTTTCTTGTTGAAATATTGTGGAGAACTTCCAAAGTTAGCAAGCATGATTTCAAGATCCAATCTTCTTCTCCTTGTTGTTGTAGAAAATTCCTAAAGCTAGCAAGCTTGATTCTAAGATTCAATCTTCTTCACCTTGTTGTTGTAGAGAACTTCCAAAGTTTCTCTCATAAAAACTTTTACTTAGGCAAAGATTTCTAATTCTTGCTTGTTTTAGCTTTCTTAAGATTGAAAAACATAGCTCAAGCTTGCATTTTATAGAAAAACTTATGCAATTTTTAATTAATAAAAGTTCTAATCAATTTTTATGTGGGCTTAATCTAATTTGTCCAAATATGAATAATTAGGTGTGACTAATCATCTTTATCTACTACTTTGATTTAATCCAATTAAATCAAGACAAAGTTTAATTAATGGATTAGTTACATATCTACCACTTTGATTTAATCCAATTAAATCCACCCAAATACACCTATTATTACATATTTATAATTACCAAAATATCCTCCAATGGTAGAGATATTTATGAAATTACAACAATGCCCTTGTGTGATTTTGGATTAATCCAATTGAGTCAGAATAAATAATTGATATTATCCAACAATACTTAATTATTTTAGTTGATAATTATAATATCAAATATTATAAGCCTAACTTATATGTACGTAATTCCGCCACCTCCAAATTCGCGAAGAACGCGAACGACCTTTCTGAACTATGCAAGTCGAGGTCATCATATATGTTTAACAATCCTTCTGTCGTAGGCTATCCGAGTTGTGCTTAGGAAACATAGATTACACCGTCAGGTTTCTGAGGCGCACATCTCATGTCGACATGTTGACCGGTGCTTACAAACACTCGTATAATGCAAGCGCATGTATCGTTCAAGTAGTATAAAAAGTATCGATCCCACGAGGACTTAATACCTAATCTATTAATTTTATGAGGTCAAATGATTACTAGTATCTAACAGGTTGATTGATTGATTTGAAATGGTGATGATTCTAAATTTAAAAACAAGTAAATAAAATTACACGAAGGTCGGTTTAAGAAAATTCAATATTAAAAACTATTTAGGGTTGTGAATCTTTCTAATATCTTTTAAAAGATGAAGTGATTATTTCATGTTTGTGTAATAAATCGGTTTACTAACCTGGAACACTAAATTATGTGAAAGCCTATGTCGATGTTCAGACGCAAATACCCAGTTTAACCTAATTGAACCATATGTCTATGTCAACCAAATTATAAGGATTCATTAAGTTTAAGCTCCAATTATGGCTACCCCCGCCCGACAGGTATATGTCTATCCTGTAAGGAAATCTATTAAAGGTTTATCTATCCTCAAGGAAGATCGTGGGCTATTAAGTCTAAGGCTGAAACCTAAAATTCATTTGTCAAGTTTATTTTAGATTTACCAGATCTATCTTATTAGTCGTCAATTAACAAGACGCGTTAAGCTTAAGACTTAATAAGTAAACCTTTAAATTACCCAAACTATAAAATAACTCCTTATAAATCGGTGATATTAAAAGTCATCACAACCCCAGATAACTAATTTAGTTACAACACATAACTAGGGCTAGTAAAAACTTAAAAGTAAAAGACATAAAATAAAAATACTGAAAAGTAATTGCGGCAAAGTAAAAGCTGAAAAGTAAATTACAATAAAATAAAATGCTAGGGTAAAAGGATCAACTTTTACTATTTACTATTTAAATATCTCCCTTAATATAATATATTAACTTGTGATTATTTTACCGACCAGCCATATAGGCGGTAACCTGAATAAGTCAAATTAAGTCCAACCAGCCATAAAGGCGGAACCAAAATAAACCTGCCATATAGGCGGTAAGAAAATTTAATTACCAACTGACCAATCTGGCGGTATCCTTGATTAGTCAGGTTTAACCCAGATTAAAATGAATTACCATCCGACCAATCTGGCGGTATCCTTTTTAAGTCAAATTTTAAATAGTGAATATATTATATTTAAGGGATATTAATCTAAATAGCAATAGTAAAAGAATTACCTTTCACCCTAGCAGGGGGAAGTTGCCTCCTCATGGTTGAATAGTAAAAACTGTAAAAAGTAAAGAAAATAAATTATTATTATTACAGAACGTAATTAAAATTTAATTACAAAAATGAAATTAAAAGAAACTAGATAGAAAACTCCCTATTTACATCAGAGAAATTAGAGAGGAATGTACATCTGAAACTGAAAATTCGAGCTCTATTTATAGGCCCCAATAAGCTCCCCGCGTCGCGACGCCAAGTTTGTTCTTGCGTTGCGACGCGATGACGTGTCAATACGTGATTGGCCGGTTCAGATTCTTATATGCTGACATGGCGATTGTGGATAATTTGATTCAATAATTGTGCTGACGTGGCGCTGACGTGGAGACACGTGGCAAAAGGGATTGTCGGCACCATAAGATTATGACACGTGGCACGCTGTGATTGGTTGACGATGACGTGGCACTTTGACTCGGTCGACCGGTGATGTGGATGATGACGTGGTAGACATGTGGTGACACGTGGCAATGGCGACTGCTGGCACCGTAGGATGATGAAACGTGGCACGGCGCACATTAGCAGATCGGCTGTGATGTTGACACATGGCACGGAGCACGTTAGCAAATTCAAACTTCTCAGATTCTGACTTATGGACCCAACGCAAGTTAGAAAGTCTTGGAGCATGTTAGGCATCCCGACGCCAAGGGCTTGCGCGTCGCGATGCGCCAAAATTACCAAAATGCCTTTTTGTCCAATTTTCACTGTTTTGGGCCCAAATCACCTCCAGAGAGTCGTGAAACTTTATTTATCTACAAAATAACACAAAACACATCAAAATATTCACAAAACTCAAGAAACTATACAAAATATTAGGTCAAATGAGTGGGAAATAGTGATATATTTACCACTCATCACACCCCCAAACCTAACATTTTGCTAGTCCTCGAGCAAAACAAAAAATAAAATAACATAATAAAATTTAACTAAGCCACTTTCGTAGGGATCACGGTTGCATTTAGCATATGCAACAAGCCTTTAAACCCCTAGGTGTCCCTAGTGGACGAGTTGTAGTCTCGTGAGGGTTTACAGCAATGATACCCACAAACATTTTACAAAAGTAAAAAGGTAGTGAAACTAATGCACACAAAAGCAAAAAGACAAGAGAAAATAGAATAAAGAAGTTAGTGACTAATCAGGTGAAACTTATACTCCAAGTTACTAGTTGTTTTGTTTCTTTCTAAATTACCGAATAAGTAAATTCTCCGATTATGTTTACCATTCTCCATATACACAGACAACAAATATTAATCAACTCATTTTTGCCCACAACAGTCACAAGTGTAGTTGATAAGAGAGTAATATTTTTGTCCTAAAGTTTTATCAGAATTCACACTTTTTTGTTGCAATGGAATAATTTTTCTCATTTTTCTGATTTTTTTCTTTGATTTTTTTTTTATTTTTTATTTATATACAATATCTTCCATCTATGTAGCGAGTGTTGGGTCGGTGGCTCCCAAACCAGTTGGCTTTAGGGCACCAGGTGTTAAGACACCCCTACGGACTTAATTACTCAGACTTCATATATATATATTTTTGCAGCATCTTTGATCCATGTAGCGAGATTTGGGCCAGTGACTCCCAAACCAGTTGGCTTTAGGGTACTAGGTGTTAAAACACCCTTACAGACTTAATAACTCGGATCTCAGACTTTTTTTTTTTACTCCATCACTTTTTGAGATGCTTCCTCCAATTAAACTATAGCACTAAATATTACAAACTTTTCAATTACAGCTCATGTCCGTATGTTACCATGCATGTTGATAATACCTGCCAACTAAGCATATGAAAATCCATTTTAGTCAGTATTATGGAGAATTCACAAATTAAATAATTCAAAATGAAATAAAAAAAATTAACTTGTTCCGAAATAGGTTTGAGATACGTCTCAGGAGTGAAAACTCTTTACTCAGCTATCTCTTACCAGTCTCACCTTTTTAGTCAAAATAAAAACACAAAAACGCAAAATATTTTTATAATTTTTGAAAAAATTTCAATTTTTTTGTATTTTTCGAAAAAATTTGGACTAAAAATAAAAACAACACACATATAAAAAATAAGATACTGATCAACTAATTCCCTCCCCCCATACCTAAATGAGACATTGTCCCCAATGTCTTAAACAATGGAAGAAGAGTTTAGAATATAATATCTGGTTAGCTGAAACTCTACATGAAAAGTTAAAGGTTAAGATCCAGATTAATCTGACGCCTCTTACCACGATCGTCATCGGACCAATTTATCTTTGAAAGGATATGGTCAATTTGTGGTTCATAGGCTAAGATTTTGTCCTTAGATCTGGAGCAGTTCTGGCAGTAAAGAGGAGTTCTTTCATAGGTTTTGACACAAACCCATTTCTCCGAGCATCATCAAGAAACACACAAAGAAAATCATAAAATCCTTCAACGTTGTATAGTCCAAGCGGTTTCTGGTGTATGTTCAGGTTCGCCCAAGATAGCACTATAAAAATTTCATCCAATGTGCCCAAGCCACCTGGCAAAGCAATAAAAGCATCAGCACGGTTAATCATTTCTACCAATCGTTCAGACATACCTGGCACAATTAGTTCTTCTCCGTTTGATAGTCCAATAAGATTTGCCTCCGCCAAGGGTTATGGGATGATTCCCAAAACATGACTACCTCCTTCATGTACGGCCTTTGAAATGATCCTCATTAGTACAAGATTGCCTCCGCCATATACTAAGTGCATATTCCTTGCAGCTAAGACTCGACCCAATTCCTGTGTTGCTTCTACGTATTGTGGCTTAATACCAACACTAGTACCGCAAAACACACAGATGTTTTCAACTCGTCTTCTTGAAGTGGCTTCCATGTTTTACTCTGGATGTCTTCAAAAGTGCAATGATGAGTTGAATTTATAACATCTGAAAAAGGTGAGTAAAATAATAGCACTAGTACCTGCCAAATGACAATTATTAGTTAAACAGTAAAATAAATCGTGATAGTCAAAAGGTCTGGATCCTGTCGGAGAAAATAAAAGAAAACAGCAAAACAAATCACAATTATTAGGAAAAGACAAATAGATATAATATTTACAAGAAAAGTAGCGGCTTGATTGACATCTATGCGTCATGGACAAGCTTCCCATCCAATTTTCTTATAAATTGGCAAACAGGGTCTTTTTGAGTCAGATTCCCAAGACTTAACTGTTGTCTTTCTTTTTGAAATTGTGCATATAACTCACGAATTTCGTGATACACATATCCACTGGGATGCGTCTCAAGAGTTTTAGATATATCATCCAAAGACTCCTTACTCAAGCCATCCCTAATGAAATTAATCTTATCTTCGCGGTTATCAGACACCATTCCTAAAGAACGACAACGAGTATCACAAAACATACGAGCACATTTATAACAAACACATATTTGCTTAGCTCTACGTTTCTTTGCATAGGTGATTCTTCCAAAACTAGGCATATGTGAAATAAAATAGTCAGAAGACTCACCTGCCAATCAGACTCGTGCTTCAATTACCCAACGAATATCATTAGGAATACATTTGATCATCAGTAACCTCATCTGTTCCAAGCGAGCTTTGTAAACTTTCATCATAGATTTTTGAGGGAGAGAAGGAAATTGCTTGTGAAGATTTGCGAGAGCTTCTTCCATCGTGAAATGACTTTACCTGCAAAAATTAAACACACCATATCACAATACATACACAAATTGCATGGGTTTCCTCCATGCGAGCGCTAAGTTTAACGTCGTCAGCTAGACGTCACTTCTCGAACATTAGGCTGGATCTGAAAGTGTGACACTTTCTTTTTGTCGCTCAAATGATTCTCCCCAGTAGTGTTTGACACGCTTGTTTTTAACCTTGAAAGTTTTGTTGGAGTCAGGATCACGTATCTCAACGGCTATATCTGGTAAAACCTTGGTGATCACAAATGGACCTGACCACCGTGATTTTGGCTTCCATGGGAAGAATTTCACCCTTGATTTGTTTAACAGTACCTTCTGCCCTGGTTCCAGTTGTATGCGCACTAAATTCTCATCATGTCTCTTCTTGGCCTTTTCTTTGTACAATTTGGCATCCTCAAAATGCCGATTGTGAAATTCCTCCAATTCGTTGAGCTGGTGGAACTTTTTCTCTTTTGTTGCTTGTAGTGCAAGAATTGGCTTTTTCAGTGCAAAAGACGATTTATCTTCAGGCTCCACAGGCAATTGACATGTTTTAAGTTTGTCAGTAGAACTTTGCATTGCATTGGAGTTTTGAATGGTACTATGTATCACATCAAGTCTGAAACATTCCTCATTCTTTTCATCATCTGGGAAATTCATGGCCTTGAAAACATTGAATGTTACTTCTTGGTTCTGTACCTTCATGGTTAATTCTCCTTTTTGTACATCAATAATGGTTCGACATGTAGCCAATAACGATCTCCCGAGGATGATTGGCACGTCTGCGTCTTCCTTCATATCAAGGACAATAAAATCTGCTGGGAAATTGAATTTATCAACCTTGACCAGCACATCTTCAACTACGCCTCTTGGAAATATGAGCGTTCTATCAGCAAGTTGTAGAGATACTGAAGTGGGCATTGTTTCTCCAATCTACAGTTTCCTGAAAATAGAAAAAGGCATCAAGTTAACACTTGCACCTAAATCACATAAAGCCTTACCAAAGTTATGTTCTCCTATGATGCATGGAATGGTGAAACTGCTAGGATCTTTCAACTTTGGGGGAAGCTTCCTCTGAATGATGGCGTTGTATTCTTCTGTCAATGCTACTGTCTCGTAATCTCCCAATCTTTTTTTCGTGAAAAATGTCTTTCATGAATTTTACATAGCTGGGCATTTGTTCTAAGGCTTCTGCAAATGGAATGTTGATGTGCAGCTTTTTGAACACCTCCAGGAAATGAGCAAACTGCTTGTCCAATTTTTTTTTTGAAGACGCTGAGGAAAAGGTGGAGGTGGAGTGATCTGTTCTCTTTCCTTTGCTTCTTTTTCCTCCATCTGTTGCTTTGTTTCTTTTAGAACTTCCTCAACAGTTGTTTTGGCTCTAACATCTTTGTTGATTTCAGTACCTCTTTTTAACATGATGGCATGACACTGCTCCTTCCTTATGTTCCTTGGATTTGGTTCTGTGTTGCTGGGAAGATTCTCTGGCGGTCTGTAACTCTGAGCATTGGCCAGTTGTCCGATTTGATTCTCCAGTGCTTTGATGGAAGCAGATTGGCTCTGAAACATAACATCGTACTTTATTAACTGAGTCAGCACTTCTGCTATTCCTGGTTCATTTGTCTGCTCATGGCCTTTGTTCTATTTCTGGAATCCAGGTGGTGGATTGTTCTTTTGCCCTGAATTGTTGCTCCATGAAAAATTGGGATGATTCATCCACCCTGGGTTGTAGGTGTTGGAATATGGATTGTTCTTCTGTGTGTTGAAATTGTTGACAAAATTCACCATCTCTTCAAGTTGGTTTGGTTCTGGTGCTCCTCCATATGGTGAACTTTTGGATCCAGTGGTAAGAGTCTCCATGAATTTGCATATCTGATCCAGCTTGGCGTTGACTGCTGTATTGGCTCCACTTTAATAAATTCCTGCAATTCTTTGGATCATGCTATTTTCTGTTGGCCACAAGGAATTGTTGTTGGCCATTTCTTCGATTAGGTCTCAGGCTTGATCTTCTCCTTTTGCCATTAAAGCTCCTCCAGCAGCAGCATCGATTGTGGTTATCATCAGTCTAGAAAGTCCATTATAGAAAGTTTGGACTTGAAGCCATTTTGGAATCTCATGGTGAAGACATTTTCGGAGCAAATCTTTGTACATTTCCCAAGCTTCGTAGAGAGTTTCTGAGTCTTGTTGTACAAAGGATGTGATGTCATTCTTCAGCTTTCCAGTTCTGACTGGTGGAAAGTACTTTGCAAGAAATTTGGTGGCTAAAGTGTTCCAAGTTGTGATGGAACCTACTGGTAGTGAATGTAGCCAAGCTTTAGCTATGTCCTTCAACGAGTATGGAAAACACGCAGTCTCATTGCTTCTTCAGCTTCTCGGTTATAATTGAAAGTGTCGTAAACTTCCAGGAAGTTGATGATGTGGGTATTAGGATCTTCAGTTGCTTTCCCCCCCCCCCCCCCCAAACTGCACTGACTGCTGAATCATCTGAATGCATGTTTTGATGTCACCCGCATTTACTGGTAAGGGAGGAAGTACAATACAAGAAATGAGTCTGTCAACAACCGGAATGGCTCTGTCTCGAATGGGAATTGGTGGTGCAACCTCCAAAGGTTCAGGTTCTATGTTAACAATTGCTTTTTGGCCTTCTCCACTTTCCCTTCTCAACTTTCTGATGGTTCTTTCAATTTTCGGGTCAAGCGGTCGAAGTTCAAAGCTTTTGGTTCGTCTCATGAAGTTTCTGAGAACCTGAAACACAAGAAAACAAAAACAATAAGTAAAAAGAAAATTAGATATAAGTAAAGGTATCTAACCTTAAAACTAATAGTGAAAGATAAATAAGTCCCCGGCAACTGCGCCAAAAACTTGACCGGTGCTTACACACACGCGTATAATGCAAGCGCACGTATCGTTCAAGTAGTATAAAAAGTATCGATCCCACGAGGACTTAATACATAATCTATTAATTTTATGAGGTCAAATGATTACTAGTATCTAACAGGTTGATTAATTGATTTGAAATGGTGATGATTCCTAAATTATGCGAAAGCCTCTGTCGATGGTCAGACGCAAATACTCAGTTTAACCCAATTGAACCATATGTCTATGTCAACCAAATTATATGGATTCATTAAGTTTAAGCTCCAATTATGGCTACCCCCGCCCGACAGTTATATGTCTATCCTGTAAGGAAATCTATTAAAGGGTTATCTATTCTCAAGGAAGATCGTGGGCTATTAAGTCTAAGGCTGAAACCTAAAATTCCTTTGTCAAGTTTATTTTAGATTTACCAGATCAATCTTATTAGTCGTCAATTAACAAGACACATTAAGCTTAAGACTTAATAAGTAAACTTTTAAATTACCCAAACTATAAAATAACCCTTTATAAACCGGTGATATTAAAAGTCATCACAACCCCAGATAACTAATTTAGTTACAACACATAACTAGGGCTAGTAAAAACTTAAAAGTAAAAGACATAAAGTAAAAATGCTGAAAAGTAATTGCGGTAAAGTAAAAGCTGAAAAGTAAATTACAATAAATTAAAATGTTAAGGTAAAAGGATCAACTTTTACTATTTACTATTTTAATATCTCCCTTAATATAATATATTAACTTGTGATTATTTTACCGACCAGCCATATAGGCGGTAACCTGATTAAGTCAAATTAAGTCCAACCAGCCATAAAGGCGAAACCAAAATAAACCTGCCATATAGGCGGTAAGAAAATTTAATTACCAACCGACCAATCTGGCGGTATCCTTGATTAGTCAGGTTTAAACCAGATTAAAAATGAATTATCATCCGACCAATCTGGCGGTATCCTTTTTAAGTCAAATTTTAAATAGTGAATATATTATATTTAAGGGAGATTAATCTAAATAGCAATAGTAAAAGAATTACCTTTCACCCTAGCAGGGGGAAGTTACCTCCTCATGGTTGAATAGTAAAAACTGTAAAAAGTAAAGAAAATAAATTACTATTATTACAGAACGTAATTAAAATTTAATTACAAAAATGAAATTAAAACAAACTAGATAGAAAACTTCATATTTACATCAGAGAAATTAGAGAGGAAGGTACATCTGAAACTGAAATTTCGAGCTCTATTTATAGCCCTCAATAAGCTCCCCGCGTCGCGACGCCAAGTTTGTTCTTGCGTCGCGACGCGATGACGTGTCAACACGTGATTGGCCGGTTCAGATTCTTATATGCTGACGTGGCGATTATGGATAATTTGATTCAATAATTGTGCTGATGTGGCGACACGTGGCGAAAGGGATTGTCGGCACCATAAGATTGTGACATGTGGCACGCTGTGATTGGTTGATGATGATGTGGCACTTTGACTCGGTCAACCGGTGATGTGGATGATGACGTGGCAACACATGGAGTGACACGTGGTGACACGTGGCAATGGCGATTGTCGGCACCGTAGGATGATGACATATGGCACGGCGCACGTTAGCAGATCGGCTGTGATGTGACACGTGGCACGACGCACGTTAGCACAGTCAAACTTCTCAGATTCTGACTTGTGGACCCAGCGCACGTTAGCAAGTCTTGGTGCATGTTAGGCGTCGCGACGCCAAGGGCTTGCGCGTCGCGACTCGCCAAAATTACCAAAATATCCTTTTGTCCAATTTTCACTGTTTTGGGCCCAAATCACCTCCAGAGAGTCCTGAAACTTTATTTATCTACAAAATAACACAAAACACATCAAAATATTCACAAAACTCAAGAAACTATACAAAATATTAGGTCAAATGAGTGGGAAATAATGATACATTTACCACTCATCACATGTCCACGATTCTTTACAATTAATAAGAACATCATCTATGATATATATGATCCACCATATGGGATCGGCTTTGGCCAAAGTCTTCAGAATCATGACTTACTCATATGGATATATAAACCACTTATGGTACACATACGGATTGACAGATCCTATCTTAATATGCACTTGATTAACGAGTGCATTGGTCCATACCCAACGAAAATCTAGCAGACAGACCAAGAAAGGTCTTTGACATATATGGCATTAAAGTGTGGATGATCACACACAAAATCAATGTTATCCTATAGTCAAAGGATAACATATTCTATTCGACTCGAGGAGATTCCTATTGACGGTGGGGTGTACTTACAACTATTAGGAATCATATGTGAGTTATTCATTATTCACTCCAACGAATACCCACATGTCTATACGAGCTTCCCAAGCTCATGGTACATTGGGTTAAACCAGTGGAACTCCAATTCTAATATACGACATATGTTAGTCTTCTAGGTGTAGGCATTGCATTTTCGCATGTGAAATCCGATGATGAGCCTCATTTGGAGGCACTACTTTTGAGTCATGAAAGCCGCGGGAAACGGATATCGGAAGGGGAAAGTCAGGATAAACAAGCTCACTGTCTTCGTTGGTGCTGCGTTCGTTACTTCGTTCGAACCTCGTGCAGATTGCGGACGTTCATGCCGCGTGCGATGAGGCGTTCAACGGAGCCGGTAATTCTGGTTTTGCTGCTAGCCTCACACCCCAGCCCATTTAGCTCCCCAAAGCCCATAAAACACATCCCAAATTAAATAAATAAATATTAAACATTAAATAAAATATTTAAATCATTTACCAATTAAATAAAATCATGCCTAATATAAATAAATCAAATATATTATATACTAAAACTAAAAATAAGATTTGCCTAATTAAAATCAATCTTAACCAATTAAAGCCAATCAAATATTTGACTTCCTAATTCAATGAGATATACACCAAGTTAAATTAGTTGACTTCCTAAAATAAAATATTTTGTCCCCCCCTCAATCCTTTGATTTCCTTGTTTAAAACTAAATCATATCCTAATTAAATGCCCAAAATCCCTTCCCTTGTCAACCCTAACCCTTCTCTATATAAACAACCCCTAACCAAAGCTATCCTGGGCTTGACACATATAATTCACACCCAAACTCTCTCGAAATCTCTCTAGACTCTCTCTACACACCCAAGACTAAACAAAAGAGAAAACACTTCACACATACACAAGAAAGAAAACAAAGAAACCACCACAAGTCACCACCTTCCATAGTCGAATCCAAAGCACCTACAACCACCCTCCATAGCCGAATCTAAAGCACCAAACTCACCCTTAGCCGAATCCTAAAACACGCCTAAACAATCTCCTAGATTACCTTAAAACAGTAGCCCAAATCCTTAAAAAACAGTAACATAAAAACTGCATAGATAATCCCAAAAATAATCACATATAATTGCACTAAGAACCCACACAAACTTGGAATAGTTTATTGGAAACGTTAAAACAGGTGGCCCGTGCAGTGAGCAGCAAGACAAAAGCCGAATAGGAGCAGAACGGAGTTCGAACCGTAAGCAAAACAGCGAAGCAGTGAGCTAGGACGTTGAACCAGTGGACCAGAAAGTTGCGGAGCTTTACCCCCTTTCGATTTCCGTGGAACGCGAGTCCGAGAGACAGCTTAAAAGGTTAGACCTGAGGGTATCTTTCACACTTATTCTCATTTTATTTTCTGGTCATTTATTTTGATTATATTTTCTGTATTTGTGGTATCCGTTGTGTGTATGATGTATGTTGTGGGTATTGGATGAATGAGAGATGTGTCAACTCTCGCGGTATATTGGATGGAAACCCGGACATAAATTTCATAGCCGATTCCGAATGGACGGTAATATGATCTGTACTCGGGCCACAACTCCACGTACCGCTTGGGTAAACGGCACCATCTTTCTTTTGTTGTGTTGCTTTTGTTTATTTAGTTTTCTTTACTTGAATTCAATATGTTGTTTAGTTATGCATGATTCAACCAAGCGCATGGGCTTAGTGAGTTAGTCCAAAGGTCTTCCATTTGGGAGACAAAGAGCCGAAAAGGCCACCTTTGTGACACTACTTCGCCGCGCCGGTTGACGTGTGTTCGGTTGGATGCGAGATACGTTCAATCAGGCATACTTAGTTTGACATTATTATCTTTTATGTATGGTTCAATCAAGCGCATGGGCTTAGTAAGTGGAATGAAAGATCCCTTATGGGGAGGGGTTAAAACCCGTTACCACGATGCTTTGCCGCGCCGGTTGATGTGTGTTCAGATTGGATGTAAGATGTGTTCAATCGGGCATACTTGGTTGATATGATTGGTTCTATTCTTGTATGTGTGATGTGATGCGCATGGGCTTAGTATGTTGGTCTAAAGGTCCTCTCTTTGAGAGATCAAGAGCCCCAAAAGGTCACCTTTACGGCAGTACTTCGCCGCGCCCTTTTATTTTGTGTTCATGTATTGCGTCCCATTTCATGCGTCAGGTCTGTTCCCGTTCGAACGCGTTTACGAACGCAACTCGAACGCGCATGTGTTTTTCCTTATCATGTGTCAGGTCTCATTTCCGTTCGAACGCGTTAACAAACGTCATACGAACGTGAGCATTCTGTCTCATTTCCGTTCGAACGCGTTAACAAACGCCATACGAACGTGAACCTTCTGTTTTCCGTTCGAACGCGTTTACGAACGCTACACGAACGCGCACCCACTGTCTTAGTTCATAATGCATCAGGTCTGGTTCCGTTCGAACGCGTTCTCGGACGCTTCACGAACGCGAACCTTGTTTACCGTTCGAACGCGTTTACGAACGCTACACGAACGCGCACCCACTGAATCGAGTCATCATCTTCATTAGGTTTCATGCATAGTTTCTAGTAGTTATATCTCACATGTATAAATATAAATATGTTAATGTATTACAATTCATATGCTTGTGTCATGATAACATTTGAGTATTATTTCTTGCGGTATATCAGATGGAAACCCAGACGTAAATTCCGTAGCCGATTCCGAATGGACGGTACGGTTAGTGCGGTCTGTACTTGGGCTACAATTCCACGTACCACTTGGAAAAGTGCCCATATGTGTGCTTGTATGGTTAACATGTGTGCTTGTATGGTTAATATGTGTGCTTGTGTTTTCCTGAATGTAATATGCAAGTAAAGTTGTATGGTAGTTGCTATCTTGATAATGTTAAGCATGCAAATTTAAATGTAAGATATATGCGAAATGCGTACAAGTTTTATTTTACACATGAGAATTTAGAAGCATGATACTCTTGGAAATAAGTGTTACTTAAGCTTGATTAAATTATTACATAAATCCTTTCATTACAAGTGACATGAGTAAGGGACCATTCCGAACCTAACGGTTTGAGGTCTTCCCTTGCGAGGGGTGAGTGCGGCCTTAAATCTTTGTCCCGGTTCACACGGGTGGCGACTCCATGTTATTCAGTACTTCCCAAACTAGTGCCGCGAGCCTAGGAACGGCGTCGCCCAGGTCCTGTGTCCTACACTAGGTTATAGGAATTCGACTGTATTCCAAAACCAACGACTATGAATATTTACTTTAAGAATAGTTTATAATAGTAATACTATCACAATGTCGGACAACCCCAGTGTCCAATATTACTACATGACTATTCTAAGGTCGATATCATTCTCAACATATTTATATATATCAATCTAATATGGGAAATGACATTACCATTAATAAGATTGAAATGAAAATGTAGTTATTTTATTAATAAATAATAAAATATAAGGTACAATACATTATTCGGATTGGCGCTCTAAGCACCAACTCCAACACTTGTAAGTAACCACCACGTTCCGCAAGCTGCGCCTGCGCTCCTCCATTTTTGCTGCTCAAGTCCTGCAACTGTTGGAGGAAATTATGGAGGAATCAGACATATTTAACTTTGAAGCACCAGACTTTGGGCTAGCACTGATCTAGTACTCCTAATTGTAATCCATTAATCAGACGTGCATAAGTTGATTGCAAACCACCTTCTACTATAATACTCATTCAACCTCAGATTCTCAGAACTTCAAAACCTTAAAATCAGGTACTCGGAGCCACAGGGTCAGAATCAGAACCTTTTTTCAGAACTTCAGAGTCATGATCAAAACTTCTGGGCCTTAGAGCTTCAGGGTTGGAATCAGAACCTCTTGGTCAGAACCTCGGGATGAGAATCAGAACTTCAGGACCTCAGAGTTTCAGGATCAGACGTGCATGGGCTCTGACCTAAACTTAGCATCTGACTTGATATCAGTCTCTGACTTTGCCTTCTGACCTAAAGCTAGCTTCTGTCATGACCTTATCATATCAGCACCTGACTAGACTTGTTTACTCAGGTCCTGATATTACGTCCTAATTCGGATCCTGACATTTAACTCATATTTAGCTCACGATACACTTTTTTTTTTGAAATCGTTGAAAATCCCTCCGCCAAACTACCACTTTCTGGCTTAAGTGGAGCAGGTAAAATCTATGGCTGTCTCAGGCTCTTATAAGAAACGCACTTCCTGTATTTGAACCCAAAACCTCAAGGTAAAATCCTGAACCCTACACCACCAAACTCACGATACACACCATCAGCCAAACAAATAGTTATGGCTATGATATGGTGTTAACATCCATGACTGATCCTCATTTTATTTCCAGATAACAGAATCCAAGGACTCATTAAGAGAATATCTCCAAGATAAATCGCAAATTTTCCGTAAAAGGCTGGGCTTTTTGAGAAACTTCTTCGGGCTATTTGATTGAAGACTAGCCCAATTGGCTTTAACGAAATCTTGGTTTCTTCAATGGGGTTTGTACCATCAACTAGATTACCTTGGATTCACTACAAAACTTTTTACTTCAAAAATTATAGCAAATATATGAATTATTACATTAAAACTCAAGTAATTTTTTTAATTACAGCATAATCTATTGATCTTTATAATCAGAAATCCACCAAAACTTTCAAAATCAATTTTATAACAGTACAATATATATATATATATATATATAACCCTTCATTCTTGAGGTGATAAAATACCCACCACCCATCACTGGTTTACAATTACATTTAAAGAAGTAATTTCATTCCCAACAGAAATTCCTTTATAGTTTAATTCCAAAATAAAACTTAAGAACCAAATGAAATGAAATGAAAGGGACACGTGCTCAATCTTCATTTGTCAGCCAAAGACGGTGGTCCTCCTTGCCACGTCATCTGTCGTACCCGTAAAACCTCCCATTCGCGAATCTTTTTTACTCACCTCACAATCTGTTTACCACTTTTACAATTTTACCCCTTCAAAATGTTAATGACGCGACGGTTAGTTATTTCATTCACGTTCACGTTATCTGCTTCTCTAACGCATATACGCGGCTGTACTTTTTAGACTTTTCATACTCATTGACTGATGATGACGCTGGTGAAGTCGTTATGTTACGAGTTATTTGAAGCATTAAATTAACACAAGTCAAGACAATTAATTGTTATCAATTAATAATATCATAAATCTAATATAAACGTTATTAAAATTTAAAATTCAATCATCCTGTTGTAGGATTGTCCAGTAATCCTGTTGGTCAGAATTGAGAATCAGTCCAAAAAAATATATAATTTTGATTTAGATTTTTAAAATTTTAAAAACCCAGGTAACTTTAAATATATAGTTCCTAAAACTTTATTTTTCTATCATTTTAGCCTTCTTTTTTCACTTTTATATTATGTGTTAGGCTTATATGTAATTATTTTCAAAACCTATAGGAAAATGACATATCATCAATTAGATTGATTCCATTTTAAATTGTTTTATGGAATTATGAAAACCAAACTGAATTTTATATTTTTATAATAAAATTTATCAAAATATTTGAATTGATTAGGATAATATTTCCCCACGGTCCACCCTTAATTGCAGAATTGCAGCACCCAATTATGCATCGGCTCTTTTGTGATTGATCATTTTTCGCATCTTTTGATAAACTCCGGTGTGTCTCTTTCTAATTATTATTAAAATATACAAATTTTGTCTTCTACTTTCTTGCTCATGATTATTCAACGAAATTAGGTCATCTGATTTAACTCGACGTTCAATTTAGCTAATTAAATTAAGAGTCGTGGTAATAAGTATTATAGGATATTTATTAAAAATTCATTTTAGGAAAATTTTCATATCATTTTAATAAAAAATATAAAAAATTATCAAAATATTAATTATTTTTTTCTTTTTTTTTAATAAAATTTTCTTAAAATGAATCATTAATAAATACTCTTAGGACATTCATTAGCATTTCCATTAAATTAATCAACGAGTAATAATGCGAAAGACGAAGAAAAGTGAGGATGTCGTTTTCAATTGCATGTGCTCTCTTGATGGTGTCGTTTTCAAAGACTTAAAAGACATAGGCCCATCAAGATCATACTAGCTCCCCTAGCTATTTTTAAAGTCAAAAATGTAATAAACATTTGCAGAGGGATAAAGCTGCAGACCTTTTTTTGGATTTCCTTGTACTTTTTTGTGCAGTATTTTTTATTTGTAATACCGATTCCGAAAACAAAAAACAAAAAAGTAAACATGATGCACGAGGAAAAATGATGAATTTGACACCCTCAATTTATTAAGTTTTATTTTTTGGAATCGTTGGAAATTCTGTTATTAAATCATCTTTTCATGGTTTAAGTGTAATAGATAGAACTTTCAACTGTTTCAGAAACACACTCCCTGAATTCGAACTCAAGATCTCAATGTGAGAGCATAGACCTTGTACTACCAAATCACGTCATTTTGGACTTAAGTTACTAACACTAAACACATATTTCTTATTTATTTTTTTAAAAAAAAAGATCACATATTCCTTAAAGACATTTATAACAGTTTGAAATTGGTTTTGTTTTGCTTTTTAATATAATCATTATTTTAATAAATTGAGGAATCTCTTATTGTAACTTAATTATATATATATGTTTTCCCTTTATTAATGTAAGCGAATCCAGGGTGCACTTCTTGTAAGAGTCTGGGACAGCCGGTGGTTTTACCTGCGCCGCGACCCATAATGGGTGGTTTGGTGGTGGGGTTTCCAGCATTTCCAAAAAAAAAAATGTATTGGAGTTCTTTTTTGTTTTTAATAGGATATCTTCAATTTATAAAAAGAGGATGCTCTTACAAGAGAAAAAAATAAGAAAATAAATAAATATGTGTGTATATAGAGAGAGATGAGACTATATTACAGCATTAGAATGTAACATTAGTCATATTTTTTAGGCCTAATAAAAAAAAATCATGTATTTTTACGGAAAAACTTAATAGCCCATTGACATTTTAAAATGACCTACTACACATCTAAAATTACTTATTCTGCTAATTTTTTTTTGGAAACTTTTGAAAATTTCACTGTTAAAACATCGGTTCTGGATTTAAACGAAACATGTAAAATTCATAGTTGTCTCAGATTCTTACAAAAAAAACACACCTCTTAAATTTAAATACATTACCTGAAGATCAGATCTCGAGCCCATCAGCATGAAGTATAGCACTTTGGGACCTTATTCTGACAATTAGTAATCATTGGTTGAACAATTTGTATGTTCGTGGAAGAGGAGTGTAATACATGTGTGATGACAAGTTAAAAGCATCTAAAACAATTACTGTTTTTAAGACACATGTCCATGATTTAGAAAGAAAAATGAATTCATATTTAGTTCAAACAATTCACACAGACCCCATATCTGAAATAAAAAAACAAAACAAAACACACACACACAAAAATCTGAAACTCATTCTAATTTCATAAAGAAATTTGCTTCTTTCCTCTCCCCTAACAACTCCCCCCTCCCTTATCCTCCCAAAACTACATAAATATCTCTTTCCCCAAAAATTAATTTCCCCTTATCCAGTTATTCTAAAATCAATATATATATATATATAATTTACAAATAACATACAAACTTATTTTATTTTATTAATTAATTTTTTATTTTATCAATTAATTTTTTTATTTTTGTTACTCTTTATATATCTATTCTTTTTTATTTGTTTAATGAATATTACAATTTTCTTATTTATTGTTATTTATTTTGTGTTCATTTATTCATTTAATTTTTTTTGATTCTTTTCATTTAATAAATATTTTTTGATAGTCTATTTGTTTAATAAATCTCATGTATTTTTATGCATTTTTTTTTATTTATTTTGAAAGTAGAGAAATTTGATTTATTAAAGAATTAGTCACTCGTTATAGGATACGTAATCAATTATGGTACGAAGTATTGACATATCACCAGGTGCGTCAGAAGGAGACTTTGGTGGCAACATACATTAGAATTTGTGTTTTTATATTTTTAAGCATAACTTTTTATATTACCACTTGTACTCTTTTTTAAAAATATATTTTTCTAATATATATGAGAACATTTTTATTATACATAATTAAGTAGTGTCAAATAAATTAAAAAAGAATCACAAAAATCAAATGTATAAATGAACACGAAATGAATAACAATAAATATAAAATTTGTAATATTTATTAAAAAAATAAAAAGAATAGATATATAAAGATTAAAAAATATATAAATTTAAAAAAAATAAAAAAAATAATTTATAAAATAAATATACTTAATTAATAAAATAAAATAAAATAACAAATTAGTTAATTAATTAATTTAACAAAATAGTTATATATATTGAATTTTGGGCAATTTTATAATTGGTTAGAATCAATTCTGAATTGTAACATATTTTTAGAGTATAAAAACTAAAAAAGGAAAGCATCCTTATTCATGTAACTTCTATTACTGTTCAATTTATGACATTACCCATCATCAACTCATTTAGAGAAGTGCACCATTTCTGTCTTTAGTCTCCACAAAACGTTAGAAATGAAAGATTCCACTCAATTTGCATTAAACAAAAATAAAATAAAAAATAAAAAATAAAATTTGTGCCAAGTACGAAGGAGTTGTGATTTTGTATTTAATAATTGTTGAGTCTGATCCCTAAGGGACTAATTTTGTGATGTAGGGTTCTGAGGTGCGAATTTATGAAGCGTGTTTCTTGATAGAGTTTGAGACGATTGAGGATTTTACCTGTTCTGTTTAAACCCAAAAAAATAATTTGATGTCGAGATTTCCAATTATTTCAAAAAAAAAAAAAACCGAATCCATCTCATGGGGTATGGTGGTGTTTGTTGGTTTAAAAAATTATTGTATGATGGGTAGTTGTGGGTGTTTGATTGGAGGGTTTAAAAAAAATATATGGTTGCATTTCTTATTAGGGTTGGTGGCATATTATTAGGAGAAAAATATATAATATTTCATTTCCATTTCGTGCATAAATATGATATTACTTACAAATTTTAAAATGGATGAAGGAATGATAATTCTCTATCAAATTTTAATGAAGGAAGTTGACCGATGACAAAAATATAGTCTTAATTTTTAATTACAAAATTGAGTATAAGCATTAGTAACATATTATATATATTTCCAATTTAAATAATCAGGAATTTTTGACAAAGTCGAAACTGTAAGTGGGATGTGTTATTTATTACTTTTAACATGCATAATTCAAGTAAAACCATATAAATCATAAATCAAAATAAAAACTCAAAGCCTTTAGAAAAACTTATGAAATATCTTTGTAGAAGGTGAATACTTCAAACTAAGTTGAGAAACTCCTTAAAAACTTATTAGCACCGTTTCGGTGCACTTACGGATCTCTTGGCTAATATTCTCCTAAGACACTTGGTTGTTTCTAGATCAAAAGTGACACTCCTTGAATCAAGATCTACAAACTTGAAAATGGTAGAAACTCTTTTTTTTTCTTTGGTTAGACTCTCTAATTATGTACGTAGACAAATGGGAAAAATAAATGAATTAATGAGAACCTAATGATATCTATTTATAGACATGTAATGGTGTCTTTGTAGGAACCCTTTAGTTTAAGGATATGATCATTCTAAAGGTTATACCATTCCATGATGTCATTTGAACTCAATAGTTATATTCTTTCATTCTTAGAAGACATGTCCCTTTAATTTGTGTCTCTCCTATAGGACACATGTTAAAGGACATATCTCTTAAATGCAACATCCTATAAATATTAGAGAATTTCTTACGATCCCCCACAATTTTCTAAATATTAATATGGACACTTAAAAAATAGTTTCCTTGAAGTAAAACTGCATCAGAATAGATGGTTTTCGCCTTGAACATTTCCTAGTAAATGACTATCGGATTTATTTGGCAAACCAGTGACCATAGTCTTGAACTCTTCTGCCGTTGGTGTAAACTAAAACAATAGCCATAACACAGTTTCACTTCGACAATTTTCCGTTCTACAGTTATGTTCGATTTAGCCATGAACATTGGTCTTGACTTCATCAAGTTCTTTAGGCCAGCCTTTAGGTGATCTATTGTAAAAGTTATTATGTCTTTACTCATATTAGGACGTTTCTCCTAATAAAAAGATCATTAAAAGCATTCGTTTATCATAACATTGACAGACAATAATTTACGTCTTTATATGAATGGGAAAGAGTTTGGAACTCTACAGTGCTTGGTCTGAATTGCTCAAAGTTTAAGTTAACCATTTTGAACCTAGTGTTGGGGAGGATGTGGGACCTTTAGGGTCGGATCAGTGTCCCGCGCAGCGGAAATAGGTCTAACTTATGGTAATTGAGCATGAATGTATTTTTAAATATTTTAATGAAATACTATATTCCATTACAAGTGTATAAGAAAAAAAAATATAAATCGGAGTCCGGAAAAACTCAATCGGGATAAAACCAGAGAGGTCGGGCATCACACGGGCCGAGCGCATGCGTGCCACGCATGCTGCTGCGCAGCTTAGTGCGTTGCGTTGCAGCGCATCATGTTGCTCTGTAACGCAGCGTTCTCGGCCTTTTATAATTTTTTTTTTTAAAAAAATTCTTAAAACCTTAAACACTTTTAAAAATCACCCAAAATAATTTTAATTTCAAAACCAATTTCAACATTTGTTTTACAACAAACACACACACACACACACACACACACACACAACACACACACACACACACACACACACACACACACACACACACATATATATATATATATATATAATATATATATATATATATATATTTTTGAATCAAAACACAAACCAAAATAGAATCCCACAATAAAATAACTAATGAATAATTCTAGGTCACTCAAATGTGGTCAAGTGATTCTAGAATGGTAGACATAGCTCTAAGTTATTATCTAGAATTCCAAACTCTAATTTTTATGTTTATGTCAAACATAAACATTTTGATTCAATCACAAGCATATTGTGTTTATTCTTCTAAAGCATCCGTACACAATTCATTAGCATAATTTAAATATCAAGCTATGTTCTTATGTATCCAATACATATTACATCACTATATGTTTTACTGATGGTAACTTACTAATGAAAACACATCTTTGGAGAAGATCAAACTTACCTAGTAAGCTTGATTCCAAGATCCAATCTTCTTCTCCTTATTGAAATGTTGTGGAGAACTTCTAAAGTTAGCAAGTTTGATTTCAAGATCCAATCTTCTTCTCCTTGTTGAAATGTTATGGAGAACTTCAAAGCTAGCAAGCTTGATTTCAATATCCAATCTTCTTCTCCTTGTTGTTGTAGAGAACTTTCAAAGGTTTTCTCACAAAAACTTTACTTAGACTAATATTTCTTTCTTTTACTTAGCGCTTGTTTTGTATTTCTCAAGCTTAATTTTCTTAAGCTCGAGTCTAATTAAAAATTTACTCAACCTTGTCTTTTATAACAAAACTTATGTAATTTTTAATTAATAAATTTTTATCAACTTTTAGGTGGGTTTAATCTAATTTTTTCAAATATGTATAATTATGTGTGATTAATCATCTTTATCTGTCATTTTGATTTAATCCAATTAAATCAAAACAAAGTTTAACAAATGGATTAGTTCATTGTCTATCATTTTGATTTAATCCAATTAAATCAAGACAACTACACATATTATTACACATTTTTAATTACCAAAATATCCTCCAATGGTAGATATATTTATGAAATTATAATAAAGCCCTTGTGTGATTTTGAATTAATTCAATTGGGTCAAAGTAAATAATTAATGTTATCCAATAACACTTAATTATTTTAATTGATAATTTAATATCAAATATTATTTATTATCAAACATTATAGGCTACCCAAGAGCTCAACAAGTACATATCATTTTGTGAGACTCTATAAGTCCAGACATGTTTGTCATATAAGCATAGTTTATATGTACGCAATTCGACTACCTCCGAATTTACGAAGAACACGAACGACCTTTTTGAATTATAAGTCGAGGTCATCACATATGTTTAACAAACATGAATGTATTTTTAAATAATTTAATGAAATATCATATTCAATTACGAGTGTTTAGGGAAACATTAGGGATAAATCGAAGTCCAGAAAAATCAAATCGAGATAAAAAAATCATATTCTACGAGTATCGCGTGTGTCAAACGTAAGCATGCACTTCAAGGTATACGCACTCATGCAATTGCATACAATTGCTATATTCAGCGTATACAATGAAATTACTCATGAATAATTCTAGATCACCCAAATGTGGTCAAATGATTCTAGAATGACAGTCATAACTTCAAGCTATCAACTAGAGTTCCAAACTCTAATTTTATGTATATATCCAACATAAATATTTTGACCCAATTACAAGCAAATTGTGTTTATACTTCTAAAGCATCTGTACACAATTAATTAGCCTAATTTCAACATCAAGCTATGTTATTATGTATCCAATACATAATTCAACACTATATGTCCCACTAATGATAACTCAATAATGAAAACATAACTTTTGGAAAAGATCAAACTTATTTAACAAGTTTGATTTCAAGATCCAATCTTTTTCTCCTTATTGAAATATTGTGGAGAACTTCCAAAGCTAGCAAGCTTGGTTCCAAGATCTAATTTTCTTCTTCTTATTGATGTAGAGAATTTACAAAACTATCAAGTTTGGTTCCAAGATCCAATATTCTTCTCATTGTAAGTTTTTCTCACAAAAACTTATACTTAGGCTAATCTCTCTAACTCTTGCTTAATTTTAGCTTTCTCAAGCTTGATTAAAATATTACTCAAGCTTGCCTTTTATAATAAAACTTATGTAATTTTTAATTAATAAAAGTTCTAATAAACTTTTATGTGGGCTTAATCTAATTTGTCCAAATATGTGTAATTAGGTGTGACTAATCACCTAAGTTTAATTAGTGGATTAGTTACATGTCTACCACTTTGATTTAATCTAATTAAATCAAGCCAAATACATCTATTATATATATATATATATATATATATATATATCAAAATATCTTCCAATGGTAGAGATATTTATGAAATTATTATTGGGGCGGATGTGGGATCCCTAGGGTCTGATCGGTGCCCCAACAGCGGAAGTTGGTCTAACCCATAGATATCAAGCATGAATGTAATTTTAAATAATTTAATAAAATACTATATTTCATTACGAGTGTATAGGAAAAAATCAGGACTGAAACGGAGTTCGGAAACTTAAAACGGGAGAAAATAAAATTCAACGCTCAAGTGCGCTACAGTGCGCGCACGCATTGTACGCACTACAGTATGCGCGCACTCTAGTGCTCATACCAAATTCATTTTTTTATTTGATGCTTTGTTAAGCATCAAAGCATAAGCTCTCTAGAGATTTTATTGAGAGCCGATACAAGTAATGTATTTTACCCTATTTATTTCTAATCTCCCCTAAATACTTTCAAACACCCAAAATTAATTTTTAATATCAAAATCAACATCAACACATGTTATAGAATAAAAAATCATGTTTTTCAAAATATTAAATATTTTTATAAAAACATAAATTTATTTTAAATACACCTGCGTAAATTTTGAATCCAAAACACAAACCAAATTAGAATCTCACAATGAAATGACTCATGAACAATTCTAGGTCACTCAAAGGTGGCCAAGTGATTCTAAAATGGTAGCCATAACTCCAAGCTTTTACCTAGAGTTTCAAACTCTAATTTTTAAATTTATGTCCAACATAAATATTTTGACCCAATCACACGAATATTGTGTTGATACTTCCAAAGCATTCTAACACAATTCATTAGCCTAATTTCAGCTTTAAGCTATATTATTATGCATCCAATATATAATTCATCACTAATCGTATTTGTAACATCCCCGATCTGAGAGATGTTACCGGCATGGGATAGACCGCTCTAACCCCCTAAGCCTCTGACTCTGATAACTACTATGTAATACTGATACTCTTTCTCTAACTAAATTTTTTATATATGGGATCGAGGCCCAAACTCAATAACTCACATGCAACTCAAATACAATAATTGTATAAAAAATACAACATGATTTTACAATGACTATTCCCATAATCAGAAACTAATACATGACTTTTACTTTGACTCTGACTCTGGACTGGTACTATATCTGACCTAAACTGGTGGACTCCAACCCTGGTGACTGCATCAGTATCCGTCCTCCCGAGCTCGTCCTCCGAGAATCTTGCAAAACATAAAGACTTGAGTGGGGGTTAGATCGTTATTCGATCTAAGTGAGTGGACAAGAAAATTGAAAATCTCATATCAAATCGTTAGGTCTTTAAAACTAAAGTTTTAGAAAAATCACTTCATATGAAATCTCTTTTCTGAAACCTCCATCTTAACTCTCTTTAATAAAACTGATCTTTCTGAAAACTGCCTTTGAAACTCTGGTTTCCAAAATCTATTTTCTAAAATCTGATTTCTAAAAACTGTGTACCTCTTTGTATCTGAAAAACCTTGACGTATGAGGGCATTACGTATCGCCGCCCCCCATACGCCTAACTGTAGTCATCAGTGAAAATCCATGACTTTCGGGCATTACGTATCGCCGTCCCCCAAGCCACAAACTAGAACTGTGGGTGCGGATCTATGCTACCACCCAAGCTCTGAACTATAGTCCAGATACACGAACCTATGATGTCATCCTGGCTCTGAAACTAGGATCTAGGGGCGTTACGTATCGCCGTCCCCCTAATCCTCTACATGTGCACATGTCCTATGTATCCGTCAATTCCAATTGTATCTCAAGTTACATACTGGGGTGGGTTTTTCCCTCATACCCCGAAAAATATAAATCTCATGTTTAAAAATATTTCTTTTCTAAATCATTACTATCTGAAAAAAAAAAACAATTGTAAGTAATTAATGGCTAACGCCCTATTTGCAGAAAAGTAAGTCTGATATGTAAATGTGAATTGAAAAACAAGTAAAAGAGAAAGTGTCCACTCACTGCTTTTGGAATCTGGCTGGTATTGGATCCCTCATCGAAGGAGAAATGCGGTTCATGTGGATAACCTATGATCGGAACTTAATTAGAATCACATAGTAAAATAATTCAATACTTTTAGTACTTAAAGATTCATCC
This sequence comes from Zanthoxylum bungeanum, assembly GCA_019454045.1. Lineage (NCBI taxonomy): Eukaryota > Viridiplantae > Streptophyta > Magnoliopsida > Sapindales > Rutaceae > Zanthoxylum > Zanthoxylum bungeanum. Next base: position 96,270 of record SKCR01010134.1, read on the forward strand.
GTATATTATATATACAAGGCTTATGATGATCATAATCTGATATAGGATATGTGTATAAACTGATACGAGTCCCTAAGGGCGGCCTTTAATGCTCTAGGGCAGAAATGGGGTGTTTAAAACTGATTTGGTGAGGTTCTGGTCTCGCGTCGCGACGCGCAGGGTCCAGAATTCGGTCATCTTTTCCCTCTTGCATCGCAACGCGCAATCCTTCTTACATCGTGATGCGAACTGCGTTTCCAGGTTTCTGATTTCTTCTTCCAAGCTCATCCAAAATTTAATTCATCCAAATTCACCCCATATCAAAGCTTCCATACTTCAAACCAAAACACAATACATCATCCTACATATCCTTTAACATACATTAAACCCCCAATTTATCAATAATCTAATTTTTAATCTATATTACACACTTTATCAAGTTATACTCAAAATCCACAAGTTGAGATTTATTAATGTTTCTATGGTTTTTAATGTCAAAATTTCACACTTCCATCATTACTACCAAGCTCCAAACATGATATAAACATTAACTTATCAAAACTAAAAAATTCATAATTTGGGTCATGAAATCTTACCTTTCTTTCCTTACTTGATTTGTTCATTCTCTAAATCTTCCATGCTCAACTTGCTTTATCATTTTTCCTTTCCTTCTTATTCTTCCCTCTTTCTCTCCTTCTTCTTTTCTTTCTTTCTTCTTCCTCTTTTCTTTCTTTTATTTCTTCTTTCTTTTCTTCTTCTTCATCTCACGTTATTGCCTTTCTTTTTGCTTCACAAATTTGTGATTTGTGAATAGTACTTGCTTTATATAGTGGGGGGTGCCTTAGATATTTTGTAAGTTGTGGAAGTGTGTAGAAAAAAGGTAGAAAGTTTGAGATTTCTCCTTTTAACTCCGAAATTACTATTTATCTGTATTTTTACTCATATTTTTGACTAGCTTATGGTTCGAATTTGGGAAAATATTCAACGCAGAACTTGTAGGTCTCGATCACAGCTTTCCGAAGATATAAAATTCATAAAAATTAGAGATTGTATGAAAAAGTTACGCCCAAAATACCATGGGAGTCCAAAGAAAACACGGTACAGTCTCGTCCTGGGACCTCGAGAAATTTACCGATTGTCCCCAAAGTCATCTCATGAGTATATTTGAGTCTCAATATAATTTATTTTATATTATCTTCATCCAACAATATCATAGTACTACAACATAATAGTAACTAAACTACCAGTCGTTACAATATTAATATTTACACCAAACAAAGCTACCACCAATGAAGAACTCAAGAACAATTTTAGGAGTTATAAGAGTGGTCATAACACTCTAGAATGGAAACAAGACGTCAAATGATAAAATTGAACTAATATTATACTAATATTATTCAATCTAACTTCACACATGCATCTAGCCTCCAAATCCATCCTCCAAATCAAAAAGCCCCAAAATCCAAGAAAGAAAGAAACCCTCGAACTATTCTACTTACTCAAGAACAAGAAACAAACTTTTTAAGCTTAAGAGTATTGAATATTACCTCAAAATCTCCTAATTTCATCATTTTCTCTCAAGTTTCTTCAAGAAAAATTTTAGGAGCTTTTCCATGGAGTTAGTTTCGACCAAGGGAAGCTTATGAAATAGGAAATAAAATTTTTCACGTCTCACTAATGAAGAACATAGCTTAGGAGAAAATCAAACATCACCTAGTAAGTTTGATACAAAGATCCAATCTCATTCTCCTTGTTGAAATTGTTGGAGAACTTTCAAGATTTGCAAGCTTGACTCCAAGATCCAATCTTGATTCCAATGCTAGCAAGCTTCACTCCAAGATCCAATCTTGATTTCTCATTGTTGAAATGTTGCAGAGAACTTCCAAAGCTTCTCTAAACTCTTATCTAACTTAGGCTAATTTTCTCTAACTGTTGCTTGTTTTAGATTTCTTAAGCTTAGCATTCTCAAGCTCATTTAGCTTAATTAAAACCATCCTCAAGCTTGCTATTTATAGCAAAACTTAGATAATTTTTAATTAAATTTTTTTTAATCAACTTTTATGTGGATTTAATCCAATTTGTCCAAATATGTATAATTAGGTGTGACTAATCACTTTTGTCTACCATTTTGATTTAATTCAATTAAATCAAGACAAAGATTAGCAAATGGATTAGTTCATTGTCTACCACTTTGATTTAATCCATTTAAAATAAGTCAAATACACCTATAATTACATATTTCATATTTTTAATTACCAAAATATCCTCAAATGGTAGAGATATTTATGAAATTATGATAAAGCCCTTGTGTGATTTTAGATTAATCCAATTAATCTAATTAGGTCAAAGTAAATAATCAATGTTATCCAATAACACTTAATTATTTTAGTTGATAATTATAATATCGAATATTATTTATTATAAAAAATTAACGGCTACCCAAGTGCTCAACGAGTACTCTTCATATTGCGGGACTCTCTAAGTCCAGACACGTTCGTCATATAAGCCTAACTAATACGTACGCAATTCGGCCACCTCTGAATTCACAAAGAACATGAACGACCTTTCTGAACTATATAAGTCAATGTCATCACATATGTTTAACAATCTATTCGTCATAGGATATCCAAGTTGTTCTTAGGAAACATAGAATACACCATCAAGTTTCCAAGGCGCACATCTCATGTTGACATGTCCACGATTCTTTACAACTTAATCAGAAATCATTTATGAGAAAAGCGATCTAACCTAGGTGATCGGCTTTGGCGCCAAAGTCTTAAGAATCGTGACTTACTCACATGGATACCTAAACCCCTTATGGTACACATACGGGCCGAATGATCCTATCTTGATATGCACTTGATTAACGAGTGCATCGGTCCACAGCCAACGAACATCTAGATGTTGGAGTTGGTGCTTGGAATGTCAATCCGAATTATAGGGGTGTTCACGGGTCAGGTCAGGTCAGGTTTTTTGAAATTTTGTGAGATCCGATCGAGTCGGGTCATGGGAAAGTTGGGTCGCTGGTCGGGTCACGCGAAGGTGGAACTCGATCGGGTTCGGGTCGGGTCGGGTCATTAAAAAAATAATTTTTTTATGAATTAATTATTTTAAAATATAAATATTAGTTATTTTATGTCCCAAAAAGAATATGGATAAAAATGTATTTACATTAACCAACTAATGGTAAAGATGACTTGAACAAGTAAAAATCAAAACAAAGTACAAAAATTGCAAATTGGGTGAACAAAAACATCATACTAAATTGGATAAAAAGATAATATATATAAAATTTAAGCCTATAGGTACCAACCACATGATCCAAAACACTCTTACAAAAATATAATAATAGTACATCAATCAATTTCAATCTAACAATAGTAACAAACATAGTAGTAATCTGCCAATAATCCACAGCTCAATAAGACACATTAATTGAAAGTCTATTAGTTTAATATATAACTTCGAACATCAAGACCTGAGACCTTGAGCAATGGCACAATGACCTTAGTTTTCTCAGTATGAAGCTCTACATAAAGCAAATATTAGTTATTTTGTATCTAAAAAATTATCATTTAATACAATAAAAATAATAAACAAATGACTAATAGTTAAAAATTTTAAAAAAAAATTAGAAAAATATTATAAAATCGGGTTGGGTCGGGTTTTAGTGTCAAACCCGGTGTCAACCCGAAAATTTTGGGTCGGGTCGGTGGAAATTTTTTATTTTCTTTTTTGAACCCGCGCGGGTGGGGTCGGGTCGCGGGTTGACCCGACCCTATGAACACCCCTACCGAATTATACATTTTATTATTTATTAATAAAAAAACTATATTTTCATTTCATATCTTATTAATGGTATTATCATTATACGTATTAGATTGATGTATAGATATGTTAAGAATGACATCGACCTTAGAATAGTCTTGTAGTAATACTGGACACTAGATGATCCGACATTGAGATAAGTATTACTATTGTAAATTATTCTTAAAGTATATATATTTCTAATCGTTGGTTTTGGAATACAGTTGAATTTCTATAACCTAAAAGACTAGCACATGTCGTATATTGGAATTGGAGTTCCAATGGTTTATCCCGATGGACCATGAGTTTTGGAAACTCGTATAGACGTGTGGGTATTGGTTAGACCAAATATTGAATGACTCACAAGTGATTCCTAATAGTTGGAAGTACACACCACCGTCAATAGGAATCTCCTCGAGTCGAGTAGCATATATAATCCCTTGACTATAGGATAACATTGATTTTGTGTGAGATCATCCACACTTTGATGCCATGTATGTCAAAAACCTTTCATGGTCTGACCTCTAGATATTCGTTGGGTGTGGACCGAAGCACTCAGTAATCAAGTGCGAAGTAAGATATGATATGTCGGCTCGTATGTGTACCATTAGGGGTTTAGGGATCCATGTGAGTAAAGTCACGATTCTTAAAGCTTTGGCCAAAATCGATCACCTAGAGTGGATCGCATCAGTTATGAAGAATCATGGACATGTCGACATGAGATGTGCATCTCAGAAACTTTACAGGATATTTTATGTTTCCTAAGCATAACTCAGATAGCATTTGACGTAGGGATTGTTAAACATATGTGATGACCTTGATATGTATAGTTCAGAAAATTCGTTCGTGTTCTTCGTGAATTCGGAGGTGGCCGAATTACGTACATATTATCTAGGCTTATATGAAGAATGTGTCTGAACTTAGAGAGTCACAATATGAAGTGTACTTGTTGAGCACTTGGGTAGCCGATTAATTTTGATAAAAGATAATATTCGATATTATAATTATCAACTAAGATAATCAAGTGTTATTGAATAATATTGATTATTTACTTTTTGACCTAATTAGATTAATTGGATTAATTCAATAATTACACAATGGCTTAATTGTAAAATCATAATTATCTCTACCATTTGAGGATATTATGGTAATTGTAAGTATATAATAATAGGTAGTTTTGACTTGATTTAATTGGATTAAATCAAAGTGGCAAACATTGAACTAATCCATTTCATAATCTTTATCTTGATTTAATTGGATTAAATTAAAGTGGTAGACAATGAAGATTAGTCACACATAATTATATAAATTTGGACAAATTAGATTAAGCTCACCTAAAAATTGATTACAATTTTTATTAATTAAAAATTGTCGAAGTTTTGTTATAAATAGCAAACTTTAGGAAGGTTTTAATTAAGCAAAACAAAAGCTTGAGAAAGCTAAGTACAAGCAATTCTTGGAGAAATTAGCCTAAGTTAAAGAAGTGTTTAGAGAAGCTTGTGAGGTCTCTACAACATTTCATCTAGGAGAAATCAAGAATGGATCTTGGAAAGAAGATTGCTAGCACTGGAATCAAGATTGGATATTGGAGTCAAGCTTGCAAACCTTAGAATCAAGATTGGATTTTTGCATAAAGCTTGCTAGGTGAGTTTGAACTTCTCTTAAGGTATATTATTTTATGTATTGGATGCATGATTACATAGCTTAAAGTTCAAATAAGGCTAATAAATTGTGTTAGGATGCTTTAGAAGTATAAACACAATATGTTTATTAATCAGGTCAAAGATGTTCATGTTGGACATGAAACAATTAATAAGAGTTTGAAACTCTAGATTAAAGCTTAGAGCTATGACTACCATTTTAGAATCACTTGACCACCTTTGGGTGACCTAGAATTGCTCACGACTTTTTGGACAGTTATGACCCATAACGTCACTATTTGTACAGATCACGATGTTGTTGTACAAATTAACTATGTGACAAAGGAGATTGCACTCTCATCGTTTGTGATTAGATCACCATACCATAGATGTAAAATGAGAGAGGTCCATATGATTAGTTCCTGGATTGAGAATGATATGAGACAGTATCAGTCCACGAAGGATTAATCATTAAATATCCCTAGCCGGAGTATTATCGAGACATGACATTGATAATGCGGAATAGGCTAGTATTGCACTTATGCGCGTTGTGAGGGCACGACGGCATAGTTCTCATATATTTAAGTATTGGATACTTATGCAAGTGCGATAGGAGGTTGTGTTTCACCGATGGTACGAGAAACAGCTTCGCTCTGGATAGACCCCTCGGAATCCCATTGGTATTATGACTATGTGTCTATGGGAGTCCGACATCAGGGTAGGTGTATTTGGTCTTAACCTGAGACTTGCACCGCTAATGCTTAAGACAATCAATATACTTTAGTTGAGGTCGTCTAGGACTCTAACCGGTTCTGTGTACGCCAACTGCTGGGTATATTGAGAATCGTAGAGTATTGGGTGTGATGTCAAGACGGAAGTATCACTTCAGTCATAGTGGAGATGATGTCACGCAGGATACGGTATTAGTGCTCTTAAGTGTTGCGCAACCATCGGGATATTATGACTAGGTCATGCATATCCGATTATAGAGACTAGTTACCAGACATCCGACATGTGCTTCGGACGGGACAGACACTTATCCAGCCCCAGCCCTAGCACGTGACTATCCGATACTGGGCCGATATGCACAATACTTGGTATACTACGCTTGATACAGATCTTAAATATTCTTAGATGGATATGTCCGGAGAATTGGGTAGACTTGGTGCTTTGCTAGAAGCCAACCTTGTCTTGTAAATCGGTAAAACGTAGTACTTGGTACTCACGTGTTCGGATAGTCCGATGACCGATTTGACTACCAACATATCCGGGGATCTCATGAGTCGCTTCCCAAAGATTCACCGATGACGTATGACTCGCACTTTTATTAATCTGGGATTAATATGATGAGAGGGAAAATTGATCTGGGATTAATTACAGAGATATTTTATCTAGGATAAAATATCATTAAAGAGAGAGAGAATGATTAATTTGGAATTAATCGATTAATTAATATATTTGATATATTAAACGAAATTGGATTTTGACGCGGAATTAAAATTAGATTTTAATTCGGGCGAGCGAATTAATTTAGAATTAATTCGTTAGCGACGTGAATAGTGATTTCGCTTGGCGTAATCATTTAATTACGACGCAACGGAAAATTCGTTAATTTAGAATTAGCGAATCCGAGCCCGAGATTATTTACGAGCGCATTCGCATTTCGAATTCGAGCGCGGCTCGTCAAATCAAGCGTCAAATCATTAGTCGCATCAAGCGTCAAATCATGTCACTTTGAGTGATGTGACAATTGATTGGATTGATTGAGTGATGTGAGTGATGTGACTTGATGGGAGTTGTTGAAAAGCTTTTTTAAAAGCTTGAGTGACATATATTAATTTAATATGTTTGGTAAATGTTGAAATTGATTTTAGAAATCAATTACTACTTTTAATTTTTCAACTCTCTCTCTCTCACGTTGGTTTCATTTTGGAGCCAAAATTCTCCCCATCTCTCACGCCATTCTCTTCTTCTACAAAGGCAGTGAACTTCCGTGAGTGTTGAAGAAAAATGGAGGGAAGCAAGTGTGTTTTGTGGCAAAACAAGAGTGCTAGCACACTCCGGGATCAATGCGAATGTGATAGGAAAGCTTACCCATGAGCCGGGATTCAAATGATGAAGCTTGGAGCTTCAAATCTTGAAGATAAGGGGCGAATTACACTGTTCACAGCAGCCCACTGCCGCCCATTACAGTGTGCAGAATTTCGTTTTTGTTGCCACCTTCGTCGCTCAACCGCTCGATGTAAGTATTCCGCACTTCCGTCGTTGTATTCACTTGTGTATCATGCTTGAGTTTTGATCTTGAGACCTATAGAAACTCCAACAATGGCATCAAGAGCTTAGGTTAAAAGCATGAAAAAGTTAGGGCTAAAATTTGGGCAAACTTGATTTTGAGCATGATAAATTAAATTGGATGGATTTGTATGCTTAATTGTGTTTGAATTGAAGATTGATTGGGTCAATTTCAAGAAAATTTGATTGGATCATTTTTCCCCCAAATTTCCTCCTTGGCCGAAAATGTGATGCCCTTTAATGTCTTGGGATTTTTGATTTTTGACAATTGGATGTGTTGGAAATCATTCGGGATGATGATTTAATGTCGATTGCGGAATCAATTGGATTGAATTCGAATCGGACGAAAAATCCCCAAATTGCCAAGTATGTCATAAAGCTTGAAATTGGGTAAAATTGATTTAAGCATGCAATTATGAAATTGGATGATAAAGTATGCTTGAATGTATTTTAATTGATGATTGGTTGGATCAATTTGATTAAATATTGTTTGGAACAAATTTCCCCAATTTTGATGTGTTGGCCGAATAGGAGAATGCCCTAAATCTTGGTAATTTTGTTTCGTTGATCATTGGATGACTTGAAACGATTGAGGATGTTGATTTAATGTTAATTTGGATTTAATTGGATTGAATTCGGAATTGACATAAAATTAGTCCACATTACCGAGAGTATTAAAGCATGTAATGGTTTGATTTTAATATTAATGTGTTGGACATGTGATGATGAAAATGAGCATGATTAGTTAGCCTAATTTGTGTTTTAGAAATGTTAATTATGGTGATTAATCATGATATACACTTTAGGTAATTAAATTGCGAAATTGGATTTGTGTGTAATTTAATTAATTGGGCTAATTTTGGAAATTGAGCTTGAATTGTTGTTATTGGGCTTTGTTGTACAAAGTTGTTTTAGGCAAAATTGGTTGGATCCAATTGGGCCCAAAACCGCATCCATAAAGCCCAAATGCAACATAATGGACCTTGTAATTTAATTGGGCCTAATGGGCCAAAATTAATTTAAAGGCTTATGGGGTAAATCCCGGATTGGACTTGGTTGCGGGTTTGACCCGAGTTGACCAAAAGTCCACGCCTTAAGAAATTAATTAAAAGCCCATTGGACTTTAATTAAGTTGACGTTGGACGTTAATCGGGCTTTGAGACCCGTAACAATTAAATTTGGAATTTAATTCGTAAAAGGTTTATTAATAAAGTGTGATATTTAATTTGGAATTAAATAGTGAATTAGAATTAAATACAAATTGAATTGGATTTAATTGTGTAGTTTAATTTAATTCTAGAATTGTACTTTAAGTACTTATTCGCAAAAACGAGTTTGACTCGAACAAAATCAAATCGTTGTTTGAACATTGGATGATCATTAATTATCAAGATTAATTAATTGGATTAGATTGATTGATAACATGCTTGAGTGAATACATGGTTGTGATGCATGAATAATGTATATCGGATGGATATTAGATGGGGGGCAATTTTAGAAATTGTTGTAATAAATTTGATTTATTAATTGGACCTGCGTGTCCAGCCTTATCACCTCTTATTCTTTGTATTCTCTTCTCACCTATCCCCTCAATGTAAATGAGGTTTCTTTAGAAGTGTAGTGTAACGGGTAGAAGAAATATTTGTGCTAGCGGAGAGAGAGATAGTGAGAGATTTGATCTAGGATCAATGTGTAAAATATCCATCCGCATATCATTATTATTTTATCATATGCGCTTTATTATGTGTTTAGAATGCATGTTTAAGGGTGTATGATGATGAGACCTTAACAAAGATAATAAATTGGTTGCCAATTTGCACACGAAAAACCCTCATCAAATATCATGCGTTTTTCCTTCCATTGAGTGATTCTCACTCAAGATCCGAGACGGCATTGGTTGTTGGCCAAAGTCAAGCCCTTTGTCTGTCGAAGATGTGTTTGAATCACGAAGGCTTTGTTACATGTCAGTGTCTTGTCCAAGTTGTGGTTTGTTGGCCAAAGTCAAGACCACTTCTTGTCCATCGACATTGATTACGAAGCTTTCCATGGTCAATGGGTCGCGCTTGACTGGGATCATTAGGTTTGTTGTGCCAAAGCCAAAGCCTAGTTGATTCAGAGGAAAAAGGTTAGGTAATACATTGGATGTATTGGCATATATAAGATATATGTTTAGGATTTGGAAGTCCACCTACTGGATCTAGGAATTGGATTGGATCCAATCGATCTTAGAGATCTACCTAGTTAATTATCATACAATTTGTTGGCCAAAGTCAAGATTGTGTGATATTTAACGGGATCCTAGCCCACTAGGAAACACGGTTTCCGAGTACTCGACAGAGGGTTGGAGGCTCGCCGAAAAATAGTGGGAGGCAAGAATTGAATTTGCAATACTCGTTCAATTACTCGCCATACGCGCTCATTTAAATTATTTCGTCATTAGATTAAATGTTAGTTGGACTAATATTTAAATTGTTGTTTTATTTATATAATTGGATTATATTAATCAATATATTTGAATTAATTAATTTCAGTTTACAGTTGATTTTATAATTGGATTATAGTAATCAATGTAATTGAGGTTAATTAATTTAGATTATATTTGATTATATAGTTGGACTATTATAATCATTATAATAAATAGTACCACAAATCGTTGATTAAATAGTTTGACTATTAGAATCAAGATAGATATGAAAGATTAGTGTTTAAGACATAATCCTGGGTGAAAATGTGTTTAAACGACTTTAATTTTCAAATTGGAATAATTTCAGGATGGTCCTGGAAAAATAATAAGTTATTTTATTTGATAAAATATGCCTGAAAATCGGAGTTAAGCAAATAAGTGGAACATGATATTAGAATATTCATGTAATGATAACTTTAGTGCTTAATCCATAATACTTGTTATATAGACTCCTTAATTTCTTTATCAGAACTAAGGATTAGATTCTTAAAGTATGATATTGAAATTGAAGGATATTCAAAGATTAGATCTTGGAAGTACTTTTTAAAAATTGCAATAAATAATTCTTGGGAATTAAAGACTATTCTCAAGGAGATAAAGTCAAAATTTGCAATTAGGCAAGTAGTGCAAGGCACACCTTACTTCAATATTCTGGAACCCGAGGCTTGGTTAAAGGCAACTGGAATATTGAAAATGACAAAGGAAAAATCATTATAGTCTTCTTGAAGATAAATGACATATCCCAAAATGTCTGCACAATTGTGGCAAACGGAATCGCGAAGCGTGACTGTCTTTTGGACAAAGCAGACATGAAGGAATTGAAGACGAGCAAGGCTCTGACTTCAAATATGTTTGTCAAAATTATGTTTATTACTAGTATTAAAATTGGATTTTTTAGATACTTAATATGGTACATAATAAATATATATATTGATGTTCAGAATCTGCTATGAGCAGGATTAGAGAACTGTTATAATGTAACTACTAGTTTGACTAGATACATTATCGCTTTATCAGTGTTTAACCCACTGCGGGTGAACCTTTATATTTTAGAACACTAAGTGTTTTATTATATAAGGATGATATTGAGATAAACACATTAGATGTGAATAACAGAATTTATATTTTGAATATAAATAAATCTCAAATATATATAATGACAAACAAATAGCTCAAAATGATTTGATCAGAAGAAACTAATTAAGGCATTGTTGTCTGGGACACAATCGAACAAGACTCGTATATCCACACTTTCGAAGAGTGGGTACTCGGACTGTTTTGATTCCAATCAAATAAAGTCTACGAATCTAGTTTATTGGGCAATATGCCTAAAACACTATTTACTTGGTAAAAGTGTAAATGCCACGATCTATAAGCCCTAGTTCATAATGAAGCAAGTGGGCCCATGTCTAGCTAGGCTAGATATGGATATGAATATTTCGTGACCTATACAGATGTGGCATCGCGTAATGGTTGTGTGTTTCTTTTGAAGAACACAAATCGGAAACTTTTAGAGTTTCGACACGAAATAGACAAATAGATCGACTATAGTATTATACCGTCACGGTAAGACCGTAATGGAAAATACTTAAGCAATAAGTTTCTTATATACTTGAAAGATTATAGTATTCTTTCAAATGAGGACTCCTCCCGGAACACGTCAAAGTGACGGTGTGTCCGAACGGATTAACCGAATCATGTTAGACATGATAAGGCTAATCATGAGTCACTCTGAGCTACCATTTCCTTCAACGGATAAGTTTTAACAGTGCAATAACTTATTTAGAATAAAGTTCTATTAATAATTTGTTTGACAAATATCATATTAGATATGAACAGGAAAGAAACCGGGTTTCTCATTCCTGACCATTTGGGATGCTAGACATATGTTTGGATTACCAAACTAAAACCTAAATTGGATAAGTGCCAAATTGGTTATCCTAAAGGAAACCATAAGTATAGTACTTATAAATCTCACATGAGAACAATATGATTGTTGCTCACCATGCGGTTTTCCTAAGAGGAATACCGATATGCAGTGGTCAGTGGGAGGATGGTGATACTCGATGAAAATTGGAGTAATACTGTTCGAGGCACGAAATCCTTAATGGAACACATATAGTTCATCAAGGATGAAACTATTCCATTAATCTTCGAATACACAAGAACCACGTAGATCGGAGAGAGTCAGAAAACAACCTGGGGTATGGGTTTCTGATCTCACCTAATAAAGATGTTAATCTTTTAAGGTATACCAACTAATTACGTATGAGGTAGTGATACAAGGTATCGACTCCCTATTATGACAAAGTGTCATGAGTCCGAAATGGATTCCATGTATATCAACAAGTTTGGATACTAGTTGATGTACCATAAGACATTGTGCCTATTGGTACTTTATAAGTCTTCAAGGAAGACATACATGGAAGGCAACATACCAACATACTAAGCTAGGCTTGTAAAGAAAAGGTAGAGTTATCAACATTGTGTTGATTCCGACGAAACCTTTTACCTGTTGCCATTGTAAATCCATTTGGATAATGCTTGCTAAAGCTGTGTATTTCATTTATGAAATATGACAGCTTAACGGAAAATCGCTTTCCTGAAAAGGAAACCTTTCGGAGGATGTTTATAACATCCTGTCGGTTTTGTCGTACCATAACAAGCAAACAAGGTTTGCAGGTTATTCGATCCATGTTTGGATTGAAGCAAGCATAGGTTCTAGGAATTATCGTTTTGATGTAATCATAAAGGAGTATGATTTAATTCAAAACAAAATGATTCTTGTGTATATAAAGGGTTAGTGGGAGTGCACTGACATGAATGTCATGTAAGATAATGATAATATGTCATTTCTTGGAAATGATATTCCCATAAAATAATCAGTGAAAGCTTGGCTTTCCTGATAACGACTATGAGTCGTAACAAAGGTATTATACAATAGTATAACGGTACAGTGAGGTTGAAATCTTCCAAGCAAGATACTGTTGCCGAATAAACAACAAATGCGGATTATTGCTGCAGCTGAGGCAGCAATAGAAGCCATTTGGATCGATAATAAATCTAATTAGATTATATATAGTTCTGCTAGCGGTTGAGCTAGGCGTCAGCACATGATAAAGAATTAATGGTCTCATCGATGATCCAGATATATACTTCGATATTCATCTGATTCGTTCGGATCATACATCATGGCGATGTGATGATCGTGTAAATCGCGTCAGACGATAATCATGCAAATCCGCTGACGAAAGCTTTCCTCAGCAATTTGAGCCAAACAGTACATAGTTCGGGTGTCAGACACTCGAGTGACTAGCTATAGCCAAGTGGGAGATTGTTGGACAGTTATGACCCATAGCGTCACTATTTGTACAGATCACGGTGTGTGTTTTGTACAAATTAACTATGTGACAAAGGAGATTGCACTCTCATCGTTTGTGATTAGATCACCATAGATGTATAAATGAAGAGAGGTCCATATGATTAGTTCCTGGATTGAGAATGATATGAGACAGTATCAGTCCACGAAGGATTAATCATTAAATATCCCGCCGGAGTATTATCGAGACATGACATTGATAATGCGGAATAGGCTAGTATTGCACTTGTGCGCGTTGTGAGGGCACGGCGGCATAGTTCTCATATATTTAAGTATTGGATACTTATGCAAGTGCGATAGGAGGTTGTGTTTCACCGATGGTACGGGAAACAGCTTCGCTCTGGATAGACCCCTCGGAATCCCATTGGTATTATGACTATGTGTCTATGGGAGTCCGACATCAGGGTAGGTGTATTTGGTCTTAACCTGAGACTTGCACCGCTAATGCTTACGACAATCAATATACTTTAGTTGAGGTCGTCTAGGACTCTAACCGGTTCTGTGTACGCCAACTGCTGGGTATATTGAGAATCGTAGAGTATTGGGTGTGATGTCAAGACGGAAGTATCACTTCAGTCATAGTGGAGATGATGTCACGCAGGATACGGTATTAGTGCTCTTAAGTGTTGCGCAACCATCGGGATATTATGACTAGGTCATGCATATCCGATTATAGAGACTAGTTACCAGACATCCGACATGTGCTTCGGACGGGGCAGACACTTATCCAGCCCCAGCCCTAGCACGTGACTATCCGATACTGGGCCGATATGCACAATACTTGGTATACTACGCTTGATACAGATCTTAAATATTCTTAGATGGATATGTCCGGAGAATTGGGTAGACTTGGTGCTTTGCTAGAAGCCAACTTGTCTTGTAAATCGGTAAAACGTAGTACTTGGTACTCACGTGTTCGGATAGTCCGATGACCGATTTGACTACACAACATATCCGGGGACCTCATGAGTCGCTTCCCAAAGATTCACCGATGACGTATGACTCGCACTTTTATTAATCTGGGATTAATATGATGAGAGGGAAAATTGATCTGGGATTAATTACAGAGATATTTTATCTAGGATAAAATATCATTAAAGAGAGAGAAAATGATTAATTTGGAATTAATTGATTAATTAATATATTTGATATATTAAACGAAATTAGATTTTGACGCGGAATTAAAATTAGATTTTAATTCGGGCGAGCGAATTAATTTAGAATTAATTCGTTAGCGACGTGAATAGTGATTTCGCTTGGCATAATCATTTAATTACGACGCAACGGAAAATTCCTTAATTTAGAATTAGCGAATCCGAGCCCGAGATTATTTACGAGCGCATTCGCATTTCGAATTCGAGCGCGGCTCATCAAATCAAGCGTCATATCATTAGTCGCATCAAGCGTCAAATCATGTCACTTTGAGTGATGTGACAATTGATTGGATTGATTGAGTGATGTGAGTGATGTGACTTGATGGGAGTTGTTGAAAAGCTTTTTTAAAAGCTTGAGTGACATATATTAATTTAATATGTTTGGTAAATGTTGAAATTGATTTTAGAAATCAATTACTACTTTTAATTTTTCAACTCTCTCTCTCTCACGTTGGTTTCATTTTGGAGCCAAATTTTCTCTCCATCTTTCACGCCATTCTCTTCTTCTACAAGGCAGTGAACTTCCGTGAGTGTTGAAGAAAAATGGAGGGAAGCAAGTGTGTTTTGTGGCAAAACAAGAGTGCTAGCACACTCCGGGATCAATGCGAAGGTGATAGGAAAGCTTACCCATGAGCCGGGATTCAAATGATGAAGCTTGGAGCTTCAAATCTTGAAGATAAGGGGCGAATTACACTGTTCACAGCAGCCCACTGCCGCCCATTACAGTGTGCAGAATTTCGTTTTTGTTGCCACCTTCGTCGCTCAACCGCTCGATGTAAGTATTCCGCACTTCCGTCGTTGTATTCACTTGTGTATCATGCTTGAGTTTTGATCTTGGGACCTATAGAAACTCCAACACGACTCACTTCATTGTGGCATTCTAATTTGGTTTGTATTTTGGATTCAAAATTTCGCAAGTGCTTATTTAGAATAAATTTATATTTTTGTGAAAATATTTGATATTTTTAAAAACTTTTTTTTTGTTCTATAACATGTATTGATATTGGTTTTGATGTTAAAATTAATTTGGGTGTTTTGAAAGTATTTAGGGAAGGTTAGAAGTAATGAGGGTTGAAAACCCTAATTCCTTCAACTGTATATTTCCAGAGAACTGAAGGCAAAAGATGTTGAAATGAAATAAAAAAAATTTAAAAAAAGGATTTTCAGTGCGCAGTGGGCGCGCGTCCCCCGCTATGCGTACCTAATCTTATTTTCGTTCGTGTTTAAGCTTTCAAACTCCGATTCACCCCCGGTTTTTACCTATATACTCGTAATGGAATATAATATTTTATTAAATTATTTAAAATTACACTTATACTTGATATCTACGGGTTAGACCCACTTCTGTTGTGCGAGGTTTCGATTCGACCCTAGGGGTTCCACATCCGCCCTAACATAATGGTATCAGAGTAAGGCTTAACCACACAACACATGTTGCATGTTAGACATATATTTGAATCTATACCTCTATATTTTAATTTAATTATGCATAAGACATATTGGATATGTAGAACATGTTTTAAATTAAAATTTTGATCTAATTAAATTAGAGACTTGATTGTCATAAATCTCCTATGATTATATGATTATTTTATTTTAAGTAATAATATTAGTAATGTTGGAGCATTATTAGAAGGTCTGTCTTGTTACTACGGAGATGAATGAGTTCTTACTACTTATATCAAATATCGTCATTAGTGTGAAGATATAAGTGCTCAGAACTTAGGTTGCTCCGGTAAAACATTAGATGTAGCGTGATGAGTTAACGCAATCACCCAATATACCTAGAACATGTGAGAGTGTACATACGAATCTCATTAGTACACATTGACAAGTATATACCTAGAACATGTCTTAATCTAATATCGTCATTAGTGTAAGGATAAGAAACAGTTCATGACCAAACTAGAAGTCACATGAAGTGATTGACCTTTGAGGTCTACCTAATGAGTTTATAAAGGCCAATATTGTCATTAGAGTGAGACTGGAGTAGATGTCATGGGATCCACTTCCCGCTATGAAATTTTGATAGTCAAATTTCTTTTTTTTTCTGTTAAGGGAGATTACAGAATTATGTAAAGTAGTGGGAAGGTACTAATAGATTTAAAATTCCATAATCAATTAGTGTTATTATTTTGAAATAAAAAATATTCTGCTACTATTTAAAATATTGTCTTGTAGATGGCTGTCATTAATCCATTGATGAAATTTTTGGATACCAATAAACTAAAAAGAGCCGAGAACTATTTCGAATGAGAAATGAACGTATGTCTTGTCTTGGAGTTTGAAAAGTTGACTTATGTCACTGTCAATCCACTACCTGTTGAAATCGATCCTCACTCCACTCCAGAAGAGTAAGAAACTTTTAATAGATGGAAGGATGATAACCTTAAGGTGAAATCCTACATTTTGGGATCGATGGTTCCAGATTTCCTGAGACAGTACATTGAAGTACCAGATGCTTGGAGCATCATGCGAACACTCAATGAGTTGTTCGAGGAAAATCAAGAGATCGAAATTTATCGAAGGTCTAAGAAATTGTACCATGTTGAACTTTACCTAATGAGTAACTTTGGAATTTCTCCATAATATTTTAACAAGGAGAAATAGATTAGATCTTTGAATAAACTTTAGTAGGTAAGTTTGATATTCTCCAAAGCTATGTTGTTCATTAGTGAGTTATCATTAGTGAGATATATAGTGATGAATTATTTATTAGATACATAATAACATAGTTTAATGTTGAAATTAAGCTAATTAATTGTGTTAGGATGCTTTGGAAGTATAAACACAATATGCTTGTAATTGGGTCAAAAATGTTCATGTTGGACATGGAACATAAAATAAGAGTTTGAAACTCTAGATGAAAGCTTAGATCTATGGCTACCATTCTAAAATCACTTAACCACCTTTGGGCGACCTAGAATTATTTATGAGTCACTTCATTGTGGGATTCTATTTGGTTTATGTTTTGATTCAAGAAATACATAAATGTATTTAGAATACATATATGTTTATTGTATAACATGTGTTGTGGTTGAGTTTGATGTTAAAATTGATTTTTAGGTGTATTGAAGTGATAGAAGAAAATTAGAAGTGTTTTGAATTGATTTGAAGGCAAATTTGTTCACTTTCAACATTTTACACTGGGCGGCATCGCGACTCTAATCTCTGGCATCGCGACACTCAACATTCAGAGCTTCGGGCATCGCGACGCAGAGCTCTCACAGATTGGGCGTTATGATTCCCAAGCCAGAGAGTCACGACGCGCCAAGACCTGATGCCCATGAATGTTGAAATTTCATTTTCTCAGCTCCAAAATTTTCGGACTCTGATTTGGTCCATGTTTTTTTCTACGGACTCGTATCAAAATGTAATTTTCATTAAAATATTTTAAAATACACATATCCCTGATATCCTTGGGTTAGACCCAATTCCGTTGCGCGAGGCACCGATCCGATGAGTCCCACAACCTCCCCAACACTTCCAACTATTAGGAATCACCTGTGAGTCATTCAGTATTCGCTCCAATAAATACCCACATATCTATACTAGCTTCCAAAACTCAAACTACATCAGGTTAAACTATTGGAACTCCAATTCCAATATACGACATGTGCTAGTCTGTTAGGTTATAGGAATTCAACTGTATTCCAAAACCAACGACTAAGAATATTTACTTTAAGAAAGGTTTATAATAGTAATACTATCCCAATATCGGACCATCCAGTGTCCAGTATTACTACATGACTATTCTAAGGTCGATGTCATTCTCAACATATTTATATATATATCAATCTAATTATGCGTAATGACATTACCATTAATAAGATTGAAATGAAAAATAATTATTTTATTAATAAATAATAAAATATAATGTACAATATATTATTCGGATTGATACTCCAAGCACCAAATCCAACAATATGACATCAAAGTGTAGAGGATCACACACAAAATCAATGTTATCATATAATCAAAGGATTATATATGCTACTCGACTCGAGGAGATTCCTATTGACAGTGATGTGTACTTCCAACTATTAGAAATCATCCGTGAGTCATTTAGTGTTCGCTGCAACGAATATCAACATGTCTATATGAGCTTACCTTGCTTATGGTACATTGAGTTAGACCATTGAAATTCTAATTCTAATATACAACTTGTTCTAGTATTCTAGGTTATAGGAATTCGACCGTATTCCAAAACCAAATATTAGGAATATTTACTTTAAGAATAGTTTATAATAGTAATACTATCACAATATTGGACCACCCAATATCCAGTATTACTACATGATTATTCTAAGATCGATGTCATTCTCATCATATTTATATATATCAATCTAATTATGCGAAATGACATTACCATTCATAATGTTGAAATGAAAAAGTAGTTATTTATTAATAAATAATAAAATTTAATGATTATTCGGATTGTCCGACATTACCATTACTAAAAGTTATTTTTCTCAAACCGGGCCAAAGCCGGGTAAAGTTGTCATCTCAATACTAATAATAATGATTATGGTTTTAAATCATGAATAATGAAAGCATATTTGAATTAACTTAGGGTATCATTACATATTCATACCTTAATAAGGTTCTCATCTTTTTTTTTTTTTTGGCAACTTTCCTTTTATATACACATTTTTATTTTTATTTTTGATCCGAGACCAAATCATTTCACAACTGCTTTGGTGATTTAACTCGTGACCTATCAAGTGAGAGATGGAGCTCCTCAATTGCATTGAAATGCATATTCTTAAAAGTGTTTAAAAAAAAAGGAAAACTCTTTATGTTAAAGATTTATTGCATATCTAAAATAATTATGTTTTGTTGGTTAAAATAATTATTTTGAGAAGATTGAATCTATTAAATTGAGAAAATGAATAAATTTTGATATATATATATATATATATATTAAATTAATGAATAAAATAATATATATCTTGAGGTTGTTCGATTAACTGTGAATGTGCTTTACTCGCACGATCATGTATGTACAAAATTGATATTTAATGAATGGATTTAAAAATGAATATAAATTTTTATTGTGATTTTAATTACAAATAAGAAATACTAGAAACCAATAGTTGAATTTTTTTTTTTAAAATGAATTTGTGTTTAATAATGCTTACAGGATTGTGAAGAAGGTAGATCATAGATTGTTTGATTAACTTTATCATAAAGATTTAATTAAAAAGAGGGATTGAATGAAGGAGACAAAAAAGATGATTGATAGAGATTGTGGATTAGGGAAAATCTCTATTTTCAAACAAAAAAAAAACTGAAATTTTAACAATATTTTTTAGTTTCTTATAAAGAGAACAAAATTTTGACTCTTCCAAATTAAGATTAATATAAAATAATAAAAAAATTAAAATAAGAATCATTAAGTTTAAAAAAATCAACAGTATGAAAATATCATATTTTGCATTAAAAATGAATTAATTATTGTCCGGAAATGGGTCTCAAAACATTCCAAATTCACAAAAAGTTGTGCAACGAAAATAGATATCATAGAGTAAAGGGACACAAATGATAATAATTAATATTGGAATTATTTATTTTTAATTAATTGATTTGTCGGATCCTAACTCCCTCTCTCCGTAATCCAAACACAACAATGAATCCCAATTAATCAAACGCATTCAAGTCCGGTAGTCGGTGCAAAGTGGAAAGCTCTCTGAGTCTTGAGCAAAACAAAACAAAACTCAACTCTCTCCTCTCTCTCTACTTTTCACACGCACACGCACTCTTCATGCACAGCCACGGATCTTCTCGCTGACGTCAGAGTCCGGCGAATCTCCGGTCACATTCAGTGCCAGCCACTAGTTCCGTATCTTCCTAACGGTGCCGTTTTTGCTGTGTTTCAGTTTCAAACTTCAAATCGAATCTTAAGGTTTGCTTTTCTTTTGCCGTAATTGCAGCTTCTTTTTTTTTTTTTTGACAGAGATTCTACTTTTTGCTGTTTTTTTTTTTTTTTCACTTTTCAGTTGCATTTTTGCTATAATTTTTAGCTTTTGTTGCAATTATAGCTTCTTCTTCTTCTTCTTTTTTTTTTTTTGCAGCTTTTCGATAGTGATTGTACAGTGAGTTTATCAATAAATAAAAATGCAGTTTGATTTTACTTGGATGAACTAGAAGTTTGTTTCAGGCTCACAGTGACCGTATGTATGATGCGATACGTTATCTGAGAATGTCTCTTGATTGTTCACTGTCTTTGATGCAGCGATTCGTCTCTATAAATTCTAACATATTCCTTCATTCTTGTTTCTTTTCACTTAAATCAAGGCCTTGTGTTGTGAACTGATTGTTTTTCATTCTCCCTCTTATCTAACAGCTCAGTTTTTGTTAGCTGAAATTGCTTTATTGGTTGTTCACTTGGCATCTGCCTCTTATCGTTCTCGAACTTTGGCGTTTTACTCGTTTTTGGTTAGCTTCAATTTTGAGATTTTTTTGTTGATTTTTTAAGTAATTTCTAGTCAATTTTCCCAGAGTTGGTTGTTTTGTTTTTGTTAATTTTGCGCGTCTGTCACTGCAGGTGTCGGAATGAATGGGATTCAGAGTAGAAAAGCTCAGAATATAAATGTCGAGAAGCAGTTTGTAGGATGTCTGGGAAGAATGGTGAACCTTTTTGATTTGAGCACCGGTGTATCGGGAAACAAGCTGCTCACTTATAAACCACATCAGGATGGTGCTGATTTCCTTTTCCGTATTCTCTTTAATTCCCCTTATAATTGATTATACTTTTTGTTACCACGGAAATTGCTTGACTAGCTTCTCGGATGAAACTATGAATGCTTGATCCCTCTTCATTTTCTGTGTTACTTCCTGGATAATGTGAGATAGTTACATTTACTGTGTGGAATATTTTGGAGGACAATTTTTTTTTCCAACCCATTAATATTTTGAAAATTAACTGTAACATGTCATTTTAGACTGCTTGAATTACACTAGTGAAGCATTTAATTTACTTCTGATTATTTGTATTCCCGGCTTAAATTTTTTGTGACTGCTAAAATTTTGTTTGGGTTTGATGTAGACCTTCCTATACATATATCACTTTGCTCTCTCTTTTTCTATCTCCCACACACTACTGTCCTCTTTACAGCTCCACAAGAGAGATATGAAGATTATTAGAAAATAAAGTCTTCTCACATCAAAACTTTTGTAATTTTCTTTCCAACTTATCTTATACTGTTTTAGGTATTGTGCTTGTTACTTATCCCATGGTATCTTCTGTTGTGCATTCTTAAATTATTATCTTAATCCAGCCTTTGTTGACATGGAGGTGGTTGATTGGCAGGTGCCATGCTCTCAAGAAGTCGATCAGATGTGGCAAGAATAGTAACTGCACCCATTGAAGATCAGATGGAGGATAAACTGGTAAATTTGGCCTTTACTTCTTGGTGACAGTAACTAACTACATGCCTGTGAGAAATCAGATTGCAAGCACAACTTGTCTGCGTTGCTCACACTTGCATTGTAATATTATATTGACATCTGTCCTGATTTGTGTTGCATTTTTTTGCGTGTATGCAGGTTGTGTCTGAGTTGAGGAGAACTTCATCAATCAAGAAAGCAAATGGTACACCCATGAAGACACTCATAGCGCAAGAAATGTCGAAAGACGTAGAGCCTAAACATAGCCCACCTAATGTGGTTGCCAAGTTGATGGGGCTTGATACCTTCCCACAGCAGCTGTCTAGTTCAGCTGCTCAAAGAAGCCATTCAAAAGGTTATTCTCGACATTCCTTAAGTTATTCATCGATACCAGTGGAATGTTGGGAGCAAGATCATGGCATTTTAGAAAACCGAATGCAGAGTGAAGTTAATAAATGCCAGGAGCAGAATGAATACAAGGATGTGTATGAAATCTGGCAACAATCTCAAAGGACAAGTTACTCTAGAGATAGTTCAACACAGAAGGGAAGGTTCAAGGAAAATATAAGTGAGACAAAGATGGCTCTTGTTCGTCAGAAGTTCATGGAAGCAAAACGTCTGGCCACCGATGAAAAACTTCGCCAGTCCAAGGAATTCCAGGATGCATTGGAAGTTTTAAGTACAAATAGAGACTTATTCCTTAGGTTTCTGCAAGAACCAAATTCCTTATTCTCTCAGCATCTGTATGATTTACAGTCTATTCCTCCACCTCCTGAGACAAAACGAATCACTGTTCTAAGACCTTCAAAGATGGTTGATGACAAATTTGAAGGATCAGGAAAGAAGAGTGATAAACAGGCAAAGAATCCAACCCAGATGGTTCAAGCAGATGGATGGGAAAGGAATAACCCAGTATATTCTCCTATATATTCCAATGAGAAATTCAATGAACAACCCGCACAATCCACACGAATAGTGGTTCTGAAGCCTAGCCCCGGGAAGTCTCATGACATCAAGGCTGTAGTTTCTCCACCTTCCTCACCCTCAAGAATATCACATGGTGAAGACTTTTTTGAGGAACCTGAAGAAGATGAGGCGCAAGAATCAAGAGAAGTGGCAAAGGAGATCACGAGGCAGATGCGTGAAAGTCTAATGGGTCACAGAAGGGATGAGACTTTACTTTCTTCTGTGTTGTCCAATGGCTATATTGGGGATGAGAGTTCGTTTAACAAATCAGAAATTGAATATGCAGCAGGAAATCTTAGTGATTCGGAAGCCATATCACCAACTTCTAGGAATTCATGGGACTACATCAATAGGTTTGGTAGCCGTTATTCCTCTTCCTCCCTCAGCCGTGCTTCATGTTCTCCAGAGTCATCAGTTTGTAGAGAAGCAAAGAAACGACTTTCTGAAAGATGGGCAATGATGGCATTGAATGGAAGTTCTCAGGAACAAACACATGTCCGCAGAAGCTCTAGTACGTTGGGTGAAATGCTTGCCCTTTCTGAAACAAAGAAGCTAATGAAATCCGAGGATGACGGTATTAATAAGAAACAAGAACCAAGGGGATCAACTTCATGCTTAGCTAGCAATTTGAATAAAGAAGAATGCTTGGATGATTCTCCTAACAATCTTATAAGGTCAAAATCTCTTCCTGTATCTTCTACAGCTTCTGGTTCCAGGCCCAGTGTTGATGTTTCAGATCCTGAGGCTGGTAATGAACAAGTTCCTAAGGAGTTGACAAGGACAAGGAGTTCAAAATCATCTTTAAAAGGGAAAGTTTCGAGCTTATTTTTCTCAAGGACTAAGAAATCTAGTAAAGAAAAATCTATTGCATCAAAATCCGAGGATGGATGTCAGCCTGTGATTGCTGATGCACCAGGATCTGCTGGGCATCTTCCTGAAGTGGTTAGCTCCAACACATCTCAATGTGTTCACAGTGGTGGCCTAGGAGAGTGTTTGTCTCCTGGTCTACATAGGCCATTGGGCAAAACTTCCTCTCCAGATTTAAGTGGCATGGGTCAGAACCAAGGCGTGATTTCTTTGGAGGTATACTAATCCTCTTTTACTGTCATTTGATATTTACTTGTACTCTTTCATAATATATGCTGTTATTGTTTTAATTAGGCAAGACGAGCTGATGTGGGTCTGATTCCTTTTTCCTGTTTGTTCTGATATTTAGACTTTTCCCTGTCTGCCACCTTTTTTTAGATCGACAAACATAACATTCAAGAGATATTATGACTGTATAACGCACATCTATTCTTGTGTAATTCTCTTCTGTGCTTCCATCTGTTTGCCTCCTACTATATTCTTATCGATTTATCCAAATTAGTGCTGACACGCACCATCCACGTGTTCTTTTCTCTTTTCCTTTAGCTGAAGATGTGTGAACAGGTGTGATTCTCATAGAAAAAGTAGAAATGTGTAACCATTATCCACTCAGCCTACAGTATTTCTGACCTTTTAATAAATTGTGACAGTTGTGTCCCATATCACCATACGACATGATCTTACAGACATTGTATTTGCTCCGCACTGGTGAACGAAACATAGTAAAAAATAATTAGGATATGTCAGCGTTCTATATGGACTAAGTTTGTGAATTTAGTAAGGATTGTGGTTATGACAATTGACAAAGATTAGCCATGTTCATTTTCAACAGATGTTGTCATGCCACTGCGCGTTTAGCAGTAAGATCTTTAATGTCCTAGTTGTATCAGATGATAATAACAGTGAAATGAGTTGTTGTTGGCTATGCTCTGCACTAAATTAGAAATTTTTTTGGATGATTTTTGAACCTTTGCCATGATTTGATTATTTATCAAGTGTTGTCCTGACATTTTGCAGGCGGGATTGTCTGTGGCAAAACCTGTGAATGTAAGTGATAATCAGGACCAGCCAAGTCCAGTCTCAGTTTTGGAACCACCATTTGAAGAGGATGACAATACATATCCAAAGTCTTCTAGCAATTTCAAGCTAGAGCGTTCAGGTATATTCTTCTCAAACAAGTCAAACTGAATGTTTACAGTATTCACATTTTTCTTATAAATCTTATCAAGTATCTGTTGGTTTATTTATAACTGGAACAGAGGTGCCCTTTAAATCCAACTTGATTGACAAATCACCACCAATAGAATCAATTGCCAGGACCTTGTCATGGGATGATTCTTGTGTAGAGACAGCTACTCCATATCCATTAAAGTCCTTTTCAGTCTCCCCGGGAGCTGAGGAAGAACCAGATTGGCTGTTCCTTGTCCAAACATTAATACAAGCAGCAGGACTCGATGGCGAGGTGCAATCTGACACATTTTACTCCAGATGGCATTCACCTGAAAGCCCTTTGGACCCATCATTGAGAGACAAATATGCTGACAATGAGAAACAGCCTCTGCATGAGGCTAAGCGAAGAAAAAGAAGATCAAACAGGAAGCTCATATTTGACTGTGTGAATGCAGCATTAGTGGAAATCACAGGTTATGGGTCAGAGTCATGTAGTGGCCACATAGAGGGTGAATCACACATGCTGATGGACCGCGTGTGGGCCCGGATGAAAGAGTGGGTTTCTGGTGAGGTCGGATGTTGTTGGTTTGATGATGTGGGGGACAGCAGAAACAGCCTGGTAGTGGAGAGGGTGGTGAGGAAGGAGGTAGTAGGGAAAGGGTGGTCCAATGAAATGAGACTGGAGTTGGATAATTTGGGCAAAGAAATTGAGGTGAACTTGCTGGATGAGCTCGTGGATGAGGCTGTGGTTGATTTGACAGGTAGGCTAATATGATGCTGTTCTTCTTGCTCTCTAATTTTTTCCCCGCAGCTCTATTATTGAATGAGTCCCATGTATTTTATTTTCGACATCCTCCCCTCCCATATTTGTTTAAAGATGCCCATGTCTAATGTCAGTATTTATTTAACAGTATATTCAGCACGAGCTAACATTGCCTTTACACTGTCAGATCTTCCATAATCTGTATCTTTTTTTTTTTTTTTTTTTTTTCCTTTGCAGTCCAGTGAGTAAGTGCTGTAATTTTGGTGTTTATTTGCCCAACGGGTATAAAGTGGAATGTATTGACCCAGAATCTGTTGTTAATATTGCCTCATCCAAATTCTATAAGAAATTATGATGATGTATTTTATTTTATGTATTTGTATTGGTATTGGTATTGGTATCAGTATGTATCACTGTCATATTTCTGTACGAATGAATGAAAATAGCATTATTTGAGTGACGCACATTGTTTACCCCGTTTATCCCCCGACCATGGACCACATTCAGAAGCAGTTTCCTTATCACCACATGCTATCGTCTCTACTTAATTCGAAAAAAAATATGATTTATTAATAAGATAATTTTTATTTAAAATTATGAGAATTTATCATTTTTTATGAACATCAAATTTGGTCAAAGTTATGGTTTTGTAATTGACCACACGAAGCATATTTATTCTGAAGTTTAAGCTTATCATACCATTGCAAGGAAGTTGCTTGCCGGCACATACGATGCCTTTACTGAGTTATTGGAACTTGGAATCACTTGATCATTTTGTCTCTTAAGTGATAGTGCAAGGAAAATATGTATTTTGAAGCTTCAACAGTTGTCTCTTTTTTTTTTCTGCAGTCACCATAAATTATTGATCTTTGCAATTAAAATTCTGACAACAAATTTATGATGAGTTTACATACTCGTAATTGAAATGAGATGAAATCGGAATGAGATAGAATCAGAATGAGTTAGAATGAGAATGGTAAATCGGAATCAGAATAAGTTGTATACTTAACTGTAGGAATCAGAATCGAAATCAGAATGAAGTAGAATTATCATTGATGTATTTACTTTATCTAATAATCGGAATGAATTGTTAACAAGTTATAAAAATACAATTAGTTATAATTATATATTAATTCATTACTTATTATTTATTATTTATTATTTATTATTATTATTTTTAATGTATTAAATTACTAAATATTAAATAATTCTTTAATTAAAATATTAAATATCGTTTTAATAATAATAATTAATTATTGATTAATTATTAATGTATTAAATTACTAAATATTAAATAATCATTTTATTATTAATTATTGATTAATTTATTTATTATTTATAATTAATTATCACTTAATTAATTAATTATTAATGTATTAAAATATTAAATTATTCTTTTATTAAAATATTAAATATTATTTTATTATTAATTATTGAATAATTTTATTATTAATTATTAATTATAAATTAATTAATTATTACTTTATTAATTAATTATTAATATATTAAATTACTAAATATTAATTTATTATCTTATTAAAATGTTAAACATTATTTAATTATTAATTATT
Source organism: Zanthoxylum bungeanum (assembly GCA_019454045.1). NCBI lineage: Eukaryota > Viridiplantae > Streptophyta > Magnoliopsida > Sapindales > Rutaceae > Zanthoxylum > Zanthoxylum bungeanum. Next base: position 123,711 of record SKCR01010134.1, read on the forward strand.
AATATATTTTATTTATTATTTATAAATTAATATTAATTAATTACTTTATGAGTAATATTATAGTTTCTCATCAATAATGAGAATCTCATTCCCATAGGAGGGTGAGAATGAGACTCTCATTCCCCCCTCCCAAATCCATTCCCATTTTTATTCAATTTTAGATTGTAAACACATTTAATAGAAATGATTCATATTCCTTTATTCACATTGCCCTCAAGTAAAATTAAATAATTAATAATAATTGAATTATTTTCGATATAAAACCTCAACCAACAATGGCAAAATATAATATGCGTTTATGTAGCTATTGGGCTTTTTTGATAAAGAGAAAAAAAAAGTAACGAACTAGAGACATAAACAGTCATAGATAATTATAAGATGCGCTTCTTTACACCCTTAAGTTCTATCATAATTTGCTCAGAAGCCATGTAAACATGAAAAGACTGATTCAACACTTATAAGAACATCATTATCATCCCTCCCACATCACTTAGGGCAGATATACGCAAGGACCTTATAAATGGCAACCTCAATTAGATTATGAGGAGGCCTTTTATACCAGGACTTTAGAGTTAGACTGTCAAAGTGAATAACATCTGACTAGTTGGATCGAGTCATCACAAATGGTATTAAAATCAACTCCAAACTAAAAGTATGCTAATGGGAACATTGGGCCCCAATGAAGTAATATAACGAATTAACTTTCCATATACCCACATGTAAGAATTTAAGTTTGAAATGGTTATGTGTAATAATATTGCGACAAGTTATGAAAGCTAACACATATCCACATAGCGTAAATCAAGCGGCACATAAGAGAGCAAGAGCGCTCATACATTGATTCTAGGCAACGAGAAAGTAAAACGGAACAATCACATATGAAAATCTAATTGATAATCATCCCAAACATGAGTGGCCATCTAAAGGTAAGAGGGTACACGGCTAAGGCTCATAGTGTTGGAGTTGGTGATTAGAGCGCCAATCTGAATAATGTATTACATATTTTATTATTTATTAATAAAATAACTACATTTTCATTGCATACCTTATTAATGGTAATGTCATTATGCATATTAGATTGATTTATAAATATGCTAAGAATGACATCGACCTTAGAATATTTTTATAATAATACTGGACAGTGGACACTAGGTGGTCTGATATTGATATAGTATTACTATTATAAATTATTCTTAAAAGTAAATATTCATAGTCGTTGATTTTGAAATACGTTCGAATTCCTATAACCTAGAAGATTAGCACATGTCGTATATTGGATTTGAAGTTACAATGATTTAACCCGATATTCCATGAGCTTTGGAAGCTCGTATAGACATGTGGGTATTCGTTGGAGCGAATACTGAATTACTTATAAGTGATTCCTAATAGTTGTAAGTACACACCACCGTCAATAGGAATCTCCTCAAGTCGAGTAGCATATATAATCCTTTGACTATAGGATAACATTGATTTTGTGTGAGATCCTCCACACTTTGATGCCATGTATGTCAGAAACCTTTCATAGTCTGTCCTCTAGATGTTTATTGGGTGTGGACCGATGCACTCGTTAATCAAGTGCGTATCAAGATATGATTCATCGGCTCGTATGTGTACCATAAGGGGTTTAGGTATCCATGTGAGTAAATCACGATTATTAAATACTTTGGTCAAAGCCGATCACTTAGGGTGGATCGCATTAGTTTTGAAGAATCGTGGACATGTCGACATGAGATGTGCACCTCGGAAACTTGACAGCATATTCTATGTTTCCTAATCACAACTCAGATAGTCTACGACGGAGGGATTGTTAAACATATGTGATGGCCTTAACTTGTATAGTCCATAAAAGTCGTTCGTGTTTTTCGTGAATTCAGAGGTGGCCGAATTGTGTACATATTAGTTAGGCTTATATGACGAACGTGTCTGGACTTAGAGAGTCCCACAATATGAAGTATACTCGTTGAGCACTTGGATAATCGATAATTTTTGATAATAAATAATATTCGATATTATAATTATCAACCAAGATAATTAAGTATTATTGGATAACATTGATTATTTACTTTGACCTAATTGGATTAATTGGATTAATCAAAAAATTACACAAGGGCTTAGTTATAAATTCATAAATATCTCTACCATTTGAGGATATTTTGGTAATAGAAAATATGTAATTATAGGTATATTTGGCTTGATTTAATTGGATTAAATCAAAATGGTAGACATGTAACTAATCAATTAATTAAACTTTATCTTGATTTAATTGGATTAAATCAAAGTGGTAGACAAATGAGATTAGTCACACCTAATTATACATATTTGGGCAAATGAGATTAAGCCCAAATAAAAGTTGATTAAAACTTTTATTAATTAAAAATTACATAAGTTTTGCTATAAATAGCAAGCTTGAGCAAAAGTATTAATCAAGCTTAAGAAAGCTAAAATAAGCAAGTGTTAGAGAAATTAGTCTAAGTTAGAGAAGTATTTAGAGAAGCTTTGGAAGATCTCTACAATATTTCAACAAGGAGAAATCAAGATTGGATCTTGGAGTGAAGCTTGCTAGTATTGGAATCAAGATTGGATCTCGGAGTCAAGCTTGCTAAACCTTGGAAGTTCTCCAACCATTTCAACAAAGGAGACAGAGATTGGATCTTAGCATCAAGCTTACTAGGTAATGTTTGATCTTCTCCAAAGCTATGTTCTTCATTAGTGAGTTTTCATTAGTGAGACATATAATGATGAATTATGTATTGGATGCATAATAACATAGTTTAAAGTTGAAATTAGGCTAATGAATTGTGTTAGGATATTTTGGATGTATCAAAAAAATATGCTTGTAATTGAGTCAAATATATTCATGTTGGATATGGAACAATTAATAAGAGTTTGGAACTCTAGATTAAAGCTTAGAGCTAAGGCTTCCATTCTAGAATCACTTGACCACCTTTGAGAGATCTAGAATTATTCATGAGTCATTTCATTGTGGGATTGTAAATTGGTTTGTGTTTTGATTCAAACAAATGTATATATGAATTTAAAATACATGTATGTTAGTTGTATGACATGTGTTGATGATGGTTTTGATGCTAAAATTGGATTTTAGGTGTATTGAAGTATTATGAGAAAATTGGAAGTGTTTAGTATTGGTTTGAAGTTGAAATTGCTCGCTACCTAGGGTAGCATCGCGGCATCGAGTATCAGACCTAGGAGCGTCGCGATACCTGTTGGTTTCTATAATTAGTCCCAAGATCAAAATGAACAAAAGAAATGCGAATGAATAACGAAGAAATATGGCGGAAACATACTTACAACGGATTTGGATTTATTGATGAACAAAATTTCTTCTTCCAAGTAGTCCAAGATTCGGCCAAGGCAATCCACAATGCTCCAAGCTTTGTTTTGTCTTCCCAAGCTCTTGAATAGGTTTCCCTAATCACCTTGTATGATCTCTTGAAGAGTGCTAGCTCAAGATGAAAGAAAAATCCAATCTTTCCCTCCAAAATAGCTCACGGTTTCATTGGTTTTTGAGAGAGAGAATGGGTTCTGTTTTCTTTTCTATTTTAGACTTCAAAAACCGTAAAAGAGAATGAGAAAAAGAAATACCAAATACGGTATTAGGTTGCCAAAAGTCAAAGCCAATTTTGGCTCCAAAATTTTGCAATAAATGGCCATCTACTTGTGTCATGAATAGTGACAACATGTCACTCATGAAAGATTTTGACATCTATCATTAATCAATGACAAGCGATGTGACTCGCGATGTGACTTGTGGGCTCCGCTCGAATTCGAAACGCGAGTGGGCCCGCAAATACCTCCGGGCTCGGTTTTGCTAATTCCAAATTAACGAACTTCCGTCGCGACGTAATTAAATAATTAAGCCTAGCGAAATTACTATTCACGTCGCTAACGAATTAATTCTAAATTAACTCGTTTGCCCGAATTAAAATCTAATTTTAATTCCGCGTCGAAATCCAATTTCTTTTAATATATCAAATATATTATTTTTGTCGATTAATTCCAAATTAATCTTTCTCTATCTTCAAATAGTACTTTATCCAAGATAAAGTGTCTCTGCAATTAATCCTAGATTAATTATGCTCGGATCATACGTCATCAGTGAATCTTCGGGAAGCGACCCAAGAGATCTCTGGATATGTTGGCAGTAAATACGGTCGTCGAACTATCTGAACACGTACATACCTCGTACTACGTTTTTACCGATTTACGAGACAAGGTTGGCTTCTAGCAAAGCGCCATGCCTACCCAATTCTCCAGAAATATTCTTACTGGAATATACGATCTATATTAGGCGTAGTATACTGTAGTATTTTGTATTGCGATCCAGTATCAGATGTCACGTGCAAGGCCTGAGGCTAGAATAGTGTCTGCCCCGTACGAAGCACATATCGGATATCAGCAACTAGTCTCTTTGAATCGGATAATCATGATCTTGTCATATTATCCCGATGGTTGCAACACAATAGAGAACCAGTTCTGAATCCTTGCGTGATCATCATCTCCATATGTCTGAAGTGATACTTCCATCTTGACATCACATCCAATACACTACGATTCTCAATAAACCCAGAAGAGGCGTACACAGAACCTGTTAAAGCCCTAGACGACCAAAACCAAAGTTTACCGATTGTCACAAGTACTAGCGATGCAAGTCTCAGGTTAAGACCAAATACACCTACCCTGAAGCGGACTCCCATAGACACATATACATACTACCAATGGGATTCCGCGGGTCTATCCAGAGCGAAGCTGTTTTCCGTATTATCGGTAAAACACAACCTCCTATCGCACTTGCATAAGTATCCAATACTTAAATATATGAGAACTATGCCGTTATGCCCTCACAACGCGCACAAGTGCAATACTAGTCTATTCCGCATTATCGATGTCCAATCTCGATAATACTACGACTATGGATATTTAATGATTAAACCTTTATAGATTGATACTTTCTCATATCATCTCAATCCAGAATTAATCATAAGGACTTTTACCATTCAATTTCAAAGTAAATAAATGACAAAACGGTAAAGGCAATTTCATTACAACATAGTTAATTTTGTACAAAACATAATGTCTTTTACAAACAGTGACGCTATGGGTCATAACTGTCCAACAATCTCCCACTTGGCCTATAGCCAGTCACTCAAGCATCTAATACCTGAACTATGTACATGTCGCTCAAACTTTTGCTGAGGAATCTCTTTCGTCAGCGGATGCCATGTTGTCATCGGATGCGACCTTATCGACCTTCACATCGCCACGATGTATGATCTCTCGAATCAGATGGAAACGTCGAAGAACATGCTTGGATCGTTGATGAGACCGCGGTTCCTAGCCTGTGCTATAGCCCCGTTATTGTCACAATACAATGGAACGGGCTCAGCTGCTAACGGAACTACTCCTAATCCAATTAGGAATTTTCGGATCTAAACTGCTTCCTTTGCTGCTTCAGCTGCAGCAATGTACTCCGCTTCTGTTGTTGAATCGGCAACAGTCTCTTGCTTGGAAGATTTCCAGCTCACTGCTCCATTATTCAAACAAAAAATGTACCCGGATTGCGACTTACAGTCGTCTTTGTCGATTTGGAAACTTGCATCGGTATACCCAGTTACCTCAAGTTCTCCATCTCCATAGATTAAGAAAGCATCCTTAGTTCGTCTAAGATACTTTAGGATATTCTTAACCGCCATCCAGTGACCTTCAACTGGATCGGCCTGATAGTGACTACACATGCTCAAAGCATAGGAGACATCAAGTCGTGTACATATCATGGCATACATGATCGATCCGACTACCGAGGCGAACGATATCCGATTCATGTTGTCTATCTCATCTTGAGTTTTAGGACACATGTCCTTAGATAGATAGACGCCATGTGACACTGGCAACAGTCCTCTTTTGGACTGATCCATATTGAATCTCTTAAACACTTTGTCAATATATGTACTCTGGGAGAGTCCAAGCAGCTTTCTAGATCTATCCCGGTAGATCTTTATTCCCAGAATAAAGGCTGCTTCTCCCAGATCTTTCATGGAGAATTTCAATGAAATCCAAGCTTTCACCGATGTTAGCATGAGAATGTCATTGCCTATAAGTAATACATCGTCAACATAAAGGACAATAAAAGTCAGTGCTCTCCCACTAACCTTCTTGTATACACAAGGATCATCTTCATTTTGAATGAAATCATATTCTTTTATGATCTCATCAAAACGTTGGTTCCATGACCGCGATGCTTGCTTCAGTCCATAAATGGACCGATTTAACTTACAAACCTTGTTTGCAAGTCTAGGCACGATAAAACAGTCAGGCTGTTGCATATAAACATCCTCTGAAAGGTTTCCGTTAAGGAAAGTGGTTTTAACGTCCATCTGCCATATCTCGTAATCGAAATATGCAGCAATTGCAAGCATTATCCGAATGGTTTTAATCATGACAATGGGCGAGAAAGTTTCGTCGTAATCGACACCATGTCGTTGACGATACCCCTTCGCTACAAGCCTAGCTTTGTACGTTTGTACGTTGCCATCCATGTCAGTCTTCTTTTTGAAGACCCATTTGCATTCGATAGGCTTTACGCCTTCTGGTGCATCAACCAGTGTCCAAACTTGGTTGGTGTACATGGAATCCATTTCAGACTTCATGGCATCTTGCCATAAAGCGGAATCGATATCTTGTATCGCTTCCTCATACGTAGCCGGTTCATTATCCTCAATGAGATTAATATCTACATGAGGTGAGATCAGAAACCCATACCTCTCAGGTTGTTTCCTGACTCTCTCCGACCTACGCGGTCCTTGTGTAATAGAAGATTGTGGTACAGTCGCATCCCAGATGGACTTTTCTTGTTCCGTTGAAGATTCTGTGCCAGGAACAGTATCACTCTGATTTTCATCGAGTTCTACTTTCCTCCCACTAACCACTGCATTTAGGAATTCCTTCTCAAGGAAAACCACATGTAGAGCAACAAATACTTTGTTCTCTCGTGGGTGATAGAAGTAGTATCCTTTGGTTTCCCTAGGATATCCTACGAATAGGCATTTATCCGATTTAGGTTCAAGTTTGGTACCTTCCAAACGTTTGACGTATGCCCAGCATCCCTAAATCGTCAGGAATGAGAAACCCGGTTTCTTTCCTGTCCATATCTCATATGGTGTCTGTTGTACAGACTTTGACGGAACCTTATTCAAAATAAGAATTGCACTGTTTAATGTATATTGACCGGCGTAAACACACACGTATAACGCAAGCGCACGTATCGTTCAAGTAGTATAAAAATATCGATCCCACGAGGACTTAATTCCTACTATTGTTATTAGTTGTTGATACTATTTATTTACAAATATCTAATTGAGGGAGAGAAGTGAATGATTGCTTGAAATGATCTGCTTTGAAGATTTGCTAAATAATAAATAAATAAAAAGACAAAAGAAAATACTAAGGAAAATAAAAAGACTAAAAGATCTAGGGTTGTTAATCTTTCTAATATCAATTAAAAGATGAAGTAGTTAAATCATAGTTGGATAATTATTGAATTATTAATCCGGAACACTAAATTATGTAAAAGCCTCTTTCGAATGATCATTTACAAATACCTAGTTATAATCCAATTGAACCATATGTCTATGTCAATTAAATTACCTAGATTCATTAAGTTTAAGTTCCAATTATGGCTACCCCGCCCGACAGGTATATGTCTATCCTGTAAGGAAATCTATTAAAGGGTTATCTATCCTTAAGGAAGATCGTGGGTTGTTGAGACTAAGGTCTTAAACTTAAAATCCCTATGTCTAGTTCATTTTAAGTTTACCTAATCAATTTTATTAGTGATCAGTTAATAAAAAGCATTAAGATTATGACTCAACAAATAACTCTTTAATTACCCAAACTATAATCTAACCCTTTTTAAATCCGGTGATATTAGATTTAATCACAACCCTAGATATTTAACTTAGTTACAACACATAACTAAAGCTGATAAAAACTTAAAAGACATCAAATGAAATTGCTGAAAAGTAATAAAAGGAAATGCTAAGGTAAAAGGAATTAACTTCTACTATTTACTATTTAGATATCTCCCAATAATATAATATATAATCTTGTGATATTTTAAACCAACCGTCCGGAATGGCGTATCCTGATTAAGTCAAATTCAAATATACCAGCCATAAGGCGGAACAGAAATATAAACTTAAACCAACCGACCTAGAATGGCGGTATCCTCATTAAGTCAGGTTTAACCAGTTTAAATTGAATAACCAACCGACCTAAAATGGCGGTATCTTTTTATTAATTCAGATTTTAAATAGTTTATATATCATATTTTAAGGGAGATTAATCTAAATAGCAAAAGTAAAAGAATTACCTTATTACCTCAGCATAGAGACGTTACCCCCTCATGGATGGTTAGAATTACTACTACAAAGCGAAATAAAACTGAATAAAAGAAGAAAATATGAAGAACTCTCAATTTATTTATAAGGATTTCAGAGGAAGAGGTACATTTGAAACTAAAAATTCGAAATCTATTTATAGGCAAAAAAATCTAATTTTTTATTATTATTTTTCTGATTTTTATTATTTTATTATTTTTCTGATTTTTATTTTTTTATTATTATTTTTTTGGATCGCTGAATTTTCGACACGTGGCATGGTGTGCTAAAAATGACGGCTCGTTGAATCTTTGACACGTGGCAGACGCCCAAAATTACCAAAATACCCTTTGCGTCGGGACGTCCAAAATTACCAAAATACCCCTTTTGCCAAATTTCACAGTTTTGCTCCAAATCACCTCCAGAATGTCTTGAAATTTTATTTCGGTGTCGGGACAATTACCAAAATACCCTTTTGTGTCGGGACGTCCAAAATTACCAAAATACCCTTTTTGCCAAATTTCACCAAATTTCACAGTTTTGCTCCAAATCACCTCCAGAATGTCATGAAACTTTATTTATCTACAAAATAACACAAAACACATCAAAATATTCACAAAACTCAAGAAACTATACAAAATATCAAGTTAAATGAGTGGGAAATAGTGATACATTTATCACTCATCATATATCCCCAGAAGGAAATAGGTAGCTCAGTGCGACTCATCATAGACCTAACCGTGTCCAACAAAGTTCGGTTTCTCCGTTTGGACACACCGTTTAATTGAGGTGTTCCAGGAGGAGTCCACTGTGAAAGAATACCATATTCTTTCAAGTAATCTAGAAACTCATTGCTCAAGTATTCGCTACCACGGTCTGACCGTAATGTCTTTAGACTCTTGCCGGTCTGTTTTTCAACTTCGTGTCGAAACTCTTTGAATTTCTCAAAAGTTTCCGACTTGTATCTCATAAGATACACATAACCATAACGTAATGCATCATCCGTAAAGGTTACGAATTATTCGTATCCACCTCTAGCCTGGCTAGACATGGGCCCACATACTGTAGGGGTTTTTAGGGGCTGAATCCGGTAACACAGCGGAAGCGGTGGAAAATCGTATTTTCGGTTTCAAAACTTTTTCTCGGATTAATTAAATAAACATATTTATTTAACATTCCAATAATCAAATTATGAAATAGAATTCAATAAATCATATTTAGGTGAATTTACCAAATTACCCTTACTTGGTATTTTTGTCTATTTTAGTCCGAAATTGATCAAATCAATTTTGAATGATTCTAAATCATTTCTAAGATGAACTTAGCATGTTAAAAACATCAAAACACCAAAGCAACCAAAATCCCCAAATTTACTTCATTTGGCCGAGAGCCTCACTAAGGTTCCAAGTTGTGCACTTTGTCATTTCATGCTTAAAACACATCAAGATGTAATCCAATCAACATGAAACTTTATATGCATCATATACACATCCAAATACACAACATATATGAAAACCCCCAAATTTGGAATTGGTCATGAACCTTAATTTTTCAATTTCCTCAAATTTGACAAATTAGACCAAATAGTTTAAATCAATTACTTTAATCATCATTCTTCCATCCAATCCAAGTCTCAACACAATGAAACAACTCAAGATCAAATCTAGGTCATTTAAGAGTGGGTCAATAACTCTAGATTAGCAACATGGTTTCCAAAAACCTTAAAAGAATAGTTATAACTACAATAGTTACAAGCTTTCTTCATCATACATGCTCAACACTTTCAACAAAATTTCCATCATAAAAAACACAAGAAATAAAGAAAAGAATAACTTAAGAACATCACAAGATGTTGCCTAGATCCTAAGGAACAATTTCCTTTCTAATAGTAAGTTTGAAAAACTTACAAAATCCAAGCTTTTCTTTGGTTTCTTCTTTTCTTCCTCACTTGCTTTCTTTGTTTTCTTTAATGGAGTTTCTTGTAAAGTGTATTAGGTTATCCAAATGAAAATGAAATGAAAACAATATATACTTGTGCACAAAAAACCCTATGGCCGAATTTCACAAGCATATACAACAAAATTAATTTCAATTTCATTTAACATTTCATTTAGTCAACTTGGTTAAATATCTAAAAACAACTTTATTAGATATTTTAATTAAGTCAACAAAGGCAACTAATATCATTTACTTCAAATATCCTAATGTAAGATATTTATATTTTAATTAATTTAATCATTTAACAATTAAATAATCAATTAATTAATCAAATACAAATATATAAAATATATGTATAATATTTACATTAAATATTAAAAACATATATTCATTAGGATATAAGTCAAAAAACTCATTTTGACTATTAATTAATGTGTATTTAAATTAATCAAGTATTAAATGTAAATACACAATAATTAGGCAAATGACTATCTAGTCCATTTTTGCACGTATCTTACGTTTAACCTTTAAACGACTTTATAAATAATCAATATTATTTATTAATGTTGCTCTAGTGCTCTACGAGTATGTTTCATTATTGAGACTCTCTAGATTCAGGTATATCCGTCACGAAATCAAATTTCATGTCCATAATCTATCCACCCGTAGATTATGACGATCACAGATAATCTCGCTGAACCATGCAGGTCGAGGTCATGGAAAATGTATAATTCCTCCGTCACAAGTATCCGGATAAATCCCAGAGATACAGATGTAAACGTCAAATCTCTATGGGGATTATCCAGTCGACTATTCCATTAGCAATCTATAAAAGAATGTTTAGAACTAGCTTCTAAACTTTACCACGGGCCCATGGTTTTATCTGATTGCTAATCATATGGACTACCTATGCTCTGATACACAGAACTGAGGGATCCTATCTTGATACACATAGGACACCCTGAGGATCTTTCTACACCCAACGAACATGCGGAGGTCTGATCTAAATAGATCGGTGACGTGACTGCCATCTAAGTGTAGAAGATGTCTCATGTGCCCACAATGGCATCTCAAGTCTAAGAATCACAAGTGCTACTCAACCAGAGAAAATTCTTATTGACGTTGGTGTAACATCCATTAAGAATCTTCGGTGAGTCGTTCAGTGTTTATCCGCTATAAACACCTACACGTCTATACTAGTCTCCAAGACTTATGGTTCATTGAGAAACCATTGGAATCATATATTCCAGTATACGACATGTACCGGTCTCAACGGGTTTACTATACTGACCAAGTAGTGTAAACCTTGACTAGGAACTGTTTGAGAATGATAACGTCATGATACTACTCAATGTCCGTTGCGACGCTTTTGCAACAGTACCATGACTAATCATTCTAAGGTCAATACGTCTTTACCATTTAATAAGATAGATTATATTATAGAAACTGCATATATTATTCATAATAATATTGTTTTACATAAGTATTCAAAAGAAATACAACCTGGAATTGGCGCTCTGAGCACCAACCCCAACACATACGTCACTATGAACGAGGGATAACAGTTCAGTGGCGCGTTCACCCTTACCGCTAAAAGGTGATTTAGGCATTTTGCCTAATAAGCAAGATTCGCAGACGTCATATGAATTTGGATCAAATCCGTCCAAGTACCCACTCTTCGAAAGTGTGGATATGCGAGTCTTGTTTATGTGTCCCAGAAGACAGTGCCACATATAAGTTTCATCATCATTACTCATTTTGAGCCTTTTGTTTGTTGTATTATATGTTCGAGATTGATTTATATTCAAAATATAAAGACCATTATTTACATCAGCAGTGCAAAATTCTACATCATTTTTATATAAGTAACACCCAGTGTTGCGAAATACAAAAGTATACCCACATTGGGTTAACATAGATACATAAATAATATTCCTAGTCAAACTAGGTACATAATAACAGTCATTAAGTTTAAGTACATGCCCCGAGGGCAGTTCTAAAACAAAAGTGCCAACGGCCAAAACGGCGACTGGTGCCCCATTTCCGACGCGTAGATCAATCTCCCCTAACTCCTAAGGTCAGTCTCCTGCTGACCGGCGTAAACACACACGTATAACGCAAGCGCACATATCGTTCAAGTAGTATAAAAATATCGATCCCACGAGGACTTAATTCCTACTATTGTTATTAATTGTTGATACTATTTATTTACAAATATCTAATTGAGGGAGAAGGGAATTGATTGCTTGAATGATTTGATTTGTAGATTTGCTAAATAAATAAAAAGACAAAAGATAAAAGAAAATACTAAGGAAAATAAAAAGACTTAAAGATCTAGGGTTGTGAATCTTTCTAATATCAATTAAAAGATGAAGTAGTTAAATCATAGTTGGGTAAATTATTGAATTATTAATCTGGAACACTAAATTATGTAAAAGCCTCTTCCGAATGATCATTTACAAATACCTAGTATAATCCAATTGAACCATATGTCTATGTCAATTAAATTACCTAGATTCATTAAGATTGAGTTCCAATTATGACTACCCCCGCCCAACAGGTATATTCCTATCCTGTAAGGAAATCTATTAAAGGTTTATCTATCCTTAAAGAAGATCGTGGGTTGTTGAGACTAAGGTCTTAAACTTAAAATCCCTATGTCTAGTTCATTTTAAGTTTATCTAAATCAATTTTATTAATGGCCAATTAATAAAAAGGCATTAAGATTATGACTCAATAAATAACTCTTTTAAATTACTCAAACTATAATCTAACCCTTTTAAAACCGATTATATTAGATTTTATCACAACCCTAGATATTTAATTTAGTTACTATACATAATTAAAACTGATATAAACTTAAAAGACAGAAAATGAAATTGCAGAAAGTAATTAAAATAAATAAATGAAATGCTAAGGTAAAAGGAAATAACTTCTACTATATACTATTTAGATATCTCCCATAAAATAATAATATATTAACTTGTGATATTTTAAACCAACCGTCCAGAATGGCGGTATCCTGATTAAGTCAAATTCAAATATACCAGCCATAAGGCGGAACAGAAATATAAATTTAAACCAACCGACCTAGAATGGCGGTATCCTCATTAAGTGAGGTTTAACCAGTTTAAATTGAATAACCAACCGACCTAGAATGGCGGTATCTTTTTATTAATTCAGATTTTAAATAGTTTATATATCATATTTTAAGGGAGATTAATCTAAATAGCAAAAGTAAAAGAATTACCTTATTACCTCAGCATAGAGACGTTACCCTCTCATGGATGGTTAGAATTACTACTACAAAGCGAAATAAAACTGAATAAAAGAAGAAAATATGAAGAACTCTCAATTTATTTATAAGGATTTCAGAGGAAGAGGTACATTTGAAACTAAAAATTCGAAATCTATTTATAGGCAAAAAAATCTAATTTTTTATTATTATTTTCTGATTTTTATTATTTTATTATTTTTCTGATTTTTATTATTTTATTATTATTTTTTTTTGATCGCTGAATTTTCGACACGTGGCATGGTGTGCTAAAAATGACGGCTCGTTGAATCTTTGACACGTGGCATGGTGGTTAAATTACTAAAATACCCTCGGTGTCGGGATGCCCAAAATTACCAAAATACCCTTTTCGTCAAATTTCACAGTTTTGCTCCAAATCACCTCCAGATTGTCTTGGAACTTTATTTCGGTGTCGGGATGTCCAAAATTACCAAAATACCCTTTGTGTTGGGACGCCAAAAAATTACCAAAATACCCTTTTTGCCAAATTTCACCAAATTTCACAGTTTTGCTCCAAATCACCTCCAGAATGTCCTGAAACTTTATTTATCTACAAAATAACACAAAACACATCAAAATATTCACAAAACTCAAGAAACTATACAAAACATTAAGTTAAATGAGTGGGAAATAGTGATACATTTATCACTCATCACCTGCTAATCCGCAGATCCTGCACATCAGTACATATGTGAGTACCACAACCAGAGTCAAAAATCCAATTTTAAAACTAGAAATAGTCATGTTTATCTCAATAACAAACATACATGAAGCCGGTGCCTTGCCCACTTTAATCTCCTTCTGGAGCGCCTTGTACTCGCGGCAGTCATGCTTCCAGTGACCCCGCTTGCCGTACTGGAGGCAAACATCCTGAGATTTGTCCTTAGGCTTCCCAGAAGCCTTTGACGATTTGGCCTTGCCCTTTCTTTTATGCTTCTTCTTCTTCACACCTCCAGTCGCCTTGGGCCCAGCCCTCGGTGTCTGAGATGTCGAAGCAAAGTGCGCCTCACGCTTGTTGCCCTTAAGCAGCTCCTTTTCAGCTTCCTTGAGAATTGATAACAACTCTCCAAGAGTATCATCAATGTTCATCAGGTTATAGCTTATGATGAACTGTTTCCAAGTGTCGGAGAGAGATTGCAAGATCATATCTATGGTAATCTCAGCCTCTAAGACTATCCCCATGTTAGCCAGCTCATCTATGTCAGCAATCATCTGTACCACATGGGATTCAACAGACATGCCTTCTGACAAACGCGTACAGAAGAGCTTCCTCACTAACTCATATCTTTGCGACCTTCGGTTAGATCGGTGAAGATCCTGCAACCTCGCCAACATGTTATAGGGATCTAAGTCTCTGTTCTGTCGACGGAAATGCTGAGTCATGGCAGCAAGCATAATTGACTGAGCAGTTTCACAATCATCGCTGTGAGTCTTCCAAAGCTCCAGCTCAAGTAGCTCATCAGGTTTGGGCTTAGGCCCAAGATGTCTCTGTATGGTATATAGCAGCCTCTCGGCTCCAATGACAATCCTCAGATTCATTTCCCAATCGGCAAAGTTCGTGCCCTTGAAGATATTTTCGCCCATGATAATGTCTCAGACATTTCCCTTTCCTGTCATCTTGACTATGATAGTCCAACTATCTAGTCAACGATATTCGAGTACAGTCTAACTGTTACAAGAAAAATAACATTATATTAGTCCAACTAATAAAATAATTTTGACGAAATAATTATGAAAGCGCGTAAAGCTAAGTATCTAAATGAAATTGCAAATTCAATACTAGCCTCCCACTATTTTTCGGCGAGCCTCTAACCCTCTGTCGAGTACTCGGGAAACCCAGTTTCCTAGTGGTCTAGGATCCCGTTAAATAACACACAACCTTGACTTTGGCCAACAAGCTGTATGATATTTAACTAGGTAGATCTCGAAGATCAATTGGATATAATCCAATTCCTAGATTCGGTAGGTGAACATCCAAGTCCGAAACATATGTACAATGCATATGCCAATATATCCAATATATTTGCCTAACCTTTTTCATCTGAATCAACTAAGCCTTGTCTTTGGCACAACAAGCTTAATGATTCCAGTTAAGCGGGACCCATTGACATGGAAAGCTTTGTAATCAATGTCGATGGACAAGAAGTGATCTTGACTTTGGCCAACAAATCACGACTTGGACAAGACACCGATATGGAACAAAACTGTCATGATTCAAACAAATCCGCAATTGACAAAGGTCTTGACTTTGGCCAACAAACCAATGCCAACTTTGGATCTTGAGTAAGAATCACTCAACGGAAGGAAATAACGCTTAATATGATTGAGGGTTTTTCGCGTAAATTGGCAACCAATTTATTATCTTTGTTAAGGTCTCATCATACACCCTTAAGCATGCTTCTAAAACATCATAAGGCGCGAAAGTAAATTAATAACGATATGCGGATGGATATTTAAACAGATTGTTCCTAGAACAAATCGCTCCCTTTCCTCTCCCCGGCTAGCACTATTCTACTTCTACCCAATTACATAATACAATAATAGAAACCTCATTAACATTGAGGGGAATTAGGTGAGAAGAGAATACAAAGAAATAATAAGAGAGAAGGCTGGACACGCAAGTCCAATTTATAAATTTCGAATTTACAATAATTTCCAAAATTACCCTTTCCCTTCTAATATCCATCCGATATACGCTATTCAATCAACACATCCATTTATTCATTCATAGCATGCATTACAACCAATCTAATCCAATTAATTAGTCTTTAATTATGTGATCATCCAATGTTCAAACAACGATTTGATTTTGCGCGAGTCCAACTCGTTTGAGAATAAGTACTCAAAGTACGAATTCTTGAATTATATCGAACTATTCGTTAAATCTAATTTAAGTCGTATTCAATACTAATTCTATTATTTAATTCCAAATTAAATATTTACACATTTTAATGCGCTTTAACGACTAAGATTCCAAATCTAATCTTATCGGGTCTCAAAGCCCAACTAACATCCAATGTTTGTTTAATTAAAGTCCGATGGGCTTTCAATTGATTTTATAAGGCATGGGCTTTGGTCAATATGGGTCAAACCCAATTACCAAGCCCAAGTAATGAATCACCCTCATTTGCCATAAAACCAATATCAAGCCCATAAGGCCCAATTAAACTTTAAAGCCCATTTATTACATTTGGACTTAATGAAATGATTTAGGACCAATTAAGCCCATTATGCCCAAATATAATAATTTCAAGCCCAATTCAAAATTAAGCCCATTAACCAAACTTTAAAAAATTCCAATTTTTTTATAACTTAGTTAATTATAGTGTAATACATCAATTAATTAACTAAATCAATATTTCCAAAATACAATTTAACCAATTAATTATGTATCTAATTGTCCAATTATTGTCTAACAATTTTTGAATCAAAAATCAAGTCCATACATGCCAAATAGCTCTCGGCCAAGGTAAGGTTTTAAGTCCGATTTCATTTTTCAATCTGATCAAATTACAAATCGACTTTTCATTCGTTCCAACTCATCCAATGATCATCAAAACCAAATTTTCCAAGAGCCTAGGGTAGTAGACACATTCGGCCAAGCCTCATGGTGGGTGAAATTTTGATCCAATCATAATTTGTTGAAATTGATCCAATCACATCTCATTTCATCAACATACAAGCATGCTCTACCATTCAATTTAACCAAATCATGCTCACATGGATTTTCCCCAGATTTTACCTTAACACATTTCATGCTCATTTAAGGCTCAAAGATACCATTGTTGGTTTCTATAATTAGTCCAAAGATCAAAATGAACAAAAGAAATGCGAATGAATAACGAAGAAATATGGCGGAAACATACTTACAACGAACAGATTTGGATTTGTTGATGAACGAAATTTCTTCTTCTAAGTAGTCCAAGATTCGGCCATGGCAATCCACAATGCTCCAAGCTTTGTTTTGTCTTCCCAAGCTCTTGAATATGTTTCCCTAATCACCTTGTATGATCTCTTGAAGAGTGCTAGCTCAAGATGAAAGAAAAATCCAATCTTTCCCTCCAAAATAGCTCACGGTTTCACTGGTTTTTGAGAGAGAGAATGGGTTCTGTTTTCTTTTCTATTTTAGACTTCAAAAACCGTAAAAGAGAATGAGAAAAAGAAATACCAAATACAATATTAGGTTGCCAAAAGTCAAAGCCAATTTTGGCTCCAAAATTTTGCAATAAATGGCCACCTACTTGTGTCATGAATAGTGACAACATGTCACTCATGAAAGACTTTGACATCTATCATTAATCAATGACAATCGATGTGACTCACGATGTGACTTATGGGCCCCGCTCGAATTCGAAACGCGAGTGGGCCCGCAAATACCTCCGGGCTCGGTTTCGCTAATTCCAAATTAACGAACTTCCGTCGCGACGTAATTAAATAATTAAGCCTAGCGAAATTACTATTCACGTCGCTAACGAATTAATTCTAAATTAACTCGTTTGCCCGAATTAAAATCTAATTTTAATTCCACGTCGAAATCCAATTTCGTTTAATATATCAAATATATTATTTTTGTCGATTAATTCCAAATTAATCTTTCTCTCTTCAAATAATACTTTATCCAAGATAAAGTGTCTCCGCAATTAATCCCAGATTAATTATGCTCGGATCATACGTCATTGGTGAATCTTTTGGAAGCGACCCACGAGATCTCTGGATATGTTGGCAGTAAATATGGTCGTCGGACTATCCGAACACGTACGTACCTCGTACTACATTTTTACCGATTTACGAGACAAGGTTGGCTTCTAGCAAAATGCCATGCCTACCCAATTCTCCAGAAATATTCTTACTGGAATATACGATCAATATCAGGCGTAGTATACCGTAGTATTGTGTATTACGATCCAGTATCAGATGTCACGTGCAAGGCCTGAGGCTGGAATAGTGTCTGCCCCGTACGAAGCACATATCGAATATCATCAACTAGTCTATTTGAATCGGATAATCATGACCTTGTCATATTATCCCGATGGTTGCAACACAATAGAGAACCAGTTCTGAATCCCTGCGTGATCATCATCTCAATATGTCTGAAGTGATACTTCCGTCTTGACATCACATCCAATACACTACGATTCTCAATAAACCCAGAAGAGGCGTACACAGAACCTGTTAAAGCCCTGGACGACCAAAACCAAAGTTTGCCGATTGTCGCAAGTACTAGCGATGCAAGTCTCAGGTTAAGACCAAATACACCTACCCTGAAGCGGACTCCCATAGACACATATACATACTACTAATGGGATTCTGCGGGTTCTATCCAGAGCGAAGCTGTTTTCCATACTATCGGTAAAACACAACCTCCTATCGCACTTGCATAAGTACCCAATACTTAAATATATGAGAACTATGCCGTTATGCCCTCACAACGCGCACAAGTGCAATACTAGTCTATTCCGTATTATCGATGTCCAATCTCGATAATACTACGACTATGAATATTTAATGATTAAACCTTTATGGATTGATACTGTCTCATATCATCTCAATCCAGAATTAATCATAAGGACTTTTACAATTCAATTTCAAAGTAAATAAATGACAAAACGGTAAAAGGCAATTTCATTACAACATAGTTAATTTTGTTCAAAACATAATGTCTTTTACAAACAGTGACGCTATGGGTCATAACTGTCCAACAATACCCACCATTCCACGTCGTGACGTCGAGACCTTCAGTTCTCGCAGTTGCTCTTGCATTTTGGAACGTCTCGACCCCCAAGCTTCCGCATCGCGACGCGCAGTGTTGGTGAACACTGAAACTTCATTTTCTCCATTTCAAAGTTTCCGGACTCCGTTTTGTCCCCCTTTTGTCCTACAGACTCGAGATAGAATGTAGTTTTACATAAATATTTTAAAATAACACATGCTAGATATCCATGGGTTAGACCCACTTCCGCTGTGCGGGGCTCCGATCCTACCCTAAGGGTTCCACATCCTCCTAGTTAAGACATTTTGGGTGGCTTAGATCCATACTAAGACTAAAACCACTAGGGATTAGGGTTTTGGAGTTTAAGCACCTTGAACCACTAAAGTAAACAATATCTGACTAACTACACTGAGTCATCATAAATGCCTTTAAGTAAGGTAGCAATGTCACATTGTATGCAGTAATAGTCTTATTTAGGGGCATTAACCATAATTTAGGTCATTTTTGTAAAATTCTCATAATAAAAGGTTGAAGTTATCTTATATTTCTATGCCAAATGGCTAATTTCAGGCGGGGTTAAAAAGATAATACAACCAAATTTCAGGAACAACTCAAAAGTCAAAACAAACCTCTTAAACCTCACATGAAATTTACATCTAGTTTACATTGGAAAGACGGGAGTTCTCGTGACTTTGCAGGTCACCATATAACCATCTATGGTTTTCAAATCCATATATTATGACCCTCTGGATCAAAGCTAGCAATGGAAATAATAAATAATTGGCATTTGGAGAGAGAGCCTCACACACACATATGAAGGCACTAAATATAAGCAAACTCAAATTCCAAATGCTTACAAATGGCTTTTGACAAATTCAAAATTTGTCTAAAGTTCTGACTTTATACAGAATTATTCAACTGCTCTAATTTAAGATAGATCAAAGTTAGAGCGACTATGGTACGATTCAGTTAACCACCTTTAATCTAAGTAGTTATAAAATATTACAAGATATTAAAGCAATAAATAATCAAAGAAGTAAACAAAATCAACATAAGAATTTTATTGATGAAGAGAAAAACTCGTGCAAGTAAAAAACCACTTCAAGTTTAAGCTACCACACAATCCCCTGTAATAGAGAAAAATTACAGCGATGGTATAAGACCTATGATGACAACTCCACCGACTCAAATACCTCTAAACTCTAATAAATCAAAGAACTCTCCGAGCCCGTACCAAGCGGCCTTCTTCAGAACCTCTCAAGTCTTTGAGCGAATCAACATTGCGAACTCGCAACGCCAAAACTCCTACTACTAATCTTCCTCCTTGAGAAATATGAATTCTTAGAAAATTGGGTTAGGATTGTGTTTCTGTGTTGATGGTCAATCAATGATCAATATGACCAAGACATATAAGACAAGGTAATCAAGAAAGTCTTCAATGTGAAAATCAAGAAAGAAGAAACTAAATGTATAGAGGCTCTCTAAATTATGTTTCTTCAACTAGTTAAAGTGGTTAAGTATTTGTTTAAATAGATAAGGAAAAAATAGGCATTTCCTTGTATAAAACTGACTAAAAAACGCATCCAAAATAACGCAGTCTCGTAATTTCGCTAGAACGACCATCGAACGCAAGTCTAACGACATTGTTCCGTAAAATCATTTGAAGGCAGTCTCGAACGCATCTTGAACGGACACTCTGTAAGGTTTCGTTCGCACCAGAAAATGAACACAAGTCGCACGAGAAGATACTGCCAAGTTTCGTTTGAATCTAAACACGAACGCCACATGTTTGAATGCAAACACAAATTCGAGATCTTTGAGAGTCATTATAACTCAATTGAACTTTTTTTGTCACGGACGATGTCAACAAAAATATAACTAACAATCTTCCCATTTGGCATTCCGTGACAAAACAACCTAATACAAATACTATGGTAAAATACCCAAAAATAAAATAGACAACTGTCCACCATCAAGACAATGACTTATTACAATATAACTCGATCTAATACCTAAACAAATAGTCTTGAAGTCGATGTCGTAATACCACACACAACCACTAATCTTCTCACACCTGAAACATCCACAAGCAACAATATACTGTGAAAAACATATGAAATATAAAGGGCGGGTAAAATGAAATAATAGTCCCATACATTTAAAAAATAGATATCATACTCCCTCTTAATCATACTCCCTCTTAAAATGAGATATCAAGAATGAATTAAAATGGATATTCTACTCTCTTTTTTTGTCACGAAATGAAAATAGGTAATTAAATATTATGTAAGAGAACTAAAAGTAGACACACACGCTACTTATAAACCTAAATTACTCCCCCTCACTAACAAGACAACATAATTAGTAAAATAACATACATGAAGTAAAAGGAAAAACTCATAAAAATACAGTATGCAAATTAAAACACGGTATGCAATGACTAAAAGTACACACAATCACACAAATGAGTTTTAAAAAATAAGTCAAAATGACTTAAAACAGCATTAAAATGAGTACAATGATATCCAGTTAGTACTCAACTGTTTATGACATGAGATAATATGAAATATTTATGGTCATGCTCAAGAACACACGCATGCATATGACGTTAACATCAAAGCATAGAAAGCACTTGCGTGAAAAATAAGTGCACAACAAGTCAAGACTTAATACTTTATTTTATGAGCGGGACACAGCCGAAGAAGCCTTATCTCATGCCAAACCAAGTCCACAAAATAGGTTTTCAAACTCAGTACCACTAGGATATGAAAATAAGCAACATTTGTTGCATTCTATAATATTCCCCTCTAAATATGAGCTCGTAAATAAACTCTTTCGAATGAAGAGTTTTTGCCCTTATATTTTCATATGGGCACATTGGCTATTGTAAACTTGAGACTCATGTAAACCGTTTTTTCTTTCATTTTTTTTTTAAAAATGGGATAGTATAAGGTCATCTAGTCAAAAATCACACTATTTAGTGAGCTAAGTATGATAGAGACTAGAC
Organism: Zanthoxylum bungeanum; assembly: GCA_019454045.1. Taxonomy (NCBI): domain Eukaryota; kingdom Viridiplantae; phylum Streptophyta; class Magnoliopsida; order Sapindales; family Rutaceae; genus Zanthoxylum; species Zanthoxylum bungeanum. Next base: position 146,054 of record SKCR01010134.1, read on the forward strand.
TACCAGCCCAAAAACTCATACATGCGATCAAGCCTCAAGACAGAAAAACGTGTATGTGATATACAAACACAAAATATACTAAAAGCTTCCACCACACACACTTATGCACATAGAGCATAAAGAAAAATAAAAATAAATTACACATGCATAACCATATATCCTACATAACAAAACCACATGCATATGATTTTACATGCTCTTTCAAGCTAAAAAATCTTTTTGGTCTTTTTATTTTATATTTTTTTGTATTTTTCTTTTGGACCCAAAACAATAAAAGACACAACAAGACTTGTCATTATCCAATGGTACGTGGAGTTGTATCCCGGCTGTAGATCATACTATAATTCATTCGAAATTGGCTATGAAATTTATTTTCGGATTTCCATCCTATATACCAAGGGACATATAACAAAAAATAATACAAAACACATACACTCATATGCATTGAAAATAAAAAGACGTGGAGTCGTGCGACAAACAAAAAAACACATGCGCACACACATGCAATAGGGAAACATTAATGCAACATCTAAGAAGATGTACACTGAAATGCACTCTCATCATGCCTGTTAGGATCAAAGCATTCAGAAGTTATTGGGAAAGAATTTTCCATTCTCACCCAAGCTTTCTTAAGAATCTCTTTCATCTAAGTATTTCTAATCAGCAATGCAAGTTTCTCACAAATGAATTGAGATTGTTTAGCTAGTGCAGAAACTTGAAAAGCTAGATTTGAATAATCAAACATAGTCGAAAAACTCATAGGCCTTTTCTTTTGTTTGTGCAATATGAAACACTTAGGCCTAATATGTCATGACCTGGCACATTGATGGAAAACAAGCACAAACCACCACCACACTTCTAGATAGGTTGGGTCATAATATAGGAAACAACATGAGTATCTTTATGACATTCAACGACATGTTTCTTACTTAGAGTACAAGGAAGAGTGACAAACACAATTTTAGACGATGAACCCTTTGTCATAGCTCAACTTAACAAAATCTACTCCCCTCTTCTCACATGGAGACACACCAGTCCCTAATTTGCAGTCTAACTTCTCAGTCTTACTTGAAAATGCTAGAACACACATTGGTGTTCTAGTATTTTCAAGTTATACTTCCAAAAATTTAACTCTATCAGCTAGACACTTATTCCGCTCCTCAAGGTCATCAATAACACTAAGCCTCTTGTCAAGCTTGGTTCATTCTTTTCTAATTCCACTTCTTCCAGCGTCTTATTGACCTCAATGTTTGTCTTCTTGATAACTAATCTCTCATTGAACAATTACGTGTAAGCTACCTGAAGTTCATCCTCATATATGGAGTCATCGTGAGAGAATTCTGAAACAACATCTACATCACAAATGATGAACACTAAAAAGTCCGCATTTATTAAAAGAAAAATTAATCATTCTACACTTGTAGTTTCATTAATCCTGTTAATTTAGCATATTTTTGAAATAATAATTAAATTTCTGTTTTGTATTTTTTATTGTGATTTTTATTTCTTGTGTGGGTGAAATAATATTTTGGATGTATAACTAGAAAAATGGATGTGACATTTGGATTTTGGAGGCCAGAAACTTAAAAGGGCTTTCTCACAGTGTACAATTTCGGAAATTCCAACTTTGCGTAATTGTTTTTATTTTGGCAATAAATTTTTACTCCGATATCAGATTGAGGCAATTCTAGTTTTAGATGAAAGAAGATTCAAATATCTATAACTTTACTCTTTACAAGAGTTTCTAGTTCTACGATTTTCAAGGTCGATAATAATGAAGAAGCCAATGTATACTGCATGTAATTTGAAAAAAATAATAAATAAATAAAAAATTATTCAAAGGTCACAATCCACCTTTCGGTGGATTGTGACAATTGTTTAAAGTTTTTTAAAAATAAAACAAAAAAAGAAGAAGCTAAAGTCAAAATAAAAAATAAAAAATAAAAAATAGAAGAGGTGATGAGCCCTCTACTATAAATAGAGGTGCTCAACACCTCATTTTCTTCAGCTTCCTCCATAGAATTCTCTCTGAGATTTTGTGAAGGGTTTCAACTCTTGTGTGTTTTATTTTTTAAGTTTTGTTGTAAATTTCTTTTTATTTCAGTAAGAAAATTATGTGTGTTTTTATTCAAAGCATGAGTAGCTAATTTCGTCCTGCTGGGGTAAAAGGTGAAGCTCTTAATATGATAATATAGATTAATCTCCCTTATATTAGAATATATGAATTATAATCTAAAGACTAATAGTTAATTTAAATCTAGATTAATTATTGACAAATTGTGTTACCGCCTATATCGCTGGTTTTATTTATTTGACATAATTGAGTACCTAACTGAACTTATTATAAACAAATGTTATCACCGCTTTTATGGCTGATTTTATATGTTTTGGCATAATTAATTCCTGAAATAAATTAACTGGGTAATAATGATAATTTATATATTATAAAAAGTAAGATATCTCTTCAATATTGGACTTGACATATTAATTTTGGGGATTGAAAACTTGAAAGGGCGTTTTAAACAAAGTGCAATTTTGGAAATTCCAGTTTTGCGCATCTGTCGTATTTTGGGCATAACGCTTTACTCCGATATCGGATTGAGCTGATTCAAGTTTCAGATTAAAGAAGACTCAAAGATATACAAATTTTAAAGACAAAATAATTTCGAATTCTGAAGATTTCATGCCCGAAATTGATGAACCATCCAGAAGTGTGTTGTGTGTAATTATTAATTTTCAAAGCAAAAAATAAATTAATAAATAAATAATAAAAATTATCAAATCACCACCAAACATGATAAGCAATTAGTGGAGCAATTAATAATGGATTTGGTGGAGCAATTAGTGGAGCAATTAATAATGGATTTGGTGGATGATTTGATGGAGGTAAAATTTTGCCTATAAATACCAAGTCATTTCATTTGTAAATTCAAACTTTCTTCTAAGGAATTCCTTAAGAATACTAAGAAGATTATATATTGTTTGTTTATTTACAGCTTTCAGTAATTAATTTCCGCTTTCGCACTTTCTTTTCTTTACTTTTCAGTTTTTACTTTCCGCAATTTACTTTTACGCACAATACTTTTCTTTCTTTAATTTTCAGTTTTTACTTTTCAGTAATGAGGAGGTAACTCCCCTTTGCTGGGGTAAAATGCAAAACTTTTATTACTAATATTTAGATTAATCTCCCTTAATTATAATATATAAACTAGTTAAAACCTGACTTAACGAGGATACCGCCATATTGGTCGGTTGGTAATTATTTAAATTGGTTTTAACCTGACTAAACTGGATACCGCCTGATTGGTCGGTTGGTAATTAATTATTAATTTGACTTAATCTGGATACCGCCTATATGTCTGGTTGGTAATTATTATGCAAAGTTAATATATTATATTAAGGGAGATATCTAAAATAGAAGTAATAAAAGTGGATCCTTTTACCTCGATATTTTCTTTTATTGTACTTTTATTTTATTACTTTTCAGCAATTACTTTCAGCATTTTACTTTTCAGCAATTTACTTTCAGCATTTACTTTCAGCATTTAATTTTCAGTATTTTACTTTATGTCTTTTATTTTTATTTAAGTTTTTACTACCCGTAAATATGTGTCGTAACTAAGCCAGTTATCTGGGGTTGTGATGAAATCCAATATCACCGTTTATAAGGGGTTAAATTACAGTTTGGGTAATATAAAGGTTTATTTATTGAGCCTTAATCCTAATACTTTTTATTAACTGGCCATTTATAAAATTGAACTGGTAAACTTAAAATGAACTTGGAAAAGGGATTTTAGGTTTAAGACCTTAGACTTAATAGCCCACGATCTTCCTTGAGGATAGATAACCCTTTAATAGATTTCCTTACATGATAGGAATATACCTGTCGGGCGGGGGTAGCCATAATTGGAACTTAATCTTAATAAATTCAGATAACTTGGTTAACATAGGAATATGATTAATTGGGTTATACTGGGTATTTGTATTTGACCATCGGAAGAGGCTTTTACATAATTTCGTGTTCCAGGTTAATAAACCAATATATTACACAAATGTAAAATAACCACTTCATCTTTTAAAAATATATTGGAAGGATTCACAACCCTGGATAGTTTTATAAATTTAAATTTTCTTCAATCTACTTTCAAGCAATTTTATTTCCTTGTTTTAATTTTAAAGTCACCACCCAATCAAACAATCAATCCATTAGATAATTGTAAGCATTTAACTTCATAAATTGATAACAAAAGGTTTTAAGTTCTCGTGGGATCGATACTTTTTATACTACTTGAACGATACGTGCGCTTGTGTTATACGCGTGTGATTACGCACCGGTCAAGTTTTTGGCGCCGTTGCCGGGGACTTATTTATCTTTCACTATTAATTTTGAGGTCAGATACCTTTACTTGTATCTAATTTCTTTTTACTTATTGTTGTTGTTTTCTTGTGTTTCAAGTTCTCAGAAACTACATGAGACGAACCAGAAGCTTTGAACTCCAACCGCTTGACCCAGAAATTGAAAGAACCATCAGACAGTTGAGAAGGGAAAGGCGAGAAGGCCAAGAAGCTTTAGTCAACATGGAACCTGAACCTTTGGATGTTGCACCACCAATACCCATTCGAGACAGAACCATTCCGGTGGTCGACGGCTTCATTTCCTGTATTGTACTTCCTCTTTTACCAGCAAATGCATGTGACATCAAAACATGCATTCAGATGATTCAACAATCAGTTCAGTTTGGGGGGAAAGCAACTGAAGATCCTAATACCCACATCAGTAACTTCCTGGAAGTTTGCAGCACTTTCAATTACAACCAAGGAGCTGAAGAAGCAATGAGACTGCGGGTTTTTCCATACTCCTTGAAAGACAAAGCTTAAGCTTGGCTACATTAACAACCAGCAGGTTCCATCACAACTTGGAACACTTTAGCCACCAAATTTCTTGCAAAGTACTTTCCACCAGCCAGAACTGGAAAGCTAAGGAATAACATCACATCCTTTGTGCAACAAGACTCGGAAACTCTCTACGAAGCTTAGGAAAGGTACAAAGATTTTCTCCGGAAATGTCCTCACCATGAGATTCCAAAATGGCTTCAAGTCCAAACTTTCTATAATGGACTTTCTGGACTGATGAGAACCACAATCGATGCTGCTGCTGGAGGAGCTTTAATGGCAAAAGGAGAAGATCAAGCTTGAGACCTAATCGAAGAAATGGCCAACAACAATTCCTTGTGGCAACATAAAGGAGCATGATCCAAAGAATTGCAGGAATTTATGAAGTTTGAGCCAATACAGCAGTCAACGCCAAGCAAGATCAGATATGCAAATTCATGGAGACTCTTACCACTGGATCCACAAGTTCACCATATGGAGGAGCACCAGAACCAAACCAACTTGAAGAAATGGTGAATTATGTCAACACTTTCAACAGACAGTGGAACAATCCATATTCCAACACCTACAACCCAGAGTGGAGGAATCATCCCAATTTTTCATGGGGCAACAATTCAGGGCAAAAGAATAATCCACCACATGGATTCCAACAACAGAACTATCCACCACCTGGATTCCAGCAACAGAACAAAGGCCAGGAGCATGCAAATGAACCAGGAATAGCAGAAGTGCTGGCTCAGTTAAAAAAGTACGATGCTATGTTTCGGAACCAATCAGCTTCTATCAAAGCACTGGAGAATCAAATTGGACAACTGGCCAATGCTCAGAGTTACAGACCGCCAGGTAATCTTCCCAACAACACAGAACCAAATCCAATGAACAGAGGGAAGGAGCAATGTCAAGCCATTACTTTGAAAAGCGGTACTGAGATCAACAAAGATATTGGAATCAAGGCATCCGTTGAAGAAATTCCAAAAGAAATAGGGCAACAGACGAAGGAAAAAGAAGCAAAGGAAAAATATCAAATCACTCCACCTCCACCTTTTCCACATCGACTTCAGAAAAACAAACTGGACAAGCAGTTTGCTCGTTTCTTGGAGGTTTTCAAAAAGCTGCACATCAACATCCCATTTGCCGAAGCTTTGGAAGAAATGCCCAGCTATGTAAAATTCATGAAAAACATTCTTTCACGAAAACAGAGATTAGGAGACTACGAGACAGTAGCATTAACGGAAGAATGTAGTGCCATCATTCAGAGAAATCGTCCCCCGAAGTTGAAAGATCCTGGCAGTTTCACCATTCATTGCATCATAGGAGAACATAACTTTGGTAGGGCTTTATGTGATTTAGGTGTGAGTGTTAACTTGATGTCTTTTTCTATTTTCAGGAAACTGCAGATTGGAGAAACAATGTCCAATTCAGTCTCTCTGCAACTTGCTGATAGAACACTAGTATTTCCGAGAGGTGTAATTGAAGACGTGCTGGTCAAAGTTGACAAATTCATTTTCCCAGGAGATTTTATTGTCCTCGATATGGAGGAAGATGAAGACGTGTCGATAATACTCGGAAGACCATTCTTGGCTACATGTCGAACCATTATTGATGTACATAAATGAGAACTAACCATGAGGGTACATGACCAAGAAGTAACATTCAATGTTTTCAAGGCCATGAATTTCACAGATGATGAAAAAAATAAGGAATGTTTCAGACTTGATGTGATACACAGTACCATTCAGAACTCCAATGCAATGCAAAGTTCTACTGACAAATTTAAAACATGTCAATTACCTGTGGAGCTTGAAGATAAAGCGTATTTTGCACTGAAAAAGCCAATTCTTACATTACAAGCAACATAAGAGAAACAGTTCCACCAGCTCAACGAATTGGAGGAATTTCACAATCAGCCTTTTGAGGATGCCAAATTGTACAAAGAAAAGGCAAGGAAAAGACATGATGAGAAGTTAGTGCGCATACAACTGGAACTAGGGCATAAGGTACTGTTAAACAAATCAAGGGTGAAATTCTTCCCATGGAAGCCAAAATCACGGTGGTCAGGTCCATTTGTGATCACCAAGGTTTTACCAGACAGAGCCGTTGAGATACATGATCCCGACTCCAACAAAACATTCAAGGTTAAAAACAAGCATGTCAAGCACTACTGGGGAGAATCATTTGAGCGACAAAAATAAAGTGTCACACTTTTAGATCCAACCTAACGTTCGAGAAGTCACGTCTAGCTGACGGCGTTAAACTTAGCGCTAGCAGGGAGGCAACCCATACAATTTGTGTATATATTGTGATCTGGTGTGTTTTATTTTTGTGTGTTTAATTTTTGCAGGTAAAGTCATTTCACGATGGAAGAAGCTCTCACAAATCTTCACAAGTAATTTCCTTCTCTCCCTCAAAAATCTCTGATGAAAGTTTACAAAGCTCGTCTGGAACGGATGAGATTACTAACGATCCATGGTGTTCCTAATGACATTCATTGGGTAATTGAACACGAGTCCGATTGGCATGTGAGTCTTCTGACTCTTTTATTTCACATCTACCTGGTTTTGGAAGAAGCACCTATGTAAAGAAACGTACAGCGAAGCAAATGGGTGTTTGTTACAAATGTGCACGCTGGAATTGCAATACTCGTTGTCGTTATTTAGGAATGGGGTCTGATAATCGCGATGATAAAATTAAATTCATTAGGGATGGCTTGAGTAAGGAGTTTGTAGATTATATATCTTCAACTCTTGAGACGCATCCCAGTGGATATGTTCATATAGCCATTCACAAATTACATACACAATTTCAAAAAGAAATACAACAGTTAAGTCTCGGGAATCTGACTAAAAAAGACACTGTTTGACAATTTATAAGAACATTGGATGGGAAGCTTGTCCCTGACGCATAAACGTCAATTAAGCCGTAAATATTTGTAGATATTATATCTCTTTGTCTTTTCCTAATAATTGTAATTTGTTTTGTTGTTTTCTTTTATTTTCTCCGACAGGATCCATACCTTTTTTACTATCACGATTTATTTTACTGTTAATTAATAATTGTCATTTGGCAGGTACTAGTGCTATTATTTTACTCTTCCTTTTCAGGTATTATAAATTCAACTCATCATTGCACTTTTGAAGACATCCAGAGTAAAACATGGAAGCCACTTCAAGAAGACGAGTTGAAAACATCTGTGTGTTTTGCGGTACTAGTGTTGGTGTTAAGCCACAATACGTAGAGGCAACACAGGAATTGGGTCGAGTCTTAGCTGCAAGGAATATGCACTTATTATATGGCGGAGGCAATATTGGACTTATGGGGATCATTTCAAAAGCCGTACAGGAAGGAGGCAGTCACGTTTTGGGAATCATCCCCAGTAGTGCTGATGCTTTTATTGCTTTGCCAGGTGGCTTGGGTACATTGGAGGAAATTTTTACAGTATTATCTTGGGCAAACTTGAACATACACCAGAAACCACTTAGACTGTACAACGTTGAAGGATTTTATGATTTTCTTTGTGTGTTTCTTGATGATGCCCGAAGAAATGGGTTCGTGACAAAACCTATGAAAGAACTCCTCTTTACTGCCAAAACTGCTCCGGATCTAATTGACCAAATCTTAGCCTATGAACCACAAATTGACCATATCATTTCAAAGATAAATTGGTCTGAGGACGATCGTGGTAAGAGGCGTCAGATTAATCTGGATCTTAACCTTTAATTTTTCGTGTAGAATTTCAGCTAACCAGGTAATATCTTCTAAACTCTTCTTCTACTGTTTAAGACATTGGGGACAATATCTCATTTAGGTTTGGGGGAGGGAATTAGTTGATCAGTATCTTATTTTTAGTGGTGTGTTGTTTTTATTTTTAGTCCAAAATTTTTCGAAAAATACAAAAAAAATTGACATTTTTTCAAAAATTACAAAAATATTTTGCGTTTTTGTGTTTTTATTTTGACTAAAAAGGTGAAATTGGTAAAAGATAGCTGAGTAAAGAGTTTCCACTCATGAGACGTGTCTAAAACCTATTTCGGAACAAGTTAATTTTTGTTTATTTCCTTGTGAATTATTTTAATTTGTGAATTCTCCATAATACTGACTAAAATGGATCTTCATATGCACAGTTGGCAGGTATTATCAACATGCATGGTAACATATAGACATGAGTTGTAATTGAAAAGTTTGTAATATTTAATGCTCTAGTTTAATTGGAGAAAACATCTCAAAAAGTGATGGAGTAAAAAAAAAATGTCTGAGGTCCGAGTTATTAAGTCTGTAAGGGTGTTTTAACACCTAGTGCCCTAAAGCCAACTGGTTTGGGAGTCACTGGCCCAAAGCTCGCTACATGGATCAAAGATGTTGCAAAAATATATATATGAAGTCTGAGTAATTAAGTCCGTAGGGGTGTCTTAACACCTAATGCCCTAAAGCCAACTGGTTTGGGAGCTACCGACCCAACACTCGCTACATAGATGGAATATATTGTATATAAATAAAAAAATCAAAAATAAAAGAAAAAAAATCAGAAAAATTATTCCATTGCTGCAAAAATGTGTGAATTCTGATAAAACTTTAGGACAAAAATATTACTCTCTTATCAACTGCACTTAAGGGTGGCAGTTTAGCCCGCGGCCCGGCCCGAGGTGGAAAAAGCTCGGGCCGGGCTTTCCTATTTTGGCTAGGTCCCGGCCCGTCCCGGGCCAAATATTTTTTTTTAAAAAAAAAATATATATATATATATTTAATATGTTTGTATCATTTTTATTTATTTTTAACATTTAAATTGTTAATTTATCAATGAAACTTGTGATTTATTTATAAATTGTCTTTATATATAGTGTAAATATATTTTATATTTATATTTTTTAAATTTTAAATTTTTTTTTAAAATTCGGGCCTAAAAAAAAGCCTGGGCCCAAGCCCGGGCTGACCCTGAAGACACCCGGGCCGGGCTTTTCTCGGGCCCTTGCTTTTTTTTTTGTTGGCCGGGCGGCCCGGCCCATTGCCATCCTTAACTGCACTTGTGACTGTTGTTGGCAAAAAAGAGTTGATTAATATTTTTTCGGCTATGCATATGGAGAATGGTAAATATAATCGGAGAATTTAATTATTCAGTAATTTAGAAAGAAAAAAAACAACTAGTAACTTGGAGTAGAAGTTTCACCTGATTAATCACTAACTTCTTTATTATCTTTTCTCTTGTCATTTTGCTTTTGTGTGCATTAGTTTTATTATCTTTTTACTTTTGTAAAATATTTGTGGGTATCGTTGCTATAAGCTCTCACGAGACTATAACTCATCCACTAGGGACACCTAGGGGTTTAAAGGCTTGTTGCATATGCTAAATGCAATCGTGATCCCTACGAAAGTGGCTTAGTTAAATTTTAATTGTTTCTTGTATTTTATTTTGTTGTTTTGCTCGAGTACTAGCAAAATGTTAGGTTTGAGAGTGTGATGAGCGGAAAATATATCAATATTTACCGCCCATTTTACTTAATATTTTGTTTAGTTTCTCGGGTTTGATGAACGTTTTGATGTGTTTTAGTTTTTTTGTAGATAAAATAATATTGGGACACAATGAAATCATTTAGGACAAAATATGGGTCAAATAAGGGCAAAAATTGGACTTGACATATTAATTTTGGAGATTGGAAACTTGAAAGGGCGTTTTAACGAAGTGCAGTTTTGGAAATTCCAATTTTACGCATCTATCGTATTTTGGGCATAACGCTTTACTCCGATATTGGATTGAGATGATTAAGTTCCAGATTAAAGAAGACTCAAAGATATACAATTTTGAAAGACTAACTAATTTCGAATTATGAAGATTTCATGCCTGAAATTGATGAACCATCCAGAAGTGTGTTGTGTGTAATTATTAAAGTCATTTTCAATCATTTTCAAAGCAAAAAATAAATTAATAAATAAATAATAAAAATTATCAAATCACCACCAAACATGATAAGCAATTAGTGGAGCAATTAATAATGTATTTGATGGAGCAATTAGTGGAGCAATTTATAATGGATTTGGTGGATGATTTGATGGAGGCAAAATTTTACCTATAAATACCAAACCATTTAATTTGTAAATTCATACTTTCTTCTAAGGAATTCCTTAAGAATACTAAGAAGATTGTATCTTGTTTGTTTATTTACAGCTTTCATTAATTAATTTCCGCTTTCGCACTTTCTTTTCTTTACTTTTCAGTTTTTACTTTCCGCAATTTACTTTTACGCACAATACTTTTCTTTCTTTAATTTTCAGTTTTTAATTTTCAGTAATGAGGAGGTAACTCCCATTTGCTGGGGTAAAAGGCAAAACTTTTATTACTAATATTTAGATTAATCTCCCTTAATTATAATATATAAACTAGTTAAAACCTGACTTAACGAGGATACTGCCATATTGGTCGGTTGGTAATTATTTAAATTGGTTTTAACCTGACTAAACTGGATACCGCCTGATTGGTCGGTTGGTAATTAATTATTAATTTGACTTAATCTGGATACCGTCTATATGTCTGGTTGGTAATTATCATGCAAAGTTAATATATTATATTAAGGGAGATATCTAAAATAGAAGTAATAAAAGTGGATCCTTTTACCTCGACATTTTCTTTTATTGTACTTTTATTTTATCTACTTTTCAGCAATTTACTTTCAGCATTTACTTTTCAGCAATTTACTTTCAGCATTTACTTTTCAGCATTTAATTTTCAGTATTTTACTTTATGTCTTTTACTTTATTTAAGTTTTTACTACCCGTAAATATGTGTCGTAACTAAGCCAGTTATCTGGGGTTGTGATGAAATCCAATATCACCGGTTTATAAGGGGTTAAATTACAGTTTGGGTAATATAAAGGTTTATTTATTGAGCCTTAATCCTAATACTTTTTATTAACTGGCCATTTATAAAATTGAACTGGTAAACTTAAAATGAACTTGGAAAAGGGATTTTAGGTTTAAGACCTTAGACTTAATAGCCCACGATCTTCCTTGAGGATAGATAACCCTTTAATAGATTTCCTTACATGATAGGAATATACCTGTCGGGCGGGGGTAGCCATAATTGGAACTTAATCTTAATAAATTCAGATAACTTGGTTAACATAAGAATATGATTAATTGGGTTATACTGGGTATTTGTATTTGACCATTGGAAGAGGCTTTTACATAATTTCGTGTTCCAGGTTAATAAACCAATATATTACACAAATGTAAAATAACCACTTCATCTTTTAAAAAGATATTGGAAGGATTCACAACCCTGGATAGTTTTATAAATTTGAATTTTCTTCAATCTACTTTCAAGCAATTTTATTTACTTGTTTTAATTTTAAAGTCACCACCCAATCAAACAATCAATCCATTAGATACTTGTAAACATTTAACTTCATAAATTGATAACAAAAGGTTTTAAGTCCTCGTGGGATCGATACTTTTTATACTACTTGAACGATACGTGCGCTTGCGTTATACGCGTGTGATTTCGCACCGGTCAAATTTCATGAACCATTCCCAACTAGAGATTCTTCTATAATTTTTTGTGAGAACCTAATTCGAGAAATTGAGACAGCTGACTGAGAAATTCAATAGAAATCTGAATTGATAAGAATCATATGACGTTTTTAGATCTAATCACTACATTTGTATTTTCTTTCTTTCATTTTTTCCTTTTTCTTTTGTCATTTATTTTTACTTTTTTCCTTTCAATTGTTTATTATTATTTTTTTAAGTATTGCATTTACATATTTAAATTTTAGCATATAGTATGCATTTAGGTTGCATGAGACACTGGTCTCGATCATCTAGCGGTAGATTAAATATAGAGTTTTCATCACCTTCAGCGTCAGGCAAAATGACCAATAACCAAAATGAAAACCCACCTAACCGAGATGAAAATCCAGTTGATCAGGTACAACGTGAGTCTCAGTATGGCGATCTTAATCATCTTAGGACACTCAGAGAATTCATGAATCTCACTAGGACATGATCACTATCTTGCATTGCTTTCCCTCAAATGCATCACGTTTCAATTTTAAACCAGGTGTCATCCAACTTTTACTCATATTTCACAGTCCAGAATCAGAAATAATCTTTATCAGCACTTAAAGAACTTTGAAGAGGTATGTAATACTTGAACATATCAAAATTACAGCATGAATATAATTCGACTCAAGTTTTTTCCCTTTTCTTTAAAGGATAAAGCTAAAATTTGGTTGTAAAACCTTAGGTTATGATCCATCAGAACATTGAATGATTTGCAAGAGCAATTTCTGAAAAAAAATTCTTTCCCCTCACAAGACAAACTCCTTTAAGAGGAGAATCATAATTTTCACACAATAATCAAAGGAAATACTTTACCAATATTGGGAGAGATTTAAAGAAATGTTAAATATTTGTCCACATCGCATGTTTGAAACATGGAGGCTGGTTTCATACTTCTACGAGGGTTTAATACCTCAAGGTAGACAAGTAGTGGAAATTATATATAATGGTTAGTTTAGGGACAAAAATCCTGGAGATGCACTAGATTACCTAAAACACATAGTGACCGGCGTAAACACACACGTATAACGCAAGCGTACGTATCGTTCAAGTAGTATAAAAAGTATCGATCCCACGAGGACTTAATACCTAATCTATTAATTTTATGAGGTCAAATGATTACTAGTATCTAACAGGTTGATTGATTGATTTGAAATGGTGATGATTCTAAATTTAAAAACAAGTAAATAAAATTGCACAAAAGTAGGTTTAAGAAAATTCAATATTAAAAACTATCTAGGGTTGTGAATCATTCTAATATCTTTTAAAAGATTAAGTGGTTATTTCATGGTTGTGTAATAAATCAGTTTACTAACCTGGAACACTAAATTATGCAAAAGCCTATGTCGATGGTCAGACGCAAATACCAAGTTTAACCCAATTGAATCATATGTCTATGTCAACCAAATTATATGGATTCATTAAGTTCAAGTTCCAATATGGCTACCCCCGCCCGACAGGTATATGTCTATCATGTAAGAAAATCTATTAAAGGGTTATCTATCCTCAAGGAAGATCGTGGGCTATTAAGTCTAAGGCTGAAACCTAAAATTCCTTTGTCAAGTTTATTTTAGATTTACCACATCAATCTTATTGGTGATCAGACAACAAGAAGCATTAAGCTTAAGACTTAATAAGTAAACCTTTAAATTACCCAAACTATAAATTAACCCCTTATAAACCGGTGATAATAGAATTCATCACAATCCCAGATAACTAACTTAGTTACGACACATAACTAGGGCTAGTAAAAACTTAAAAGTAAAAGACATAAAGTAAAAATGCTGAAAAGTAATTGTGGTAAAAGCTGAAAAGTAAATTACAATAAAATAAAATGCGAAGGTAAAATGATCAACTTTTACTATTTACTATTTAGATATCTCCCTTAATATAATATATTAACTTGTGATTATTTTACCAATCGTCCTCCATATAGGCGGTAACCTGATTAAGTCAAATTAAGTCCAACCAGCCATAAAGGGGAACCAAAATAAACCTGCCATATAGGCGGTAAGAAAATTTAATTACCAACCGACCAATCTGGCGGTATCCTTGATTAGTCAGGTTAAACCAGATTAAAATGAACTACCAACCGACCAATATAGTGGTATCATTTTTAAGTCAGTATTTTAAATAGTGAATACATTATATTTAAGGGAGATTAATCTAAATAGTAACAGTAAAAGAATTACCTTTCACCCTAGCTGGGGGAAGTTACCTCCTCATGGTAAATAGTAAAAACTGTAAAAAGTAAAGAAAGTAAATTACTATTATTACAGAACGTAATTAAAATTTAAATTACAAAACTGAAATTTAAAAGAAACTAAGAAGAGAACTCCCTATTTACATCAAAGAATTTAGAGAGAATGATACATCTGAAACTGAAACCTCGAGCTCAATTTATAGGCGCAGATAGGCTCTGGGCGTCACGACGCCAAAGGTTATAGCGTCGCGACGCCGGTCTCTTTGGCGTGGCATGCTGAGGGCTGGGCTTGTGATGAGTGGTATTTCTATCACTATTTCCCACTCATTTAACTTAATATTTTGTATAGTTTCTTGAGTTTTATGAACGTTTTGATATATTTTGTGTTATTTTGCAGATAAATAAAGTTTCAGGACATTCTGGAGCTGTTTTGGGGCAAATTGGACAAAATTGGACAAAAAGGGCAAAATCGTCATTTCAGCGTCGCGCCGCCCAGACCTTCAGCGTCGCGACGCTCAGTGTGCGCCGAATCTGCTATCATGCGCTGGGTCCACAAATCAGAATCTGAGAAAAGTTGACTTTGCTAACGTGCGCCGTGCCACGTGTCACCATCACAACGGAGATGCTAAAATGCGCCGTGCCACGTGTCAAAATCTTATTGCTTGGACGGCCACCGCCCCACGTGTCATCCTACGTGTCGCCACATCATCGTCCACATCAGCCGCCACGTCAGCAAGTCAACCGAGTCAACATGCCACGTCACCATCAGCCAATCACAGCGCGCCACGTGGCAACCTCTCATTCGTCCGACGGCCGCCGCCCCACGTGTTGCCACGTCGCCTTCCACATCATCACAGTGACGTAAGCAATGACGTCATGAACAGTGCCACGTCATCGGATAAGATTCTGAGCCGACCAACCAGTGCGTGACACGTGTCCTACTGTACCCAGCGTCGCGACGCTAGTGCAATTTGGGCGGCGCGACGCTGGAGGCTTATCTGAGCCTATAAATAGAACTCGAAATTTCATATTTCAGTTACACCTTTCTTCTCTCTTTTGTTAGTTCTAAATTGAGAGCTTCTCTCTCTAGAATATTTTAGTTTAAGTTTTTGTAAATATTTTTAATTACTTTTAATAGTAATAGTAATTTTACTTTCTTACTTCTTACAGTTTTTACTATTTACTATGTGTAGGTAACTTTTCACCGCTAAGGTAAAAAGGTAATTCTTTTACTATTGCTATTTAGATTATTCTCCCTAAAATATAATATATAAACTATTTATAACCGGACTTAATAAGATACCGCCAGATTGGTCGGTTGGTTATTAAATAATTATTCCGCCTTTTTGGCTGGTTTATTTTTGTTCCGCCTTTATGGCTGGTATATTTCTGTTCCGCCTTTATGGCTGGTTTAAAAAAATATTACCGCCTTTATGGCTGGTTGATAAAATTATCACAAGTATATATTATATTTTATGGGAGATTTCTAATTAGTATTTAGTAGAAGTTAATTCCTTTTCCTTAGCATTTTATTTATTTTTCTGCATTTACTTTTTAATTTTTTTTATCTTTGTTTTACTAGTCCTAGTTATGTGTTAGTTATTTAGGGGTTGTGATGATTTCTAATATCACCGTATTAAAAAAGGGTTAGATTATAGTTGGGGTAATTAAAAGAGTTATTTGTTGAGTCATAATCTTAATGCTTTTTATTAACTGATCATTAATAAAATTGATTAGGTAAACTTAAAATGAACTAGACATAGGGATTTTAAGTTTAAGACCTTAGTCTCAACAACCCACGATCTTCCTTAAAGGATAGATAACCCTTTCAATAGATTTCCTTACAGGATAGGAATATACCTGTCGGGCGGGGGTAGTCATAATTGGAACTCAATCTTAATGAATCTAGGTAATTTAATTGACATAGGCATATGGTTCAATTGGATTATACTAGGTATTTGTAAATGATCATTCGGAAGAGGCTTTTACATAATTTAGTGTTCCAGATTAATAATTCAATAATTTACCCAACTATGGTTTAACTACTTCATCTTTTAAATGATATTAGAATGATTCACAACCCTAGATCTTTGTTTCTTTTGTTATTTTCCTTAGTATTTTCTTTTGTCTTTTTATTTATTTATTTATTTTGTAAAACCACTTTCAACCAATCAAACAATCATTCTCTTTTCCCTATAATTAGATATTTGTAAAT
This sequence comes from Zanthoxylum bungeanum, assembly GCA_019454045.1. Lineage (NCBI taxonomy): Eukaryota > Viridiplantae > Streptophyta > Magnoliopsida > Sapindales > Rutaceae > Zanthoxylum > Zanthoxylum bungeanum. The sequence goes on from SKCR01010134.1 coordinate 162,913, forward strand.
AAATAGTATCAACAATTAATAACAACAGTAGGAATTAAGTCCTCGTGGGATCGATATTTTTATACTACTTGAACGATACGTGCGCTTGCGTTATACGTGTGTGTTTACGCCGGTCAAGTTTTTGGCGCCGTTGCCGGGGACTTATTTTTCTTGAGTTGTTAATTTTGAAACTATCAAATTTACTTATATCTAATTTTCTTTCTTTTATTTTGTAATTTTTATTTCTTTTGTTTTCAGGTGATTAAAAATGGAACACTACGGGAGAGATTGAGAAATCACGAGCCTTACAAGAAGATACACCCCAAATCTGGGAGAAACAGTCCAGTTTTCTGAGGCCTGTTGTTCAGCCCAACGAATATCACTGGATGCCAGAATCAAGCAATACCACATTTGCTCAACAGAATGAAATGGGGAGATGTGTAATTTGTGATGGTAACCACCCGAGTGATCAATGTATTTACCTTTCAGAGTGGCAGAATTTTTGGACTCAACCAAGGTACGAAGAATCATCACATTTTCCATCTTATCCACCATCTTCCTTTGATTCTTATCAAGAACCAGAACCATCCGAGGAAGATCAATTGATTCACATGTTCAAAGAACAAAAAGCTCGATTTGATGCACAAATTCAGAGTAACTCAGAATCCATACAGAAAATGACAGATCAGATCAGACAATTAACAGAAAACCAGAACATCATACCTCAAGAACCAGTTTCAGATGACACTGATGAAGCCTTCGAGAACACAGAAATTCACAATGACACTTTAACAGAGGAGGAGGCTGGGTAGCAGTATCAACAACCAGAGGTATCAGTTCAGGAACCCGAACCGGCAAAGTCTCGATTTGATTTTTATTATTCAGATTCTGACGAGGATGAAGCTGAGCTGTTTGTACCAACTGCATCAAAAATTGGGGATGGAATTCTGTATCCTCAAAATGAAGATCTTGGAGATTCCATTGCACAAATGTTTGATGAAGATCTACCTGAGCCAATCATTTCAACCAGATCAGAGGATGAAGACCTAAAATCTGACATTTCTTTTCATCTCTCTCAACAATTTTGAAACATGTATTTCACAGATGACAGATGAAGAGTTGAATGCAGAGAAATTTTCAAATACATCTGTGAAGAAAAGATGGAGCAAGAAACAGAGCAAATGGAGGAGCAAATGTCTGACCTTAATAAAGATCCAGAGCATTCAGGAAAAACACCGCTGTTTTGGGGAGTACAAATCAAAGAAAACACCCAGAAGCTTGACAGAATGGAACTTCCATTCCAAGTCAAGCACCATACAAGACCTCCTGATTTTCTTTCTTTCTTTTCAGGAATCACTGGAGCAACAAGGAGCAAAAAGGTGGCACGAGCACTGAATGAAACAAACTTCTTTTTGCCACTTTATCGTTGGTGGAGAGACCCTTCAAAAGCAACGCTCACGGGATTGTCTTTGATCGGACATCCAAAACGACGCTGAAACCTCCTTAACAGATAGATTTCAGTCACGTCTGGCTGAAGACGAAAAATTTAGCGCTGGCAGGGAGGCAACCCATGCAATTTGTTGTAATTTCTGTTTTCATTTGTGTATTTTGTGTGAACTTTTTAATATTGTGTGTTTATTTTTGCAGGAAAACACGAACGGAGCATTTTAAGACAGAAGGAATGGTGTTTGACAATCGTAAAAGAAGAGAGTTATTTCATTTGTGATGGCTGAGTAAAGAATGATTTCTTGAGACGCATCCTAATGAATTTATACCAAACAAGTAGCGTATTGCATACACAATTCCGTTGTCTTAATTATTGCTTTGATTTGCTTTTCTATTGAAATTATCTTTATTTTCGTAGACAGGATCCAGACTTTTTGACCTTTCACGATTTCTTTTGTTGTTTAGCTAACAAGCTTCCTCTGGAAGATACTTGTGCTATTATTACTCACCCCTTTTCAGGTACTATAATTCAGCCCGTCATTGCACTTTTGAAGGCATCCAGAGTTAAGAAAGAAATACATAAAAAAAAATGGAAGCCACTTCAAGAAGACGAGTTGAGAACATCTGTGTGTTTTGCGGTAGTACTGTTGGTACTAAACCACAATACATAGAGGCAGCACAGGAATTGGGTCGAGTCTTAGCAGCAAGGAATATGCATTTAATATATGGCGGAGGAAATCTTGGACTAAGGATCGTTTCAAAGGCCGTACAGGAAGGAGGCAGTCATGTTTTGGGAATCGTCCCAAAACCCTTGGCAGAGGCGAATCTTATTGGATCATCAAACGGAGAGGAACTGATTGTGCCAGGTATGTCTGAACGACTGGTAGAAATGATTAACCGTTCTGATGCTTTTATTGCTTTGCCAGGTGGCTTAGGAACATTGGAGGAAATTTTTATAGTACTATCTTGGGCGAACCTGAAAACACCAGAGAACCGCTTGGATTGCTTAACGTTGATGGATTTTATGATTTTCTTTGTGTGTTTCTTGATGATGCTCGGAGAAATGGGTTCGTGTCAAAACCTATGAAAGAACTCTTATTCACTGCCAGAACTGCACCGGATCTAATTGATCAACTCGTAGCCTTTGAACCACAAGTTGACCCTATCATTTCAAAGATAAAATGGTCCGAGGACGATCGTGGTAAGAAGCGTCGAATATAAATCTGGATCTTAACCTTTAATTTCCTGTAGAATTTCAACTAATCAGGTACGATTTTCTAAACTCTTCTTCTACTTTTTAAGACATTGGGGACAATGTCTCATTTAGGTTTGGGGGTGAGGTATAGTTAATAGTACTTGTTTGTATTGTGTTTTTATTTTTAGTCTAAAATTTTCGAAAAATACAAAAAAATTAAAAAATTAATAAAAACAAAGGGCATATTTAAAGCTAGGTAATGGTTTGGTGTCTTCCTTCACTCACACCTTTTTATAAGGAAAAGCTGTGGAGGCACCTAGATAATCATTCACTTGTAGTGTGTTGTGACAGACTAGTTTGGAGGACTCGTTGTTTATTCCTGACAACAAGCGATAAGAGCCTAAGGGGCTAGGGTACTTAAGTGAGCCTCGCTCCACCTTCCCTCTGGGGAATCTACAACGGGAAGTCCATTCGACAGTTAGTCACACACCATAAACTGAGCCTTTGATTAAACTTTGAAAAAAATGTAAATTATAATTATATGACCAGTAAAAATGTTTTGTTGTTATGTTGACTAAAAAGATGAAATTGGTAAGAAATAGCTGTGTAAGGAATTCCCACTCCTGAGACGTATTTCAAACCTAATTCAAAACAAGTTAATTTTTGTTTATTCACTTTTGAATTATTTAATCTGTAAATTCTCCATAAAACTGACTAAAATGAATCTTCATATACTTAGTTAGCAGATATTATCAACATACATGGTAACATACAGGCATAAGCTAAAATTGAAAAGTTTGTAATATCCAGTACTCTAGTTCATTTGGAGGAAACATCTAAAAAATAGTGATGGAATAAAAAAAAAAAAAAAAAAAAAAAAAAAAAAAAAAAAACATCTGAGATCCGAGTTATTAAGTCTGTAAGGGTATTTTAACACCTAGTGCCCTAAAACCAACTGGTTGGGAGTCATTGGCCCAAAGCTCATTACATGGATCAAAAAGATGATAGAAAAAAAAATAGATATATCTGAAGTCTGAGTAATTAAGTCCTTAGAGGTGTCTTAACACCTGATGCCCTAAAGCCAACTGGTTTGGGAGTCACCGACCCTAAAGCTCGCTACATAGACGGAAGGTTTGTATATATATAATATAAAAAATAGTCAAAAAAATCAGAAAAATCAGAAAAATTATTCCATTGCTACAAAAAGGTGTGAAATCTGATAGAACTTTAGGACAAAAATATTACTCTCTTATCAACTGCACTTATAACTGTTGTGGGCAAAAATGAGTTGTTTAATATTTTGTTGGCTGTGTATATGAAGAATGGTAAAAATAATCGGAGAATTTACTTATTCAGTAATTTAGAATGAAAAAAACATCTAGTAACTTGGATTAGAAATTTCACCTGATTAGTCACTAACATCTTTATTCTCTTTTCGCTTGTTTTTTTGCTTTTGTGTGCATTAATTTCACTACCTTTTTACTTTTATAAAATGTTTGTGGGTATCATTGCTGTAAACCTTCACGAGACTACAACTCGTCCACTAGGGACACCTAGGGGTTTAAAGGCTTGTTGCATACGCTAAATGCAACCGTGATCCCTACGAAAATGGCTTAGTTAAATTTTATTATGTTATTTTATTCTGTATTTTGCTCGAGGACTAGCAAAATGTTAGGTTTGGGGGGGGTGTGATGAGTGGTATTTCTATCACTATTTCCCACTCATTTAACTTAATATTTTGTATAGTTTCTGAGTTTTATGAACGTTTTGATATATTTTGTGTTATTTTGCAGATAAATAAAGTTTCAGGACATTCTGGAGTTTGTTTTGGGGCAAATTGGACAAAATTGGACAAAAAGGGCAAAATCGTCATTTCAGCGTCGCGCCGCCCAGACCTTCAGCGTCGCGACGCTCAGTGTGCGCCGAATCTGCTATCATGCGCTGGGTCCACAAATCAGAATCTGAGAAAAGTTGACTTTGCTAACGTGCGCCGTGCCACGTGTCACCATCACACGGAGATGCTAAAATGCGCCGTGCCACGTGTCAAAATCTTATTGCTTGGACGGCCACCGCCCCACGTGTCATCCTACGTGTCGCCACATCATCGTCCACATCAGCCGCCACGTCCAGCAGCAACGTCAACATGCACACCACGTCACCATCAGCCAATCACCGACGCGACACGTCAACCTCTCGTGACCAACCGCCACGGTCGCCACGTCGCCTCAGCATCATCCGAGCGCCACGCAATCATTCGTGACCGCCCATTGCAACGTCGCCTTCCACATCATCACGTGACGTAAGCAATGACGTCATGAACAGTGCCACGTCATCGGATAAGATTCTGAGCCGACCAACCAGTGCGTGACACGTGTCCTACTGTACCCAGCGTCGCGACGCTAGTGCAATTTGGGCGGCGCGACGCTGGAGGCTTATCTGAGCCTATAAATAGAACTCGAAATTTCATATTTCAGTACACCTTTCTCTCTCTTTTGTTAGTTCTAAATTGAGAGCTTCTCTCTCTAGAATATTTTAGTTTAAGTTTTTGTAAATATTTTTAATTACTTTTAATAGTAATAGTAATTTTACTTTCTTACTTCTTACAGTTTTTACTATTTACTATGTGTAGGTAACTTTTCACCGCTAAGGTAAAAAGGTAATTCTTTTACTATTGCTATTTAGATTATTCTCCCTAAAATATAATATATAAACTATTTATAACCGGACTTAATAAAGATACCGCCAGATTGGTCGGTTGGTTATTAAATAATTATTCCGCCTTTTTGGCTGGTTTTTTTTTGTTCCGCCTTTATGGCTGGTATATTTCTTGTTCCGCCTTTATGGCTGGTTTAATAACAAATATTACCGCCTTTATGGCTGGTTGATAAAATATCACAAGTATATATATATTTTATGGGAGATTTCTAATTAGTATTTAGTAGAAGTTAATTCCTTTTCCTTAGCATTTTATTTATTTTTCTGCATTTATTTTTAGTAATTTTTATCTTTGTTTTACTAGTCCTAGTTATGTGTTAGTTATTTAGGGGTTGTGATGATTCTAATATCACCGTATAAAAAAGGGTTAGATTATAGTTGGGGTAATTAATTAAGAGTTATTTGTTGAGTCATAATCTTAATGCTTTTTATTAACTGATCATTAATAAAATTGATTAGGTAAACTTAAAATGAACTAGACATAGGGATTTTAAGTTTAAGACCTTAGTCTCAACAACCCACGATCTTCCTTAAAGGATAGATAACCCTTTCAATAGATTTCCTTACAGGATAGGAATATACCTGTCGGGCGGGGGTAGTCCATAATTGGAACTCAATCTTAATGAATCTAGGTAATTTAATTGACATAGGCATATGGTTCAATGGATTATACTAGGTATTTGTAAATGATCATTCGGAAGAGGCTTTTACATAATTTAGTGTTCCAGATAATAATTCAATAATTTACCCAACTATGGTTTAACTACTTCATCTTTAAAATGATATAGAATGATTCACAACCCTAGATTTTGTTTCTTTTGTTATTTTCCTTAGTATTTTCTTTTGTCTTTTTATTTATTTATTTATTTTGTAAAACCACTTTCAACCAATCAAACAATCATTCTCTTTTCCCTATAATTAGATATTTGTAAATAAATAGTATCAACAATTATAACAACAGTAGGAATTAAGTCTCGTGGGATCGATATTTTTATACTACTTGAACGATACGTGCGCTTGCGTTATACGTGTGTGTTTACGCCGGTCAGCTTGACACGTAGCGATTCTGGTAAAGGAGATAAGGCGACACGTGGCAAGGCGGCTGAGTGCTCAATTATTATGCTGATGTGGCATTACGTGGCACTGACGTGGCGACACATGGCGAAAGAGAGTGTCGGCACTGTAGGATTGTGACATGTGGCACTCTGTGATTGGTTGATGATGACATGGCACTTTGACTTGGTCAACAGGTGATGTGGATTATGACATGGCAGTGACGTGGAGTGACACGTGGCACACCTGGCAATGACGACTGTCTGCACCATAGGATGATGACAAGTGGCACGACGCACGTTAGCAAATCGGCTATGATGGTGACACATGGCACGGCACACGTTAGCAAAGTCAAACTTCTCAGATTCTGACATGTGGAACCGGCACACGTTAGCATGACCCGGCGCACATTAGGCTTCACGACGCCATAGGCTTACGCATCGCGACGTGGCCAAATTACCAAAATGCCCTTTTGTCTGTTTTTCACTGTTTTGGCCCCAAATCACATCCAGAATGTTCTGAAACTTTATTTATCTACAAAATAACACAAAACTCATCAAAATATTCACAAAACTCAAGAAACTATACAAAATATTAAGTTAAATGAGTGGGAAATAGTGATATAAATACCACTCATCACACCCAAAAACCTAACATTTTGCTAGTCCTCGAGCAAAACATAGAATAAAATAACATAAACATCTTTAAAATAAAATTTAACTAAGCCACTTTCGTAGGGATCACGGTTGCATTTAGCGTATGCAACAAGCCTTTTAAACCCCTAGGTGTCTCTAGTGGACGAGTTGTAGTCTCGTGAGGGTTTACAGCAATGATACCCATAAATATTTTACAAAAGTAAAAATGTAGTAAAACTAATGCACACAAAAGCAAAAAGACAAGCGAAAAGAGAATAAATAAGTTAGTGACTAATCAGGTGAAACTTCTACTCTAAGTTACTAGTTGTTTTGTTTCTTTCTAAATTACTGAATAAGTAAATTCTCCGATTATATTTACCATTCTCCATATACACAGCCATCAAAATATTAATCAACTCATTTTTGCCCACAACAGTCATAAGTACAGTTGATAAGAGAGTAATATTTTTGTCCTAAAGGTTTAACAGAATTCACACCTTTCTGTAGTAATGGAATAATTTTTCTGATTTTTCTGATTTTTTCTTTGATTTTTGATTTTTTTTTTATATATATACAATATCTTCCATCTATGTAGCGAGTGTTGGGTCGGTAGCTCCCAAACCAGTTGGCTTTAGGGCCCCAGGTGTTAAGACACCCCTACAGACTTAATTACTCAGAATTCAGATATATATATTTTTGCAGCATCTTTGATCCATGTAGCGAGCTTTGGGCCAGTGACTCCCAAACCAGTTGGCTTTAGGGCACTAGGTGTTAAAACACCATTACAGACTTAATAACTCGGATCTCAGACGTTTTTTTTTTTTTATTCCATCACTTTTTGATGTGCTTCCTCCAATTAAACTAGAGCACTGAATATTACAAACTTTTCAATTTTAACTCATGTCTGTATGTTACCATGCGTATTGTTAATACCTGTCAACTGAGCATATGAAGATCAATTTTAATCAGTTTTATTGAGAGTTTAGAAATTAAATAATTTAAAAAGAAATAAACAAAAATTAACTTGTTCCGAAATAGGTTTGAGATACGTCTCAGGAGTGGAAACTCCTTACACAGCTATCTCTCACCAATTTCACCTTTTTAGTCAAAATAAAAACACAAAAACGCAAAATATTTTTGTAATTTTTGAAAAAATTTCAATTTTTTTGCATTTTTCGAAAAATTTTGGACTAAAAATAAAATCAACACACAAACTAAAAACAAGATACTAATCAACTAAATGTCTCCCCCAAACCTAAATGAGACATTGTCCCCAATGTCTTAAACAGTAGAAGAAGAGTTTAGAAGATAATACCCGGTTAGCTGAAATTCTACAGGAAATTAAAGGTTAAGATTTAGATTAATCCGACGCCTCTTACCATGATTGTCCTCGGACCAATTTATCTTTGAAAGGATAGGGTCAATTTGTGGTTCATAGGCTAAGATTTGGTCAATTAGATCCAGAGCAGTTCTGGCAGTAAAGAGGAGTTCTTTTAAAGGTTTTGACACGAACCCATTTCTCCGGGCATCATCAAGAAACACACAAAGAAAATCATAAAATCCTTCAACATTGTATAGTCCAAGCGGTTTCTGGTGTATGTTCAGGTTCGCCCAAGATAACACTGTAAAAATTTCCTCCAATGTACCCAAGCCACCTGGCAAAGCAATAAAAGCATCATCACGGTTAATCATTTCTACCAGTCGTTCAGACATACCTGGCACAATTAGCTCTTATCCGTTTGATGGTTCAATAAGATTTGCCTCTGCCAAAGGTTTTGGGATGATTCCCAAAACGTGACTGCCTCCTTCCTGTACGGCCTTTGAAACGATCCCCATTAGTCCAAGATTGCCTCCGCCATATACCAAGTGCATATTCCTTGCAGCTAAGATTCGACCCAATTCCTATGCTGCCTCTACGTATTGTGGCTTAGTACCAACACTAGTACCGCAAAACACACATATGTTTTCAACTCGTCTTCTTGAAGTGGCTTCCATGTTTTACTCTGGATGTCTTCAAAAGTCCAATGATGAGTTGAATTTATAATACCTGAAAAGGGTGAGTAAAATAATAGCACTAGTACCTGCCAAATGATAATTATTAGTTAATAATAAATCGTGATAGTAAAAAAGGTCTGGATCATGTCGGAGAAAATAAAAGAAAACAACAAAACAAATCACAATTATTACGAAAAGACAAAGAGATATAATATGTACAAGAAAAGTAGCGGCTTGATTGACGTCTATGCGTTAGGGACAAGCTTCCCATCCAATTTTCTTATAAATTGGCAAACATGGTCTTTTTGAGTCAGATTCCCAAGACTTAACTGTTTTCTTTCTTTTTGAAATTATGTATGTAATTTGCGAATGGCTGTATGAACATTTCCACTGGAATGCGTCTCAAGAGTCGAAGATATATTATCTACAGACTCCTTACTCAAGCCATCCCTAATGAATTTAATTTTATCTTCGCGATTATCAGACACCATTCCTAAAGAACGACAACGAATATAGCAATTCCAGCGTGCACATTTGTAACAAAAACCCATTTGCTTAGCTCTACGTTTCTTTGCATAGATGCTTCTTCCAAAACCAGACAGATGTGAAATAAAAGATTCAGAAGACTCACCTGCCAATCGGACCCGTGCTTTAATTACCCAACGAATATCATTAGGAACACCATGGATCGTTAGTAATCTCATCTGTTCCAAACGAGCTTTGTAGACTTTCATCAAAGAGTCTTGAGGGTTAAATCACACCAAATCACAATATATACACAAATTGCATGGGTTTCCTCCCTGCGAGCGCTAAGTTTAAAGTCGTCAGCTAGACGTGACTTCTCGAACGTTAGGCTGGATCTGAAAGTGTGACACTTTCTTTTTGTCGCTCAAATGATTCTCCCCAGTAGTGCTTGACACGCTGACTGTTAACCTTGAATGTTTCGTTGGTGTTAGGATCTAGTAACTTAACAGCTCCATATGGAAAAACCTTAGTGATCACAAATGGACCTGACCACATTGATTTCAACTTTCCAGGGAAAAGTTTCAACCTTGAGTTGTACAACAGCACCTGCTGCCTTGGTTCCAACTGTCTGTGCACTATTTTTCAGTCATGCTATTTCTTGGTCTTTTCTTTGTACAATCTGGCATTCTCATAAGCCTATAGGCGAAATTCCTCCAATTCGTTGAGTTGGTGAAGTCGTTTCTCTCCTGCAGCTTGTGAATCAAGATTCAATTTCTTCAGTGCCCAGTACGCCTTGTGTTCAAGCTCAACTGGCAGATGGCACGCTTTTCCAAACACCAATCGATATGGGGACATACCAATGGGTGTCTTGTAAGCTGTTCGGTAGGCCCATAATGCATCATCTAGTTTTGTAGACCAATCTTTCCTTGGTTATCCAACAGTTCTCTCCAAGATTCTTTTGATTTCCCTGTTTGAAACTTCAACCTGTCCATTTGACTGTGGATGATAAGCAGTGGCAACTTTGTGAGTAACTCCGTATTTGGATAGGAGTGCATCGAAGTATCTGTTGCAGAAATGTGTGCCACCATTGTTGATGATTGCACGAGGTGTTCCGAACTGAGTGAAAATATTCTTTTTCAGTAATTTGATCACCACTTTTGAATCATTGGATGGCAGTGCAATTACTTCGACCCATTTGGAGACGTATTCTACAGCAACCAGGATGTACAGGTTTTCGAATGATGGAACAAAAGGTCCCATGAAATCAATACCCCACACATCAAATATTTCCACTTCTAGAATGTTTTGCAACAGTCCTTCATTTCTCCTTGAAATATTCCCCGTTTTCTGGCACTTGTCACATTGATGAGCAAAAAGATAAGCATATTTAAAAAGAGTGGGCCAGAACAAACCTAATTGTAGGACTTTGGCTGCAGTTTTGTTTCCGCTGAAGTGTCCGCCATATGGTGATGAATGACAGTGCTGCAAAACACTGTTGACTTCCTCATGTGGAACACACCGTCTCAATAATTGATCAGCACACCGTTTGAACAGGTACGGCTCATCCCATACATAGTGCTTGATTTCTTTGAAGAATTTCTTCTGTTGCTGAGTTGTTTATTCAAACGGCCATTTTCCTGACACAATGTAGTTGACATAGTCAGCATACCAAGGGGCATCTTGCTGTTTCATGGCAAACAGATGTTCATCTGGAAAAGTTTCTTTGATTGACAGATCTTTGCCAGTTGTTTCTCCATTCTCGAGCCTCGATAGATGATCTGCCACCTGATTCTTTTTCTCTTTCCTTTCTCGAATCTCCACGTCAAATTCTTGCAGAAGAAGTATCCAACGGATCAATTTGGGTTTGGCATCTTTCTTCGTGATCAAGTATTTGATTGCTGAATAATCTGTGTAGACCACCACTTTGGGACCCAGCAGATAGGAGTGGAATTTGTCAAAAGCGTACAAAATTGTGAGCAACTCATTTTCAGTGGTTATGTAGTTGAGTTGAGCTTTATTTAAAGTTCTGCTGGAGTAGTAAATTGTGTGGAAAATTTTTGCTTTGCGTTGTCCCAAAACTGCACCTACAGCAAAATCACTAGCATCACACATCACTTCAAATGGAAGGGTCCAGTCTGGTGCTACAATGATGGGGTCAGAAATCAGCTTCTGTTTTAAGATCTCAAAAGCTTTTTGGCATTCTTTGGTGAAGTTGAAAGACACATCCTTCTCCAGAAGATTGCACAGAGGTTTAGCAATCTTGGAAAAGTCTTTGATAAATCTCCTGTAAAAACCTGCATGTCCGAGAAAGCTCTGAATCCCTTTGACAGATGTCGGTGGAGGTAGTTTTTCAATTGTTTCAATCTTTGCTTTGTCTACCTCGATTCCTTTTTGTGAGATCCGGTGTCCAAGAACAATGCCCTCATGTACCATGAAATTGCATTTCTCCCAATTGAGCACCATGTTTGTATCTTCGCACCTTTGTAACACCTGTTCCAAATGTTGCAAGCAGTGGTCAAAAGAATCTCCAAACACAGAAAAGTCATCCATAAAAACCTCCATACTCTGCTCCAACATGTCTGAGAAGATGGCCATCATGCAACGCGGAAATGTAGCAGAGGCATTACATAATCCAAATGGCATCATGTCAGTCTTGTGTACATGGCATATGTAACATGTACGTGTTTGCGAGCTAATAAATCCATAGTCGTGGTGTACTTCGGAAGCGAGTTCCGAGTATTATTTAGAGATCATAAATTTGTAAGTCAACTATATTATACCTTAGGGATTTGACGTTCCTATCTATATCCCCGATATAATATCGATAGCCCGTGATGGAGGGATTATACGTATACAATGACCTCTACTTGCATAGTTTAGCGAGATTATTTGTGGTCGTCATAATTTACGAGTGGGTGAATTATGGAAACGAATTTTGATTCCATGACAGATAAACCTAAACTTAGAGAGTCTCACAATATGAAATGTACTCGTTGAGCACTTGGGCAACGCGTTATGAATAATACAGATTATTCATAATACTTCATTTGAATTAAATAAGTTAATTCGAATTGTTTAAGGGTTAAACGAAAAACATGCATAAGGGGCATTTCAGTCATTTCCTAATTAATGTGTATTTATATTTAATATATGATTTTATTAAATACACATTAATTAATTGTCAAATAAAATATTTGACTTATATCATGAAAATATGTATTTTGATTATTTAAAGTAAATATGATACATATATTTAGATATTTATATTTAAGTAATTATTTAATTGTTAAATAATTAAAGTAATTAAAATACAAATATCTAAAGTGCTATTTAAGTTAGGAAATGATTAAAGTGTAAATATTTGACTTATTTATATTTTTTTGTTTAAAGGTAATAGTTTAGTTATCAAAGTGGATTTGATGACTTTTGCCTTGATATTTATTTTTGGATTAAATGAATTTCAAATGACCAAATTGCCCCACTAAATTTTGCCTAAGCCTACTATATAAAGGGAAATATTTTTTTCTTTGCTTGGGTAATGTTAACCTAGCCTCCAAATGAATTAAAAATCTCTCTAAGTATTTTAGAGAAGAAAAATCCTACAAGAACAAAAATTAAAGGAGTTTAAGGAAGATTAAGGTAATCTTTTATTTTCTTTAGCTTAGAAAATTATTTTGTTGTTCTTGCTTGATTTTTTTTTTATAGAGATTCTTTATACTCTAAAATTTGGGACTTTTTGATTTGGTTGATGGATTTGGTGGTTAGATACATTTGTGAAGTTAGATTGAGTAATATTAGTGTAATATTAGTTCAATTTTGTCATATGATGACTTGTTGCCATTATAGAGTGCTATGAACACTCTTATAATACATAGAAATGTTCATTGGTGGTGGCTTTAATTGGTGTAAATATTAATATGATTAATGTTGAGAAAATTAGATTTAAAACATGAAAAATGAATATTTTTACACCCATATCAGATTTGGAAATTCTGAAAATATTTTGATGAAAAATATGTTATTTGAATGTATTGGATGTGTATTGGGTATTACAATAATTGTCAGAAATTATTCGGCGTTAAAATACGTGAAAATGACGAAAAACGACGTTATCGGGTGAGTTTCGTGCTTACCGATTGACGGCTGTCCAAACAGTGAATTAGTCACTGTTCGGGCAGCCCATGAACTTCCCAAGTACTATTGGGGTTGACTTGGGCAGCCCTCGTGTGTATTGGTTGGTCGGTTCGGACAAAAACATGTTTTATGCTATTTTGCGAAAAAATATTTTTGTAAAAGTTTCGTGGTGTTTCTAAATTATTTATGTCGTTATTTGATATCGAATAAATACGTTTAGGTGAAATATGAATGAATTATTCATATGGGATATTGAATAATTTATTGAGTAAGTTTAAAAGTTTTTAAAATTATGATTTTGCCCAAACCGCGCCCTTCCGTTGCGCCTTAAGAAAACCCCAACACAAGTCAGTTCCATAAATACCTTCAAGAGACCAAATCCAAACTCATACTCTCAAAACTACAATTCTGGTTGGAGAAACCATCTAAACTTCAATTGGATGAATGATAACCAAGCACAACCATCGCAACAATCTCCCTAGGTACACCAGAATTTCCAAAATTCTCAGAATTATGCACAATATTCCCACCACATAGGAAAACCCTTGGGGATGCCTTGCATTCATTCATTGAGAAACATGAAGCCATATGTTGGGGTTTTATCAGGACGGCGCAGCGGGAGAAGCGCGGTTCGGGCGAAATCGTAATTTAAATTTTTTTAAACTTAAGAATAAATTATTCAATATCAAATATTAATAATGTATTCATATTTTACCTAAACATATTTATTTGATACCAAATAACGACATAAATAATATAGAAATACCGCTAAACTTTTATGAAAACGTTTTCCGCAAAATAGCATAAAACGCATTTCCGACCGAACTGATCGACCAATGCACACGGGGACTGCCCAGGTCAGACCCAAAAATATTTGGACAGTTTGTGGGCTACCCGAACAGTGACCAACTCACTGTTTGGACAGATGTTATCTGGTAACGCCGTTTTTCACCGTTTTCGCGTATTTTCACTCCGAAATATTTTCCGGTAATTATTTTCTTGGGCAATTAAAATAAATCAATTAGGGGTGAGCAAAACTGGTTTCGATTTCGGTTTCGGTTCTCCATAAAACTAGAACCTACCCGGAAAAAATCGGTTCCTAACTACCCAATTAAATAGGGTACCCTATTATTTGGTTCCAATTCGGTTCCGATCCGGTTCTGGTCCGGTTCTAAATTACCCTATTTTAAAATATTTTAATGAAAAATACATTTCGAAATGAGTCCGTAAGAAAAAAACGGGGACCAAATCGGAGTCCGGAAACTCAAGAACGAAGAAAATGAAGTTTTAGTACTCACTGGGAATGTGCACTTCTCTTCGATAATTAGAGCATATCAGGCAACAAAATCATCCTCAATGCACTGATCATCATCTCCTAGACGAACATGAACTAGACGTGTTCCACCTGTATCAACCAGCGGAATGTAAAATAAGAACATAACAGAAAGAGTGTGTGTTTTGGGACTCATTAGGCAGCAAACCCAGAGATAGAAGATCATCACTGAAAGCTCAGAATATTAAAGTTTAATCATTTTTTACAGTTAGTAACTTCTAAAATTAGCATGTACTAGTAATACTGCTGATGAGTGGTATTTATATCACTATTTCCCACTCATTTAACTTAATATTTTGTATAGTTTCTTGAGTTTTATGAACGTTTTGATGTGTTTTATTGTTATTTTGCAGATAAATAAAGTTTGGACAGCACTGGAGGCAATTTGGGGCAAAACCGGACAAAAATGCGTCAACAGGGATATTTTAGTCTTCTGCGCGTCGCGACGCTGGAACACTGCGCGCCGCGACGTCCAGCGTGAGCCGGATCTGCTAACATGCGCCAGGTCAACGGTCAACAATTTGAGAAGTTTTGACTTTGCTAAAATGCGCCGTGCCACGTGTCACCATCACAGCCGATCTGCTAAAATGCGCCGTGCCACGTGTCATCATCATATGCTGCCGACACTCAGACTTGACACGTGTCGCCTCGTCATCAGCCACATCATCAGTCAACCGAGTCAACTTGCCACGTGTCATGCCACATCATCGTCCACGTCAGCAGGTCAACCGAGTCAACTTGCCACGTCAGCCTCTGCCAATCACAACTTGACACGTGTCGCCACGTGTCGCAATCCTATTGTGCCGACAATTGCAACACACGCCAGCGCCACGCCACGTCATCGCCACGCGTCGCCGCGTCAGCATGACGTCATCAATGACGTCATCACAATAATTGAGAATTAGCCGCCTTGACACGTGTCGCGTGAACAGTTAGCCGCCTTGATGACGTGTCGCCTTCTCATTGTGCCACGTCGACAAATCCAGCGTCGCGACGCTGGAACAGTGAAAATTTTTGCTATAAATAGACCGCGAATTTTCAGAATTTTGTACACCTCTCTCTCTCTTGATTTCTCTCTCTAGAGAGAGTTTCTCTCTCTAGAATTTTTTTTTTTTTTTTAGTTTTTAATTTTAGTTTTGTAAATAATTTTAATTACGTTTTGTAATAATAGTAATTTAATTTTTAATTTTTACTTTTTACTTTTTACAGTTTTTACTATTCACCATGATGTTGTAACTTCCCCAGCTAGGGTGAAAGGTAATTCTTCTACTATTGGTATTTAGATTAATCTCCCTTAAAAATAATATATTAACTATTTAAAATATTGACTTAATAATGAATACCGCTATATTGGTCGGTTGGTAATTTAATTTTAATCTGGTTTAAACCTGACTAATCACGGATACCGCCAGACTGGTCGGTTGGTAATTTATTTTTGGTTCCGCCTTAATGGCTGGTTGGACTTAATTTGACTTAATCAGGATACCGCCAGACTGGTCGGTTGGTAAATTTATCACAAGTTTATATATTATTTTATGGGAGATATCTAAATTAGTAGTAGTAAAAGTAATTCCTTTTACCTTAGCATTTTATTTTATTGTAATTTATTTTTCAGCTTTTTACTTTATGTCTTTTACTTTTATGACTTTTACTTTTATGACTTTACTAGTCCTAGTTATGTGTTAGTTATCTGGGGTTGTGATGAATTCTAATATCACCGGTTTATAAGGGGTTATTTTATAGTTTGGGTAATTTAAAGGTTTATTTATTAAATCTTAAGCTTAATGCTTCTTGTTGTCTGATCACCAATAAGATTGATATGGTAAATCTAAAATGAACTAGACATAGGGATTTTAGATTTCAGCCTTAGACTTAATAACCCACGATCTTCCTTGAGGATAGATAACCCTTTAATAGATTTCCTTACAGGATAGGAATATACCTGTCGGGCGGGGGTAGCCATAATTGGAACTTAAACTTAATGAATCCAGATAATTTGGTTGACATAGACATATGGTTCAATTGGGTTAAACTGGGTATTTGCGTCTGACCATCGACAGAGGCTTTTGCATAATTTAGTGTTCCAGGTTAGTAAACTGATTTATTACACAAACATAAAATAACCACTTCATCTTTTAAATGATATTAGAATGATTCACAACCCTAGATCTTTGTATCTTTTGTTATTTTCCTTAGTATTTTCTTTTGTCTTTTATTTATTTATTTATTTTGTAAAATCACTTTCAACCAATCAAACAATCATTATCTTCACCCTCAATTAGATATTTGTAAATAAATAGATTCAATAATTAATAACAACAGTAGGAATTAAGTCCTCGTGGGATCGATATTTTTATACTACTTGAACGATACGTGCGCTTGCGTTATACGTGTGTGTTTACGCCGGTCAAGTTTTTGATTTTTTTTTTTTTTTTTTTTTTACTCCATTGCTTTTTAGAGATGTTTCTTCCGATTAAACTAGAGCACTAAATATTACAAACTTTTCAATTTTAGCTCATGACTGTATGTTTCCATTTAAGTTCATAATACCTGTCAACTGAACATAAGAAGATTCATTTTAGTCAGATTTATGGAGAATTCACAAATTAAATAATTCAAAATGAAATAAACAAAAATTAACTTATTTCGAAATAGGTTTGAGATACGTCTCAGGAGTGGAAATTCCTTACTCGGCTATCTCTTACCAATTTCACCTTTTTAGTCAAAATAAAAACAAAAAAATGCAAAATATTTTTTTGTAATTTTTGAAAATTTTTCAATTTTTTTGTATTTTTCGAAAAATTTTGAACTAAAAATAAAAATAACACACATACTAAAAACAAGCTATTAATCAACTAAAGAATTCCCTTTTTTTTTTTTTTTGATTTTAACGGAATTTTGCTGCATAAATGAAAAATTTTAACGGAAAGTTTTAACAGTTTTAACACAAAAGCATTGCACCCCCAAACCTAAATTAAGCATTGTCCCCAATGAGTTCAAAACAAAAACTAAAGATAGGATCAATGATACCAAGTTTACTCGTCAGCCTCGTCCTCGTCGCTATCTGAAAGTGGATATGGTGGCATCTGATTCTCCTGCATTCCCATATGTCGTGCCATTCCTTGCTGCAGTTGAACCAAATATCTCAGCTTCGTTTCCACTCTGGCGACTCTCTCAGGCAAGGTACGAGATTGTGCTGCTCTGCGTGACTGTGAGGGTGGCTGCTGTGGAGCAGCTGCAGGTGCTGAGGAAGATGGTCCGGCAGGTATCTGCCTCTCTGCTCGGAGCTGCTGTATCAGTCGGGGAGTCAGAGCTGTCATAGGCTGCATAAGTTCTTCTTGCGGATCAACTGGAACCATACCCAAAGTGCATAAGGAAGTGATCAAGTAAGGGTAATAAAGTCCAGCTTGCGATTGGGTAGCAGCCCAAGCAATATGTGTAGAAATCAGAACTCCCACATCAATCGATAATTCCTTCATCAAACAGTACAATAAAGTCATCCTCTCTCGGGTGACAAAAGTAATATGGGTTCCTGGTATGAGAGATCTCGTAATGAAATGAAACCAAACTCTCGCATCTGGTTTAAGAAATCTAGAACTCATCTTCATGTACTCCCCACTGCTGCTCATCTCCCATGTAGCATTGGGGATACACAACTCATCAGTCAGTTGCGAGATCTCAATCCCATTCCTCGACTCTGTATACTCATCTACCTCCATTTCAGGGATCCCATAGAACTTGTTGATTGTCATCGAATCAAAAGCAACTGTTTCCCTCTCACCATAGTATGAAAAGCGACATGCTGAGCAGCATTCGCATAAAACTCTCTGACAAGTGAAATGCTCGCAGGTCTGGCTTGCATACAAAGCTTCTCCCAGCGCCGGTCGGTGATCACTCTATCAATATCCGGAAACATCCTAGAGGGAATCTCAAATCCTCTCTCAATGATCCCGACCTTCTTAGTCAATCCCTGCTCATAGCGCTGCTCGGCAGCTGCTGAGACAAACTTATATCTATCAAAATCAGGTTGTGCAGATGTCGAACCCCTCGATCTCTTCGGCATTTTTCCGAAATTTTGGCAGAATCTCCTCTGTTTTTCCAACAATCCTCAATCCTAAACTACTCAATTACCACAACCAAACTCCAAATATCAAACTCACTCTCTTCGCCCCCAATTACTACGAATCAATCAATTTCAACAATCCAACACTTCGTAATCCAATCCACAGTCAACCATTTCACAATTTAATTTTTCAGTTTACCCAATTACCAAATCAACTTTTTATCGAATCATCACCGTATATTTGGTTTCTGATTCAGCAATTGGTTCGGTTGCTCGGCTGTTTTGGGCGTGGTTGTTCTCGGTAGTGAGGGTGATGGGTCGGTTTTGGTTGGTTCTCGACGGTGGTGGCTCTGCAGTGGGTGAACTCGGCGGTAGTGGTAGATCTCGGTTTCGGCAAGGGTGGCTCACGGCTGATCTGTGGTTGGCAGTGGTAGCTTGGGTCGTAGTTGGCTTGGCAGTGGTGGGTTCGTGGCTAGTGGTGTCTCGGTTGGTGGATCTCTTGGCGATGGCTCTCGGTTTTGTTCGGTCGTGAGTGGTTTGATGAAGATCGGTTTTGACTCGGCGAGGAAGGGGCTCGGTCACGGCAAGGGTGGTTGGTTCAGTTCTGGTTGCTCACGGTGTGGATCTTGGTTGGCTAAGACTCGGTCACGGTGATGAAGGTAGTGGCTCGGTTACAGCAAGGGTGGTTCGCGGTCGATCTGGGTTTGCCTCGGCTTGCTCTCAGTTTGGTAGATCTCGGCTTGTGTTGGCTGGTTCGGTTTTGGTGGTAATGGCTTCAGTTCAGCTTCGGTCGTGGATTTTGGCGATCTCACGGTGGCTGGACGGTTTGGTTTGGCGATTCACGGCTCGGCAAGGGTGAGGTTTGCGGCTGTGGATCTTGGTTTTGGTTTGTGGTTGAAGTGGCTGTGATGGATCGTGTGTGGTGGTTGAAGATGAAGAAGATGAAGAGTGAAAGGAGATACTGCCAGCACCCTGTTTTGTGTCTCTGATTTCGAGTCAGCGTCGCGACGCTAAAATTTTTTTTTTTTTTTTTTTTTTTTTTGGCAAAACCATGTCTTGCGACAGATAAATCCATAAGACTTCTTACTCGGCCGTCTTTTCTGGATCAACTTTGTATCTTCGTGATTTTGTCAAATTTTTATTTTGAAAATCCCGCTTGCACTGGCTTGCTTTGTCCTAAAAAAAAAATTCCGTTTTTATTTTTCCTGCAAAACTAACACACAAAATTAAAAAGTTCACACAAAAATATGAAAAATAAATTACAACAAATTGCATGGGTTGCCTCCCTGCTAGCGCTAAATTTTTCGTCTTCAGCCAGACGTGACTGAAATTTATCTGTTAAGGAGGTTTCAGTGTCGTTTTGGATGTCCTATCAAAGACAATCCCGTGAGCGTTGCTTTTGAAGGGTCTCTTCCAACGGTAAAGTGGCAAAAAGAGTTTTGTCTCATTCAGTGCTCGTGCCATCTTTTTACTTCTTGTTGTTCCAGTGGTTCCTGCAAAGAAATAAAGAAAATCAGGAGGTCTCGTATGGTGCTTGACTTGGAATGGAAGTTCCATTCTTTCAAGCTTCTGGGTGATTTCTTTGATTTGTACTCCCCAATACAGCGATGTTTTTCCTGAATGTTCTGGATCTTTATTAAGGTCAGACATTTGCTCCTTCATTTGCTCTGCTTCTTGCTCCACCTTTTCTTCACAGATGTATTTGAAAATTTCTGCATTCAGCTCTTCATCTGTCATCTGTGAAATACATGTTTCAAAATTTTCAACCTGAAAAGAAATGTTAGATTTTAGGTTTTCATCCTCTGATCTGGTTGAAATGATTAGCTCAGGTAGATCTTCATCAAACATTTGTGCAATGGAATCTCCAAGATCTTCATTTTGAGGATACAGAATTCCATCCTCAATTTTTGATGCAGTTGGTACAAACAGCTTAGTTTCATCCTCGTCAGAATCTGAATAATAGAAATCAAATCGAGACTTTGCCGGTTCGGGTTCCTGAACTGATACCTCTGGTTGTGATACTGCTCAGCCTCCTCCTCTGTTAAGGTGTCATTGTGGATTTCTGGGTTCTCGAAGGCTTCATCAGTGTCATCTGAAACTGGTTCTTGAGGTATGATGTTCTGGTTTTCTATCAATTGTCTGATCTGATCTGTCATTCTCTGCATGGATTCTGCGTTACTCTGAATTTGTGCATCGAATCGAGCTTCCTGTTCTTTGAACATGTTAATCAATTGATCTTCCTCGTATTGTTGTGATTCTTGATAAGGATCGAAAGAAGATGGTGGATAAGATGGAAAATGTGATGGTTCTGTGAAATATGTTGGCTCATCATACCATGAAGGATTCTGATAGTTCTGCCACCCTGAATTGTAGTTGTACTCGCAATAATCGCTTGGGTGGTTACCATTACATATGTCACATCTCCACATTGAATTCTGTTGAGCAAAAGTAGTATTACTTGGTTCTGGCATCCAGTGATAGTCATTGGGCTGAACAACAGGCCTCAGAAAACCGGACTGTTGCTCCCAGATTTGGGGTGTATCTTCTTGTAAAGCTTGTGATTTTTCAATCTCCCAATAAAGTTCCATTTTTTAATCACCTGAAAACAAAAGAAATAAAAATTACAAAATAAAAGAAAGAAAATTAGATATAAGTAAATTAGATAGCTTCACAAATTAACAACTCAAGTAATATAAGTCCCCGGCAACGGCGCCAAAAACTTGACCGGCGTAAACACACACGTATAACGCAAGCGCACGTATCGTTCAAGTAGTATAAAAATATCGATCCCACGAGGACTTAATTCCTACTAGTTGTTATTAATTATTGAATCTATTTATTTACAATATCTAATTGAGGGTGAAGAGAATGATTGTTTGATTGGTTGAAAGTGGTTTTACAAAATAAATAAATAAATAAAAGACAAAAGAAAATACTAAGGAAAATAAAAAAAGATACAAAGATCTAGGGTTGTGAATCATTCTAATATCATTTAAAAAAATGAAGTGGTTATTTTATGTTTGTGTAATAAATCAGTTTACTAACCTGGAACACTAAATTATGCAAAAGCCTCTGTCGATGGTCAGACGCAAATACCCAGTTAAACCCAATTGAACCATATGTCTATGTCAACCAATTATCTGGATTCATTAAGTTTAAGTTCCAATTATGGCTACCCCCGCCCGACAGGTATTTTCCTATCCTGTAAGGAAATCTATTAAAGGGTTATCTATCCTCAAGGAAGATCGTGGGTTATTAAGTCTAAGGCTGAAATCTAAAATCCCTATGTCTAGTTCATTTTAGATTTACCATATCAATCTTATTGGTGATCAGACAACAAGAAGCATTAAGCTTAAGATTTAATAAATAAACCTTTAATTACCCAAACTATAAAATAACCCCTTATAAACCGGTGATATTAGAATTCATCACAACCCCAGATAACTAACACATAACTAGGACTAGTAAAGTCATAAAAGTAAAAGTCATAAAAGTAAAAGACATAAAGTAAAAAGCTGAAAAATAAATTACAATAAAATAAAATGCTAAGGTAAAAGGAATTACTTTTACTACTACTAATTTAGATATCTCCCATAAAATAATATATAAACTTGTGATAAATTTACCAACCGACCAGTCTGGCGGTATCCTGATTAAGTCAAATTAAGTCCAACCAGCCATTAAGGCGGAACCAAAAATAAATTTACCAACCGACCAGTCTGGCGGTATCCGTGATTAGTCAGGTTTAAACCAGATTAAAATTAAATTACCAACCGACCAATATAGCGGTATTCCTTATTAAGTCAATATTTTAAATAGTTAATATATTATTTTTAAGGAGATTAATCTAAATACCAATAGTAGAAGAATTACCTTTCACCCTAGCTGGGGAAGTTACAACATCATGGTGAATAGTAAAAACTGTAAAAAGTAAAAAGTAAAAATTAAAAATTATTACTATTATTACAAAACGTAATTAAAATTATTTACAAAACTAAAATTAAAAACTAAAAAAAAAAAAAAAATTCTAGAGAGAGAAACTCTCTCTAGAGAGAGAAATCAAGAGAGAGAGAGGTGTACAAAATTCTGAAAATTCGCGGTCTATTTATAGCAAAAATTTTCACTGTTCCAGCGTCGCGACGCCAAGGACCTCAGCGTCGCGACGCTGGATTTGTCGACGTGGCACAATGAGAAGGCGACACGTCATCAAGGCGGCTAACTGTTCACGCGACACGTGTCAAGGCGGCTAATTCTCAATTATTGTGATGACGTCATGCTGACGCGGCGACGCGTGGCGATGACGTGGCGTGGCGTGGCGCTGGCGTGTGTTGCAATTGTCGGCACAATAGGATTGCGACACGTGGCGACACGTGTCAAGTTGTGATTGGCAGAGGCTGACGTGGCAAGTTGACTCGGTTGACCTGCTGACGTGGACGATGATGTGGCATGACACGTGGCAAGTTGACTCGGTTGACCGATGATGTGGCTGATGACGAGGCGACACGTGTCAAGTCTGAGTGTCGGCAGCATATGATGATGACACGTGGCACGGCGCATTTTAGCAGATCGGCTGTGATGGTGACACGTGGCACGGCGCATTTTAGCAAAGTCAAAACTTCTCAAATTGTTGACCATTGACCTGGCGCATGTTAGCAGATCCGGCTCACGCTGGGCGTCGCGGCGCGCAGTGTTCCAGCGTCGCGACGCGCAGAAGACTAAAATATCCCTGTTGACGCATTTTTGTCCGGTTTTGCCCCAAATTGCCTCCAGTGCTGTCCAAACTTTATTTATCTGCAAAATAACAATAAAACACATCAAAACGTTCATAAAACTCAAGAAACTATACAAAATATTAAGTTAAATGAGTGGGAAATAGTGATATAAATACCACTCATCAACTGCCTAAGAAGAATATATAAAATTTATAAAAGAATAAAAATTGTAATTGAGTTATACCTTGCTTGCAAAGTTCTTCATCAAACACCAATCCTATCTGTTTCAGAAATAGTTCTTCAAGCACCAAACCAGTTCTATATTCAGTTCCAGAAACATGTTCCATGGTCCGGTTCCGGTTCCGACCAGTTGGGAACCATAACCAGACCTGTTAAAATCGATTCCTTCATTTTTGGAACCGGAACCAGACTTGTTACAACATATTCCAGTTCCAAACCCGGAAAATCGGTCCGGTTCCGGGTAGAATCGGAACCGATGCTCACCCCTAAAATCAATTTATTCTAATTACTCAATAAATAAAAACTGAATTTTTAATCCAAAAATCATATTTAATCACCAATTGCCATGAGACCTCAATACTTTTTATTTTGATCATTTTAGTCC
This sequence comes from Zanthoxylum bungeanum, assembly GCA_019454045.1. Taxonomy (NCBI): domain Eukaryota; kingdom Viridiplantae; phylum Streptophyta; class Magnoliopsida; order Sapindales; family Rutaceae; genus Zanthoxylum; species Zanthoxylum bungeanum. Next base: position 187,263 of record SKCR01010134.1, read on the forward strand.
TAATTTGTCAAATACATATTTAAGTGATTTCAAATCACTACCAAAATTATTTATACATATCATATACATCAAAATACAGCTCACAACACAAAATCCCCAATTTCTTCAAATTGCCGAGAGGTCTCAACATTTTTCAGATTTTGCATTTTGGTCCAAATTTGTTCAAAACAACATTAGATGATATTCAATCAACACCAAATTAAATGTATATCATATATACATCATTATACAACACATATATGAAAATTCCCAATTTTGGTTTAGGTTAAGAACCCTAATTTCTCAAATGAGTCCAATTAACAAAAGTAACCAAATTCAACACTTTAATTTAATCTCTACAACACCAAACAAGTCTCACCACTTTGAAACAACTCAAGAACAATTTTAGGTCATCAATGAGTGGCCTAACAACTCTAGAATGGCAACAAGATCATCAAATGATCAAAAGAAAGCTTATACACCATACATCTTTCATTCATGCTTCAAACCATCATAACACAAACACAAGAGAGTAGAAAAACTTAAGAACTACACATGTTGTAGCTAAGAACAAAAGGAACAAGTTTCCCTCTAATAGAAAAGTTGGAAATACTTACTAAAATCCAAACTTTCTATGATTTACTTCTTGTTTCTTCTCTTTTTCTCTCAAATTTGTTTTTGTTTATATTTTGGAGGCTTGAACTTGTGAAGCAAAATGAAAAACAAAACCTTAAATACTTAGGGTTGGCCGAATTTAGCCTAAGGAAAAGAATAAGAAGATATTTTCTAACTTTAATCAAATTAAAGAAGCCAAAATCAATTTGATAACATTTTCTTTTAATGTAAAAGTCGACATTTTACACTTTAATCATTTCCTTTAATAAATATCAACTTAGATATTTTATATTTTTAATTACTTTAATTATTTAACAATTAAATAATTATTTAAATACAAATATATGTATTATATTTACTTTAAAAAATCCAAATACATATATTAATGATATATGTCAAATATCATAATTTGATAATTAATTAATGTGTATTAAATAAAATCAAGTATTAAATACAAATACATATTAATTAGGAAATGACCAAAAAACCCCTATGCATGTATCTTTCGTTTAACCGTAAAACGATTTATCAATAATCAGTATTATTCATAAAAGTTATCCTAGTACTCTACGAGTATATTTCATTAGTGAGACTCTCTAAGTTCAGACATATCTATCACGAAATCCAATTTCATGTCCATAATTTACCCACCCGTAAATTATGACGACCACAGATAAACTCACTAACCTATACAGGTCGAGTTCATCGCATACGTATAATCCCTCCGTCACAGTTATTCGGATTATTCCAGAGATATAGATATTAACGTCAAATATTTATAGGTATAATCTCGTCGACGTTTCTATTAGCAATCTTATAATAACACTTAGAACTCACTTCTATAGTGTACCACAGATCCATGGATTTAACGGATTGCTAATCCCATAATGAATACATATGCCATGTATACAGAACTGACGGATCCTATCTTGATACACACAAGATATCATGAGCATGAGTCCATACCCAACGAATTGGCGAAGGTCTGATCTTAATAGATCGGTGACATGACTGCCATCTAAGTGTGGAGGATAACATATATATCCACAGTGGTATCTCAAATCAAAGAATCATTATGCTACTCAACCCGAGAAGATTCCTATTGACGTTGGTGTACCATCTATTAGGTAATCTTCGGTGAGTCGTTCAGTGTTTACCTGATATAAACACCTACATGTCTATACGAGTCTCCCGAGACTCATGGTTCTTTAGGATAAACCATTGGACCAAGTCCGATATACGACATCTACTGGTCTCAGCGGATTTTACTACTGACATGTGTCAGTAAATCTTGACCAGGAACTTAATTTGATAATATATATCTAGTAGTGATATTTTCTAATGTTAATTACAAGCTACGTTGTAATTGCGCACTATATTTGACCGGCGTAATCACACACGTATAACGCAAGCGCACATATCGTTCAAGTAGTATAAATGTATCGATCCCACGAGGACTTAATTTCTACTATTGTTATTAATTGTTGATACTATTTATTTAGAGGTATCTAATTATAGGAAGAAAAGAATGATTGCTTGATTGGTTGGTTGAATGTGGATTTGCTGAATAAATAAATAAATAAAGACACAAAATAAAATACTAAGGAAAATAACAAAAGACACAAAAATCTAGGGTTATGACTCCACACAATATCATTCTAATGATGAATTGATTCTCTTATATATGTGTAATAAATCAGTTTGCTAACCTGGAACAAGAAAATATGCAAAAGCCTCTGTCGATGGTCAGACGCAAATACCCAAATAACTCAATTAATCATATGTCTATGTTAACTGAATTATCTGAATTCATTAAGTTCAAGTTCCAATTATGGCTACCCACGCCCGACAGGTATATGTCTATCCTGTAAGGAAATCTATTAAAGGGTTATCTATCCTCAAGGAAGATCGTGAGCTATTGAATCTAAAGCTAAAACCTAAAATCCATTTTCCAAGTTCATTTTAAGTTTACCACATCAATCTTATTGGTGATCAGGCAACAAGAAGCATTAAGCTTAAGATTCAATAAACAAACTAAAGTGTTACCCAAAATAAATTTAAATCAATTATTAAGCTTGTTAATATTATGTTTCATCACTTCTCTAGAATAAAAATAAAATGCTGGGGGTTAGGGGATCCACCTTTAGAAATCTCACTTTATTATAATATGGAAATTGTCAGTGTTACCTAATTAAGTTGAACCAGCCATAAAGGTGGTGTTATTATTTATCCATAAACCAGCCATATATGTGGTAATCATCTGTCACCTAAAGACCGACCTATAAGCGGTGTCACATTATGTTGCATAATTAAAACCAACCGTTAAGGCGGTATCAACTTTTAATCCATATTATTAAATTACAATTTTCATATTATAAATTAAGTGAGATTAATCTACATTTACTATTTCTAATTTAGAAATCTCCTTTATTATAATATATAAATTTTGCGTGATAATTACCAACTGACCATTATGGCGGTATCATGATTAAGTCAAATTTATAATTAATTACCAACCGACCAATATGGCGGTATCCAATTTAGTCAGGTTAAAATCAATTTAATTAAGTCCAACCGACCAGAAGGCGGTATCCAATTAAGTCAGGTTTTAGATAATTTAAATATTATAATTGAGGGAGTTTAATCTAAATTAGAATAGTAAAAGGCTTCACCCTACCACACCAGTAAATTAACTACTGAGTATAAAAGAAATAAAAAGAAAAGAAAAGAAAACTATTACTGAAAGTAAAAGTGCATAATTAAAAGTGCAGAAAGTAAATAAATAAATAAAAATGCTTAATTTAAAATTACAAAAACTTAAACAAACAAGATGAAATCCTTAAATCCCTTAAAGAAACCTAAGGAAGACATGATTTGAATTCTGAAATCGAGCTGAATTTATAGGCACCAATAGGCCTTGCGCGTCGAGACGCGCACAACCTTGCGCTTCGCGACGCACCGTTGATTGCTGCGTAAAATCCGGATCTATTGACACGTGTCCCGGCGGCGCTGGCAGCTGAATGATTGTGCTTATGTGGTGATGACATGGCAATGTCGATTGTTGGCATCATGTGATGGTGACACGTGTCTGGCGTACGTTAGCAGATTACTGTGATGTTGACACGTGGCAGGCGCATGTTAGCAAATTTGATGATTGTAGGCAGCATATGATGATGACACGTGTCCGGTATATTTTAGCAGACTCCGGCGCACGTTAACGGTCGCGACGCAGAAGGCTTGCGAGTCGCGACGCTCAAAATGATAATTTTTCCCTTTTGTCCGTTTTCCGCTGTTTTGGCCCAGATTTGATTCCATAGAGTCCTGGAACATTATTTATCTACTAAACAACATAAAACACATCAAAACATTCACAAAACTCGAGAAACTATACAAAATATTAGGCCAAATGAGTGGAAATAGTCATATAATTACCACTCATCACACCCCCAAACCTAACATTTTGCTAGTCCTCGAGCAAAACAACAAAATACAATAACATAAATATCTTTAAAATAAAATTAAACTATGCCACTTTCATAGGGATCACGGTTGCATTTAGCATATGCAACAAGCCTTTAAACCCTTAGGTGTCCCTAGTGGATGAGTTGTAGTATCGTGAGGCCTTACATCAATGATACCCACAAACGTCATTATAAAACTAATGCACATAAAATCAAAAAGACAAGAGAAAAGAGAATAAACAAGTTAGTGACTAAACAAGTGAAACTCCTTATCCAAATTGAGAGTTGTTTTCTTTATTTTTCAATTACCGAATAAGTAAATTCTCCGATTATTTTTACCATTCTCCATATAAACAGCCAACAAAATATTAATCAACTTATTTTTGCCCACAATAGTCACAAGTGTAGTTGAGAAGAGAGTAATATTTTTGTCCTAAAGTTATATCAGAATTCACATTTTTTTTAAGCAATGGATTATTTTTCTGATTTTTTTTATATATACAATATCATCCATCCATGTAACGAGCTTTGGGCCAGTGACTCCCAAACCAGTTGGCTTTAGGGCACTAAGTGTTAAGACACCCCTGTGGACTTAATTACTCAGACTTCAGATATATATATATATATTTGCAATATTTTCGATCCATGTAGCGAACTTTGGGCCAGTGACTACCAAACCAGTTGGCTTTAGGGCACTAGGTGTTAAAACACCCCTACAGGCTTAATAACTCGGATCTTAGACGTTTTTTTTTATCCCATCACTTTTTAGATGATTCCTCCAATTAAACTAGAGCACTGAATATTACAAACTCGTCAATTACAACTCATGTCCGTATGTTACCATGTATGTTGATAATACCTGTTAACTGAGCATATGAAGATCCATTTTAGTCAGTTTTAATGGAGAATTCACAAATTAAATAATTTAAAAGGAAATAAACAAAAATTAACTTGTTTCGAAATAGGTTGAGATACGTCTCAGGAGTGGAAATTCCTTACACAGCTATCTCACACCAATTTCACCTAATTAATCAAATTAAAAACACAAAAACACAAAATATTTTTTAAATTTCTGTAAAGTTTTTTAATTTTTTTGAATTTTTTCGAAAATTTTAGACTAAAAATCACAATAAAAACAAGATACTAGTCAACTATTCACTCCCTAAAACTTAAATGAGACATTGTCTCCAATGTCTTAAAAAGTAGAAGAAGAGTTTATAAGATAGTACTTGGTTAACTGAAATTCTACATCTAAATGAAGAATTAAAGGTTAAGATTCAGATTTATCCGACGCTTCTTACCACGATCATTATCGGACCAGATTATCTTTGAAATGATAGGGTCAATTTGTGGTTCAAAGGCTAAAAAATGGTCAATTAAATCTGGGGCAGTTATGGCAGTGAAGTGGAGTTCTTTTACAGGTTTTGACACGAACCCATTTCTCCGGGCATCATCAAGAAACACACAAAGAAAATCATAAAATCCATCAGCGTTAAATAGTCCAATCGGTTTCTGGTGTATGTTCAAGTTCGCCCAAGATAGTACTGTAAAAATTTCCTCCATCGTGCCCAAGCCACCTGACAAAACAATAAAAGCATCAGCACAATTAATCATTTCCACAAGTCGCTCGAACATACTTGGCACAATAAGTTCCTCTCCGTTTGATGGTTCTATAAGATTCGCCTTTGCCAAAAGTTTTAGGATGATACCCAAGACTTGACTGCCTCCTTCCTGTACAACCTTTGAAACGATCCCCATTAGTCCAAGATTGCCACCGCCATATACTAAGTGCATATTCCTTTCAACTATGACTCAACCCAATTCCTGTGTTGCCGCTACAAATTCTGGTTTAGTCACAACACTAGTACCACAAAACACACAGATATTTACAACTCATCTTCTTGAAGTAACTTCCATTTTTATTGTATTTATTTCTCAAATCTGGATGCCTTCAAGAGTGCAATGATGAGTTGAATTTATAGAACCTGAAAAGGGTGAGTAATAATAGCACTGATATCTTCACAAGGACGATTCTTAGCTAAACAATAAAAGAAATCATGAAAGGTCAAAAAGTCTGGATCATGTCTGCGAAAATAAGGATAATTACAACAGAAAAGCAAATCAAAGCAATTATTAAGGCAACAGAATTGTGTATGCAATACGCCACTCGTTTTTTATATAAATCCATTAGGATGCGTCTCAAGAATTCATTCCTTACCCAGCCATCACTAATGAATTAGCTCTCATCTTTGTGATTGCCAAACATCATTCCTTCATGTTTTGCTTTGCCTTAAATGCTCCGTTTGTGCTTTTCCCTGAAAATAACACAAAATATTAAAAAATTCTACAACATGTATCCATAAAATATCAAAACAGAAATTACAACAAATTATATGGGTTGCCTCTCTACTAGAGCTAAATTTTTTGTCTTCAGCCAGACGTGACTGAAATCCATCTATCAATGAGGTTTCAGCGTGGTTTTGGATGTCCGATTAAAGACAATCCCGTGAACGTTGCTTTTGAAGGGTCTATTCCAATAGTAAAGTGGCAAAAAGAATTTTATCTCATTCAGTGCTTGTACCATCTTTCTTAACTTTGTCGCTCTAGTGGTTCCTGAAAAGAAAGAAATAAAATCAGGAGGTCTCATATGGTGCTTGACTTTGAATGGAAGTTCCATTCTGTCAAGCCTCTTGGTGATGTCTTTGATTTGTACTCCCCAAAATAGTGATGTTTCTCCTGAATGCATGAGATCTTCAATATGGTCAGACATTTGCTCCTTCATTTTTGCATTTCCTCCATCTTTTCTTCACAGATGTATTTTAAAATTTTCTCGTTCAGCTTTTCATTTGTCATCTGTGAAATGCATACTCCATAATTTTCAACCTGAGGATGTAAAAATGTGTCTGATTTTAGGTCTTCATCCTCTGTGGTTGATATGACTGGCTCAGATAGATCTTCTTCAAACATTTGTGCAATGGAAGCTCCAAGATCTTCATTCTGAGGATACATAATTTCATCCTCAATTTTTGTTGGCACAAACAGCTCTACTTCTTCATCCTTGTTAGAGTCCAAATAATAAAAATCAAATCAAGACTTTGCTGGATCGGGTTCCTGAACTGATACCTCAGATTCCTGATACTGCTCAGCCTCCTCCCCTGCTAAAGTGTGATCGTGAAATGCTTGGTACTCGAAGGCTTCATCAGTGTCATTTGCAAATGCTCTTTGAGGTATGTAGCTCTGGTTCTCTGTTAATTGTCTCGTTTGATCTGTCAGTCTCTGAATGGATACTGTTTGCCTCTGAATACTTTCGAATTGATTCTGGAATGTTTCAAGCATTGTATCCATCCTTTCATCTTGTTTCTTAATCCAATCTTTGAGCATGTCAATCACCTGATCTTCCTCTATTGGTTCTGGTTTTTGATGAAGATCAAAGGTTGGAGGTGGATAAGATGGAAAATATGGGTCAGGGAAATATGCTGGTTCATTATATGAAGGTCTCTGATAATTCTGCCACCCTTAATTATAGTAGTGGTTTATGCTCGGGTGGTTACCATCACATATCTTGCATCTTCCCATTGCGTTCTGTTGAGTAAATGTAGTATTGCTTGGTTCTGACATCTAGTGATAGTTGTTAGGCTGAACAACAGGCTTCAGAAAACCGGACTGTTGCTTGCTAATTTGGGATGTATCTTCACCTCGTAGAACTTATAATTACTTTATCACCCAATTAGGATCCATGTCAACCACCTGAAAAAAAAGAAGGAAATAAAAATTACATATAAAAATAAAGAAAATAAAGAAAATTAGATACAAGTAAATTAGATAGCTTCAAAATTAATAACTCAAGAAAAATAAGTCCCCGACAACGGCGCCAAAAACATGATCGGCGTAATCATACGCATATAACACAAACGCACGTATCGTTCAAGTAGTATAAATGTATCGACACCACGAAGACTTAATTTCTACTATTGTTATTAATTGTTGATACTATTTATTTAGAGGTATCTAATTATAAGAAGAAGAGAATGATTGCTTGATTGGTTGGTTGAATGTGGATTTGCTGAATAAATAAATAAATAAAGAAACAAAAGAAAATACTAAGGAAAATAACAAAAGACACAAAAATCTAGGGTTATGACTCCACACAATATCATTCTAACGATGAATTGATTCTCTTATATATGTTTAATAAATCAGTTTGCTAACCTGGAACACGAAAATATGCAAAAGCCTCTGTCGATGGTCAGACGCAAATACCCAAATAACCAAATTAATCATATGTCTATGTTAACCGAATTATCTGAATTCATTAAGTTTTAGTTCCAATTATGGCTACCCACCCCCGATATGTATATGTCTATCTTGTAAGGAAATCTATTAAAAGGTTATCTATCCTCAAGGAAGATCGTGGGCTATTGAATCTAAGGCTGAAACCTAAAATCCCTTTTCCAAGTTCATTTTATGTTTACCACATCAATCTTATTGGTGATTAGGCAACAAGAAGCATTAAGCTTAAGATTCAATAAACAAACTAAAGTGCTACCCAAAATAAAACTAAATCAATTATTAAGCTTGTTAATATTGTGTTTCATCACTTCCCTATAATAAAAATAAAATATTGGGGGTTAGGGGATCCATCTTTAGAAATCTCACTTTATTATAATATGGAAATTGTCAGTGTTACTCAATTAAGTTGAACCAGCCATAAAGGTGGTGTTATTATTTATCCATAAACCAGCCATATAGGCGGTAATCATCTGTCACATAAAGACCGACCTATAAGCGGTGTCACATTATGTTACATAATTAAAACCAGCCGTTAAAGCGGTATCAACTTTTAATCCATATTATTAAATTACAATTTTCATATTATAAATTAAGTGAGATTAATCTACCTTTACTATTTCTAATTTAGAAATCTTTCTTATTATAATATATAAATTTTGCGTGATAATTACCAACCGACCAATATGGCGGTATCCTGATTAAGTCAAATTTATAATTAATTACCAACCGACCAATATGGCGGTATCCAATTACGTCAGGTTTTAGATAATTTAAATATTATAATTGAGGGAGTTTAATCTAAATTAAATAGTAAAAAGCTTCACCCTACCCCAGCAGTAAATTAACTGCTGAACATAAAAGAAATAAAAATAAAATAAAATAAAACTATTACTGAAAGTAAAAGTGCATAATTAAAAGTGCAGAAAGTAAATAAATAAATAAAAATGCTTAATTTAAAATTACAAAAACTTAAACAAACAAGATGCAATCCTTAAATCCCTTAAAGAAACCTAACGAAGGCATGATTTGAATTCTGAAATCGAGCTGAATTTATAGGCACCAATAGGCCTTGCGCGTCGCGACGCACCGTTGATTGCGGTGTAAAATCCAGATCTGCTGACACGTGTCCCGTCGGTGATGGCAGCCGAATGGTTGTGCTGACGTGGTAATGATGTGGCGATGTCGATTGTCGGCATCAGGTGATGGTGACACGTGTCCGGTGCACGTTAGCAGATTGTTGTGATGTTGACATGTGGCAGACGCATGTTAGCAAATTTGATGATTGTCGGTAGTATGTGATGATGACATATGTCCGGTGCATTTTAGCAGACTCCGGCGCACATTGGCGGTCGCGACGTAGAAGGCTTGCGCGGCTTGCGCGTCGCGATGCTCAAAATGACAATTTTACCCTTTTGTCCATTTTCCGCTGTTTTGGCCCTGATTTGATTCCAGAGAGTCCTGAAACTTTATTTATCTACAAAACAACATAAAACACATCAAAATGTTCACAAAATGTGAGAAACTATACAAAATATTAGGCCAAATGAGTGAGAAATAGTGATATAATTACCACTCATCAATATTATATATTATCGGGTCTTTGTCTAATATATATATATATATATATATATATCACTAAACAGGATTTAGTTTCAATCTAATGAATTAGATCGAATATATATATATATATATATATATATATATATATATATATATATATATATATATATATATAATAAAAGACAAGAGGTGCAACCATAAATAAGTAATATTATGGAAAAAGGTATTTCTCGTATTCATAAATCAAACATAAATACGATTCGGATTGGCGGTCCGAGTACCAACCCTAACACCATCAATAACCAAAATGTGCAAACATTGATTGATCTAAAATATACTTTTTCTAAAATCACATCTACATTGGCCATTCATGAGAAATGAAAGTTTCATGCACAACTACAACCAAATCCCAAGAGTCATCAAAACTCTCACGAGAGTAGTTCTGGTAGTCAACACATAGATGAAATCAAATCTGTTATTACTGTTCGCAGTGGTAAGGTCATCCACATACCTATTCTTGAACCTCGTGAAGTTGAAAATAAGTCAGCTTCAGAGGGTAAGGAATGGGTTGATGAACCATTACCTATTGTTGATGATAACGATTTTTCTAATGCACCTTTATTTCCTCAAGCATTGAAAACAAGGAAATTGAACCATTTCCCATAAACATAAGAAATATTCAAACAGGTAAAGGTCAATATTTCTTTGTTAGATGTCATCAAACAGATACCATCTTATGCCAAATTTTTTAAAGACTTGTGTTCCGTTTAAATAAGACATCAGGGAAAAAAAGAAAGTTTTTCTAGCTGAACAGGTTAGTTACATTCTCTCAACCGATAATATATTGAAATAAAAATATCATAGTTGTCCTACTATTTCTTGTATTATTAGAAATCATAAAATTGAACATGCATTGCTTGATCTTGGAGCCAGTGTCAATTTGCTTCCATTTTTGGTTTACCAACAACTTAATATTGGCGAGTTAAAACCAAATTCAACTACTCTTTTACTTGTCGATAGATTAATTAAAGTACCAAAAAGAATTGTGGGAAATGTGTTATTACAATTCGATAAATTCATATATCATATGGATTTTATTATCTTAGAAACACAACCTGTAGCATACAGTTACAAACCAATTCCTATAATACTTGGTCGTCCATTTTTACCAACAGCTAATGCTTTAATTAAATACATGAATGAAATCATGAATTTGTCCTTTGGAAATATGACGTTGGAGCTTAATGTTTTCTAATATATGCAAGCAACCATAAGATGAGGACTCTGAAAATGAGAACATATAACTAACTGAATCAATTTTGGAAGAACATATTCAGGGGAGTGAATCTGAACCCATGGAAATCTGTACAACTAATTTTCTTGAATTAAGTACACAATTAGATTCAGATTTTTCTAATGATTTTTTTTTACTTGATTCTACACAGGTACTAGAAGACGATGGAGAGAAATAAAATTTCGAGGAACTATGAACACTTGAAGAAGAGAAACATGAAAAAACACCCAAATTGGAATTAAAGATTTTTCCCGAATGAGTGAAATATACATTTCTTGGAGATAAACAAACTTATCCTGTGGTAATTTCTTCTTCTCCTACAAGCGATCAAGAAGGTAAGTTGTTGAATGTGTTAAGAGAACATAAACAAGGAATTGGATGGACTTTAAAATATATAAAAGGCATTAATCCTTTAAAATACACACACATGATACATTTCAAAGATAATGTCAGGACACGTTGACCACCTAAAAAATACATTTCAAAGATAATGTCAGGACACGTTGACCACCTAAAAAAAATGTTAAACATTTACAAGAAAGAATTAGTTAAAACATGAGTCCTTCAATTTCTTGATTCATTCATCTCTTACATACCTGGTTTAGAGAAAAACACATATGCTAAGAAACAGAGAGCTAAACAATTATATGTTTGTTATAGATGCACATGTTGGACGTGCAACACTCGTTTGCTTTCTTTATGAATGATGTCTAATAATAGCGGAGAAAAAATTCAACCCATTAGAGATGGCTTGAGTAAGGAATCATCAGATAATATATCATTGACTCTTGAGATGCATGCTACTGGATTTGATAGATTGATTCACAACTTACATACATAATTTCAAAAAGAAAGATAACAATACAGTCTTAGGAATCTGCCTTTAAAAGACCTTGTTCGCTAATTTATAAGAAAATTGGATGGGAAGCATATCCTTGATGAGCAGAAAATATATCAATATTTATCATATTTTTTACTTAATATTTTGTATATTTTCTCGAGTTTTGTGAATATTTTGATGTGTTTTTGGTTATTTTTTTAGATAAATAAGATTTCAGGACTCAATAGAATCAAATCGGGGCCAAAACGGCGAAAAACAGATGAAAAATGACAAAATGGGAAATTTATTGTTCACGCGTCACGACGCGCCTCAATTATTCAGCTACCGACACACGTCATCACTGCATCATCACATGCGTCATCACCGCATCATCATGACATCAGCCAATAATTCAGTTTGTCAACAGCCATCAATTCTTGTAGCGCGCGTCGCGACGTAGAAGACTTCACGCATCGCGACGCGCGCCCGATTTGAAGCCTATAAATTGAGGTCTGATTCAGAAAGAAAATTCATACTTTCTTCTGGGAAATTTCCTTAGAATACTAAGAAGATAGTATATTGTTTGTTTAATTTCAGTTTTCTTGTATTTAATTTTTATTTTAAGTAATAAATCTTTCTTTGTTTTACTTAAAAGCATGAGTAGGTAACTTCTTTATACTAGGGTGAAGGTAAAACTTTTATTATTTTAATTTAGATTATTCTCCCTTCTTTTATAATATATAAATTATCTTAAATCCTGACTTAATTGGATATTGCATTTATGGTCAGTTGGAATTAATTAAAATCTGACTTAATCAGGAAACCGTCTATATGTTCGGTTGGTAATATAATGAAAATTTATATATTATAATAATAGAGATTTCTAGATTTGAAATAATAAAAGTGGATCCCCAAACCCCATCATTTTATTTCATTGTTGTAATTTTTACCTTTTTAGTTTTCAATTAGTTGCATGATATTTTCTTTATGTATGTCTTTAGTAGTCCTGGATATGTGTCGTAACTAAATACATTGTCTAGGGTTGTGATAAAAACCAATATCAATGATTTAATAAGTTGACTTTTCTTATGTCTTGTGTGATGTTTTGGTTTATTTATTGAGTCTAGTTCTTAATGCTTCTTGTTAATTGGCCACTAATAAGATTGATTAGGTAAACTTAAAATGAACTTGGAAAAGAGATTTTAGGTTTAGCCTCAGACTCAATAGCTCACGATCTCATACTCACCGTAGAGATTTCCTTACAGGATAGGAATATGCCTATTGGGCGTGGGTAGCCATAATTGGAACTTAAACTTAATGAATTCAGAGTTTCTTAATTAACATAAGAATATAGTTAATTGGGTTACTTTTGGTGTTTGCATCTAACCATCGGAAGAGGCTTTTGCATAACTTCGTGTTCCAGGTTAATAAACTGATATATTACACAACCATAAGGTAATCAACTCATCTTTAGAAAAGATATTGGTATGATTCACAACCCTGGATATTGTCATATCATTGTTTAAAACTTAAAATTTACATTTGTTTTATTTTTTTTACTTATTTTTGATAAAAATCAACATCCAACCAACAATCGAATCAATTAGATACTCGTAGATATTTAGCTTCGTAAATTGATAGCATAGGTATTAAGTCATCATGGGATCGGTATATTTAATACTTCTTGAGTGATACGTGCGCTTGCGTTAAGTGTGTGATTTTACCGATCAAGTTTTTGGCACCGTTGTCGGAGACTTATTTATCTTTTACTAATAGTGACTAAATTGGATCTTCATATGCTCATTTGATAGGTATTATCAACATACATGGTAACATAAGAACATGGGTTGTAAGTGAAAGTTTGTAATATTCAATGTTCTAGTTTATTGGAAATAGCACCTAAAATCGATGGAATAAACAAAAATGTGTATAAAAATAATTAACCATGCTTTTACTTAGTAACCAGACAATTTGCCTCAGTAAGCAGTGATAGTTCGCGTCAAACGGAAAAGCCTGAGTTAATAATAATAAAGTTTCTACTTAATAACCGGACATCTTGCCTCAGTAAGCAGTGATTATTCACGTCAAACGGTAGAAATTTTAACATATGAGATCCGAGTAATTAAGTTTGTAGGGGTGTTTTAACATTTAGTGCCCTAAAGCCAACTGGTTTGGGAGTCACTGGCCCAAAGCTCGCTACAAGGATTGATGATGTGTTATATATATATATATATATATAATTGTACATAAAAGTTCCATTGCCAAAAAGGTGTGAATTCTGATATAACTTTAGGATAAAAATATTACTCTTTTTTCAACTACGCTTATGAATATTGTGGGCACAATGATTTGATTAATACATTGTTGGTTATGTATATGAAGAATGGTAAAAATAATCGGAGAATTTACTTATTTAGTAATTTATAAATAAGGAAAACAATTATTAACTTGGATAAGAATTTCACTTGTTTAGTTACTAACTTGTTTACCTTTTTTGTTTTGTGTGATTGAATGTACTTTTGATTGACATTTGTGGGTATCGTCGCTGTAAGCCCTCACGAGACTACAACTCGTCCACTAGGGACACCTATTGGTTTAAAGGCTTGTTGCATACGCTAAATACAACCGTGATCCCTATGAAAGTGGCTTAGATTAATTTTATTTTTAAGTTGTTTATTGCATTTTATTTTGTTGTTTTGCTCGAGGACTAGCAAAATGTTAGGTTTGGGGGTGTGATGAGCGGAGAATATATCAATAATTACCACCCCTTTTACTTAATATTTTGTATAGTTTCTCGAGTTTTGTGAATATTTTGATGTGTTTTGTGTTATTTTGTAGATAAATAAGATTTCGGGACTCAATGGAATCAAATCGGAGCCAAAACGGATGAAAAATGGCAAAATGGGAAATTTATTATTCACGCGTCGCGACGCGCAACCATTTCTCCATCGCGACGCGCCTCAATTATTCAGTTGTCGACATGCGTCATCACGTGCGTCATCACTGCATCATCATGACGTCGGCCAATAATTCAGTCTGCCGACAGCCGTCAATTCCTGTAGCGCGCGTCGCGACGTGCGCCTGCTTTGAAGCCTATAAATAGATGCCTGATTCAGAAGGAAAATTCATACTTTCTTCTGGAAAATTTCCTTAGAATACTAATAAGAGAGTATCTTGTTTGTTTAATTTCGATTTTCTTGTATTTAATTTTTATTTTAAGTAATAAATCTTTCTTTGTTTTACTTAAAAGCATGAGTAGGTAACTTTTTTCTCCTGGGGTGAAGGTGAAACTTTTATTATTTTAATTTAGATTAATCTCTCTTATTTTATAATATATAAATTATCTTAAAATCTGACTTAATTGTATACCATCTTTATGGTCGGTTAGACTTAATTAAATTAATTTTAAACTGACTTAATTGGATACCGCCTTTATAGTCGGTTGGAATTAATAAAAATCTGACTTAATCAGGATACCGCCTATATGGTCGGTTGGTAATATAATACAAATTTATATATTATAATAAGAGAGTTTTCTAGATTTCAAATAATAAAAGTGGATCTCCAAACCCCTAGCATTTTATTTCATTGTTGTAATTTTTACCTTTTTTGTTTTCAATTAGTTGCATGATATTTTCTTTATTTATGTATTTTGTAGTCCTAGATATGTGTCGTAACTAAATA
The DNA here is from genome assembly GCA_019454045.1 of Zanthoxylum bungeanum. Taxonomy (NCBI): domain Eukaryota; kingdom Viridiplantae; phylum Streptophyta; class Magnoliopsida; order Sapindales; family Rutaceae; genus Zanthoxylum; species Zanthoxylum bungeanum. The sequence continues at coordinate 202,966 of SKCR01010134.1, forward strand.
CGTTGTCTAGGGTTGTGTTGAAAACCAATATCAATGATTTAATAAGTTGACTTTTCTTATGTCTTGTGTGATGTTTTGGTTTATTTATTGAGTCTAGTTCTTAATGCTTCTTGTTAATTGGTCACTAATAAAATTGATTAGGTAAACTTAAAATGAACTTGGAAAAGAGATTTCAGGTTTAGTCGTAGACTCAATAGCTCACGATCTCATACTCACCGTAGAGATTTCCTTCCAGGATAGGAATATGCCTGTTGGGCATTGGTAGCCATAATTGGAACTTAAACTTAATGAATTCGGATTTTCTTAATTAACATAGGAATATAGTTAATTGGGTTACTTTGGATGTTTGCATCTGACCATCGAAAGAGGCTTTTGCATAACTTCGTGTTCCAGGTTAATAAACTGACATATTACACAAGCATAAGGTAATCAACTCATCTTTAGAAAAGATATTGGTAGGATTCGCAACCCTGGATATTGTCATATATCATTGTTTAAAACTCAAAATTTACCTTTGTTTTGTTTTTTTACTTGTTTTAGATAAAAATCAACATCCAACCAAGTATCGAATCAATTAGATACTCATAGACATTTAGCTTCGTAAATTGATAGCATATGTATTAAGTCATCATGGGATTGATACATTTTATACTACTTGAGCGATATGTGCGCTTGCGTTACGTGTGTGATTTCACCGATCAATCCCCGACCCATAGAGGGCGTTCAAACCGTTACCGGACGTAAAACCAGAGGAAATGTGAGCCACAATCACAACTACTAGTACATATTGTTTCAATTTATTGCTTTGATTTCTTTTACTTTAAATTATTGTTTTGATTTACTTTAATTTATTGTTTTGATTTCCCTTTACTTTAATTTTACCGACAGTATCTAAACTTTTTTACTTTCACGATATATTTTAATGTTCATCTGAAAGTTATCATTTTGCAGGTACTGGTGCTTTTATTACTCACCCTTTTTCAGGATCTATAAATACAGTTCGTCATTTCTCTTTTCGATACCTCCAAATAAGAGAGAAATAATAGAGAAAACTTCAAGACGACAAGTCATTAATATATGAGTATTTTGTGGATCTAGCGCTAGAACTAAACCAGAATTTATTGAGGCAGCAAAAGAATTGGGTAAAGTTATGGTGGAAAGAAACATCCACTTAGTATAAGACGGTGACAATCTTGGATTGATAAGATGTGTTTCAAAGGCCATGCAAGAATGAGACAGTCGAGTTTTAGGAATCATCCTAAAAAGTTTACATACGAAAAATCTCATCGGAAAATCAAATGGAAAAGAATACATTGTCTTAAGTATGTTTGAAAGACTCACTGAAATGATTAATCTTGCTGATGCTTTTATTGCTTTACCATGTGAGCTTGGCACGTTGGAAGAAATATTCACAGTTGCGTCATGGGCAAATTTGAACATTCACCAAAAATCAATCTAATTCTTTCCAAGTTGAACTGGTCTGATAACGATCGTGGCAAGAAGCGTAGAGTGGACTTGAATCTTAATTTGTAACTTTTTTCTCTTTTAAATAGTCGTAGATTCAATTATCAATTCCACATTAACCAGGTGATATCTTCTAAACTCTACTTCTTCTTATTCAGACATTGGGGACAATGTCTCAATTTGATTGAGGGAGTGAATAGTTGACTTGATAGTTTTCGTTTTTGTGTTTACCTTTTTGTAAAAAAATATATATTTTTTTATTTTTGTGGTGTTGTTTTTAAAGAAAATTTTTTTTTTTACTTTGTTGTTATCATGTGTGTAAAAAAAATATTTTGTGTTGATTTTCTTTTGTGTTATTTCAAAAAAAACTGCACACAAACCAACAATAAATTTTTGACTAACCAAGTGGAATTGTTATTCAGAGATAGTAGTGTAAGGAGTTTTTGCTCCTGAGACGTATCTCAATGTAATTCGTAACAAATTATTTTTGTTCATTTCTTTTTGAATCATTTAAATCTATGAATTCTCCATAATATTGATTAAATTTGATCTTCATATGCTCATTTGACATGTATTATCAACATACATGATAACATATGATCATGGGTTGTAAGTGAAAATTTTGTAATATTCATTTCTCTAATTTGTTAGAGGTAGGACTTAGAGGCAGTGGAATTTATGTTTTTATTCAAAAATAAAAATAAAAATAACCAAACTTTTACTTAATAACCGGACATCTTGCCTTAGAAATCAGTGATTGTTCGCGTAAAATGATAATAATCAAGCTTTTACTTAGCAACTGGACATCTTGTCTCAACAAGTAATGATAGTTTGCGTAAAACGGTAGGACTTGAGTTGTTTTATTAAAAAAAATGTGTATGAATAAGTTCGATTTCACAGCCTCTCTAACTCGAGTAATAAAGTCTGTATGGGTGTTTTAACACTTAGTGCCCTAAGACCAACTGGTCTGGGAGTCACTGGCCCAAAGTTCGTTACATGGGTTAAAGAGAAAGTTTAAGGAAATCAGACACTTCTTCTTTTTGACATCTGATATCCGAGCAATTAAGTCTCTAGGGGTGTCGTAACACCTAGTGCCCTAAAACCAACTGGTTTAGGTGTCACTGGCCCAAATCTCGTTACAATGGTTAAAGATGTATTATTATAAAAAAAAAATTATATATAAATAAACTATCATTGCCAAAATATGTGAATTCTTATATAACTTTATGATAAAAATATTACTCTCTTTTCAACAAGATTTGTGAATATTGTGAGCAAAATGAATTGATTGGTACTTTGTCTTATGGGTGTATGGAAGAAGGGTAAAAAAGTATAAGAAAATTTTCTTATTTGATAATTTAGAAAGAAATAAAACAATTACTAACTTGGATAAGAATTTGTCTTTTTAGTTTTCGCTTAAATTACTATGGACTAGTAATAAGCTAGTTGGGATGTGATGAACACTAAAAAAATGCTCATTTATTAAAAGAAAAATTAATCATTTTACACTTGTAGTTTCATTAATCCCTCTTAATTTAGCACATTTATGAATAATAATTAAATTTATGTTTTGTATATTTTTATTGTGATTTTTATTTCTTATGTAGGTGAAATAATACTTTGGACGCATAACTAGAAAAATGGACGTGACGTTTGGATTTTGGAGGCTAGAAACCTAAAAGGGCGTTCTAACCGTGTACAATTTCGGAAATTCCAACTTTGCGTAATTTTCGTATTTTGGCCATAACATTTTACTCTGATATCGAATTGAGGCAATTCTAGTTTCAGATTAAAGAAGATTCAAATATATACAACTTTACTCTTTACAAGAGTTTCTAGTTCTCTGATTTTTAAGGTCGAAATTGATGAAGAAATCAACATGTATTGCATGTAATTTGAAAAAAAATAATTAAAAAATTTATTCAAAGGTCACAATTCACCTTTCGGTGGATTATGACAATTGTTGAATGTTTTAAAACAAAAAAAATGAGCCAAAGTCAAGAAAAATTAAAAAAAAAAAAAAAAAAAAGCGTCGAGCCCTCTATTATAAATAGAGGTACTCATCACCTCATTTTCTTCAGCTTCCTCCATAGAATTCTCTCTGAGAATTGTGAAGGGCTCCAGCTCTTATGTGTTTTATTTTTTTAAGCTTTGTTGTAAATTTCTTTTTATGTCGATAATAAAATTATGTGTATTTTTATTCAAAGCATGAGTGGCTAATTTCATTATGGTGTGGGTGAAAGGTGAAGCTCTTAATATGAGAATATAGATTACTCTCGCTTATATTATAATATATGAATTGTAATCTAAAGACTGATATTTAATTTAAATTTGAATTAAATTGACAAATTTTGTTACCGTATATATAGCTGATTTTATTTATTTGGTATAATTAAGTACCTAACTGGACTTGTTATAGACAAATGTTATCACTGTTTTTATGACTGATTTTATCTGTTTTGGCATAATTAATTCCTGAAATAAATTAACTGGGTAATAAGGACAATTGATATATTATAAAAAGTAAGATTTCTAAATTTGAAATATTAAAAATGTATCCCCTAACCCCCCATCATTTTATTTTATTGTTACAGTCTAATTCAATCACTTCAAACAATTCAGTCTTTTTATTTTCACTCGAATTATTATTTTATTTTACTAAATCTATTATTTGTGGATCGACCCCGAACTTACCGGGTTATTTTATTACTCCGACACTCTTATACTTGAGAGTAAATAACCAATATGTGAATGTGTCAACTAACACTATCATCTCTCTCACCTGTCACACTAGTAGTAAATGTAATAAAATTGCTTTAATTTTTAGAAGACTCATTAGAAATATAGTATCGACCCCGGACTTACCGGGTTATTTTATTACTTCGACACTCTTATACTTGAGAGTAAATAACCAATATGTGAATGTGTCAACTAACACTATCATCTCTCTCACCTGTCACACTAGTAGTAAATGTAATAAAATTGCTTTAATTTTTAGAAGACTCATTAGAAATATAGTCATCTTTTGAATCACTAAGTGAGGCTGTTATAACTTTCTTACCCTTTGACTTTAGGTATGTGGGACATTCAGATCTTATATGCTCAAACCATTCACATTCATGGTATTGGATAACACGATGTTGTTATCCTTGTCCTCTCTAGAATCCCTTCATTCTCTCTAGGTTTGTCATCCTTATCCCTATCAGTGCTACGACCACTCTTCTTTATCTTAAGAAATTTCTTAAAACTTTTTAGAAAACATGGCCAAATCAATATCTGTAAGAGTATTATCCTTATCATCACTTGATGACTCATGTACAACTTCCTTTGCGATCTTCATCGCTATAATTTGGGTCTTCTATATCCAGTAAGTTTTCTCTCATAAACCTGAAATTTTCCTACGAGGTCCTCTAATTTAAGATGATCTAAGTCATTACTTTCCAGATTGCTGTGATCTTTGGTAAAAATTGTTCAGGTACGGATTGAAGAATTTTCCTAACTATCTTATTTGTAGGAATAGTCTCGCCTAAGCTAAAGATGGAATTAACAATATCGTTAATCTCAGCGTAAAATTCATCAAAAGTCTCAACATCTTTCATCCCAACAACTTCACACCTAGTAGGAAGTTCTTCAATACTCATTACAGCTCAATTGAACTTGTTTTATTACAGACATTACCAATAAAAATGGAACTAACAACTTTTACCCAAAAAAAAAAAACAAAAACAAAACAAAAAAAAAGAGCATATGAGATCAGATGCATTTTGTGTTTTGTTGACTAGACACTTATGAATCCCCAATTCATCATTTCGAGACACCAATGGGAACACACGGATTAAGCGAAACCACAAGCTTCCTATGTTTACAGAGTTAATAGTACCGTATCGAATCTGAATATCGACAGCCTCTCAATCAATGTAAAAGTAAACACAACCCAATAGAAAGCTATATACATCCCAACTTCTCCATAAATACAAAGGTGCAAGAAAATGAAAAAAAAAAAAAAAAAAAAAAAAAACAAGGAGCAGGTTTTACACTTTCAGTACCGATGTCAAGACTCGCAACGCAATTTGCTAGTCTATTCATGGACTACTTGGACTTCATGCTCTCTGATGGATTATTTGCTACAGTATATCTCTCGCCACCGTTCAATCCATACTGCAACAAAAAAGTTTGAAGAATCTCATTAGTGATCTTTGTACCAGGGATTAGGCAAGGGATCATACAAGCACAAACAAATAAAAATATAGAAAAATAAAGGAAGTGATGAGCAATGTTTAAACAGTTGCTATTGTCCATATATGAAGATCGAAGCTTTACCAGAACGTTATCTAATGATTGCAGGAATTAGGTCAAAGTAATAGGTAAAAATTCAAAGGTTTCATTTATTAAAAGCCAAGATTACTTGAAGACAGTTTCCAAAATGGAAAGCAACCTAATTCTCTACTGCCAAAGGCAATCTCCATGTATTTGATGCAACTTATTTATACATGAAGTCAAGTCAAAATACTTAAATGCCCACTAGACCTAGCAAGCATCTTTGCTGCATTAAGACATGGATGCCAACCAGATGAAAAGCAGTTAATCAAGGAAAGAAAAAAAAATAGTTGCATAGAATAAAACGACTATTAACTACATGGGCGGAAATAATAGATCACCACTGAAACACAACTGAAGCAAGGAATTCATGTGTCAGACAGGATCTCAACTGGTCAATATTGCAGAAGAATACTACCAGATAATCAGAAGTATATGTCAGTACTGTACATAGATTGTCCCATTTGCTCAGCGCTGACTGAGATTTAGATTATTACAGTGAACTACCAGGAAAAAACTAGACGAGAGCAAGTAGTTAACACAGAACTAGATTATTAAATTATGTGATAGATCACAGACACTCAACCACATCACATGACTTGACTCAATCTGCCACTATTCACATGACTTAACAAAATCTACATTATAATTTTCATGCTAAGTCCTGAAATTGCATGCTCAATTTATACGACATACACATACCAAAAATAAAAAGGGGTGGGGACCCGGGGTGGGTGTGGGGGTTGGAAAAGTTCAGAACAATTGTTGTATTAGCCAGCTAATCTTACTTTTTCATAACCATAATATGTTACAAAAGACTGTCAGATGAAATATGAAAGACCAGAAACTTTAAACAAGATACCTTCTCTCTTATCCGTGAGCTCCAGATGTCAGAGTGAGCGGAACCTGATGCTTTGCTTGGTTGCTGATTTAGTAGTGGTTCCCTTATTATACCCCTCTCATCCTCATAATTATCCTCTTCATCAAAATTGGTTCTCAGAGTGGAAACCATGGCTCTCAGAATTAGTGCCAGTAGCAGAGATAGTGCCTAAAGTATGGAATGGGACAAATAAAAAGGCAGATATGTAATAAATGATGTATGACTCCTACTGGTTGATGATTATTTCTTTCATACTAGTGAGAGAAAACATGTTTAAATAAAAAATATCAAAGATAGACATCTTCCTACATAATAATAATAGTAACAATAATAGCAGTAGGCATCTGATTGTATGAGGATAAGACTGCATGTCCATATTCTCTTTGTTCACATAGATCCTCACGAACCATGACAGAAATCTTTAGTTAATTTAATACAAGTCAAAATGAACCAGAACTTTCTCGTGAAACACAATTTCTTCTTCTAACTTTTGAACATTATTAAGGTAATATCAAATCTAATGCTCATTTTCTGCGCAATGACAACAGTTTGATTCCTTTTCAAAACTTACCATGTGAATCGAGGTTATCTTGTTTATAGTGGATTTTCCTGTTGAACCTAAGATTATAAATTTTTTTTTTAATTTCGTCTTTGCATTATTTTGATACTATGGCAGTTATTAAATGAAGCATGTAGCTCATTTAGAATTTCTTTAAATTATATTGTGATCGTTCAATTCTATCTAACTTCTAGTATGCCAGTCATTTTTCTATCTTTAACACAATGCAGGTTATTAATCAAAATTACTTGTAATTTATTAATATTTAGATATTATGGCAGTTACTAAATGAAGCATGTAGATCATCTAGAATTTCTTTTAAATTCTATTGTGATCGTTCAATTCTATCCAACTTCTAGCGTGCCACTTATAAATATATCTTTAACACAATGCAAGTCTTATTAATCAAAATTACTTGTAATTTAATATTTATTAAACAAATCCATAGTTGGATTCCAAAAACTGTTGAGAATCTCCAAAGAAACTAATCTAAGAAAGTGATAAAATATGCACATTAATGAGGAGTATTCCACAAAACTCTTACTACTATTCAGGTCATTTTTCACAGAGATTCAAAATACCTGAATTACAACCACTGTAATGCCAACCCATTTACATATGTCCACATTGTCTTCAATGAAAGAACGAAAGCTATCAAGTTCTCCAGTCGGGTCAAATGGAAGATCCTGCCAAGAGATGATTCAACAACTAACGTTATACGTATAAAGGAGAAATCCAATGAGCTATGTATAAGTTAACCTGATTAATCAAAAAGGAATCACCTTCTCCCAGCGACGATCAATTGCAATAAATGCCACCAGAGCTGCTTCTAGCACAATGAGTACAATTTTCAGTAAAGCATACTGATAATTTTTATGAGGTTAAGGAAAATTTCAAAGAGAATGAAATTGAAAGTAGATCATAGATTCTAAACCCAGTGTTTAAAAAAACGGTTGAGGCGGCCGCCTCGACGCGCAACGGTCGAGGCGGCCGCCTCGACGGCGCGTCGAGGCGGCTGCCTAATGCGTTTTTTCTGAAACGCCCGCCTCTCTGCTGGTGAGGCGGCCACCTTACGCGAAATTTTTATTTTAATTTTTATTTTTTTTTTAAATAAAACGACGACGTTTTGGGGCTTCCAAAACGTCGTCGTTTCGGTTTCATTATTAAAAAAAATATAAAAAATTTGAAGATTAGGGTTTCAATCGGCCTCTTCTCTGCTCTCTCTCTGCAATCGGCCTCTTCTCTGATCTCTCTCTGCAATCGGCGACGTCTCTGCTCTCTCTCTCTCTCGGCGACGTCTTCTGCTCTCTCTCTATCATTCCACTAATATTCTTCCTTTTCCTTTTTCATTTTGGGGTTTTTAAATAGCACCAATTATGATTTTTAATGTCAATACAACACTTAATATAGCGCAAAAGTAATCTTGATTAGAGATCTTCCAAGTCCTCATTCTATTCTTAATTACATCCAAAATCTGAAAACATTGAGATTTTGAATCATAACTGTATGTTGTTTGGTTTTCAATTAATTAATTAGTTTTTTTTTTCGCAGATTGTTAAGAGACTGCTTTTCAGTGATATTATACCTAGAATTCAGAAATTTCTCTATTATACCATGCTTACCATTTCTGTAGACCAAAGGAGCACTTAGTGACCATGTCTTTCCACATTTAAAACAAACTAACAAACCACTTACCCCAATCATTCAAATCTTGAACAAATTTAACCCATTAGTTTATAAAATAGCTAGTAAGGGTGATTGCCAGCATTTTAAACAAATATATAAACTGAAAACAATATAGACAGAGCCGCATAATTTCAGGATACAAAGCAAAGGCAACAGCCACTTATAGCTTCAGCTGCAATGCCACCAATCAAAGAAATTAAGCACACCAAAATGCCCACTCCCATAAATGAGTAGATGAACCTGCCACCAAAAAAAGAAGCACTAAATAAGCAACTATATCACTGCCTCATACCCCAGGTACTCTCGGCAAATATATTCAACTATGAACTAACACCTAGCAAAAAATTGCAGCACAATGTACAAACCACAAAATACCTCAACCCTAAAATTCTCATGGTTGGGATTGAGGTGTTATGGCGCTGAAACAGGATAGAATTACTAGTTGTCGAGTACCAAAGAGAAGGTAGTTGATAAACATTAGCTGCCGAAGTAAACAGTGGGTGTTTACCTAACACTTTAGCGACTATGTTCCATAATTAAGCAGAATCACCGTAGTTACAAACATATTCCAAATGGCAAAAACAAAATCATGCATAAGAAAATGCAATTTACTTCAAAAATATTAAAAACCAAATTAAGAATCATAATCAAAGCGTTAACTACTTCAAGACATAAAAAGCCAATTCTAACAACTTTGAAAGTACCAAGGAGCAGGCAGCTCGACTGAATTCAAATCAAACCCGGACACGTCATCAAATCCAGAAACCATGACATCCAAAGGACCGGTGGTGGTGAGCTGATGATGATCGTGAGAAAGCACACGCGATTGCGTTGTTTCCGAATTGAGAGTAAGATAGAGAGATGATGATGATGAAGCATCTGATGGAGTGGGAGCTAACGGAGGGATGGGCAAGTGATGGTTCCATTGATCGAGCATCCATATTGAGTACACTATTATTGATATTCCGATGAATGCTTGAAGGAAGTTGAGGAATTTTAGTATGAACGCGAACGAAATGTGGCAACAATTGCGCTGCATTTTTTTTCTGAATCTTTTTTTTCGAAACCCTAACCCTAAAGTTTGGTAATCTGGGGATTGAAAAATTGAAACTGTTGGTTTACTTTTTCTTCTTGCTAGATGGTGGGGTTTTGGCCTTTTTTGTTTTGTGGATTTTGAATTTCTTATTTCTTTTTTAGTTAATTTTGTATTTTGACGCTTGCACTTTACGGCTTACGCGTCGGAAGAAGAAACTGTTCTTTGAAGACAGGTGTACTAATTTCGGCGCTGGCGGTTATATTTGGTTTTGAATTTGATTGTGATTTAAAAAAAAAAAAAAAAAGAAGCAAATTGGATTAAGAGTTATTGCGTCCTCAAAATGGCCGTTGCCCGTTGGTCCAAACACGCGTAATCCAACTGCCAAATCATTTTAGTTTGTAAATATAAATTAAAAGTTATTAGATGATAACCCGCGGGATATGTGGGGCTAGACCCGGCCGGCGGTTCGGTTTCGGTTCGAAATTGAACCGAATCGGCCGGCAGTTCGGTTCTCGTTCCGGTTCGGTTCGAATTTTTTTTTTTAATTTCAAAAATAAATTAAAATAAATGAGATTAATTTAATAAATAAATAAAATTATTACATTGAAGCGCTTGAGCTTAAATTTTTAAAAATTTAAGTTGCCTACGTATCCTCCAGGGGTGAGAGAAATCAAAGCTCATGTAGTTCCATTACAATTTAAGATATTTCCCCTTTGTAAATTTACAATTTTATATTTATCAATCATCATTATCAGTTGATCATTCAGCTCCGGTTCCGCTTGCACTTGTTGTTGCAGATGCATTATCGAACAAATCTTCAAAATCATCGGGGGCATCTTCTTGTTGTCTCAGATCAGCTCGAGTCCAATCATTCACACAAGCTGTTGCTTCTAGAGTGCTTGGATGTAATGAAAATCGTCTAACTTCTAATATATTGTCTCCCAAGCTGAAGGCTTGCTCAACCGCAACGGTGGAAATAGGTGCTGCCAATATCTCTTTAGCAATAATTGATAAAAACATGATATATATTTCGATGTCGGTTCCACCAGTCAAGGATTTTAAAATTTTTACTAACTAAACTTTCAGTAGGAAACTCGAAATTTGTAGATAAATAATTATCTAATTCGGGGTTATTAGTTGTCGTATCCCTAGCTTTTTTATTTCGTTGCAATAACAAACGATCTCTTGCGCTAAGTCTTGTTTGAATTACCGGTTCGCTACTACTAGATTCACCTAATGTTCATAAGTTATATCTTACAATATAATCATTAAATAACTCAATTAAATCATTTCTAAATTTCATCATTAATCTTGTAATATCAATTTCATCTAATATTCCTAAATAACCATAGTAAGCTTGTAAAGCATCATTCAAACTTTCTAATTTAAATTTAGAATAAAAACAGCAGCAATAAGATAAAGTAAATGAATTTCTCTAAAATAATTCAATCATTTTACCTTCATAACAGTAATGGCTTCTAACAAAACAATATCATTAGGATCGCTACTTTCAGCATGTTCATCAAGAGCACCAACAATATTCAAACTTTCAAGAACAAATAAATGTGCTGTTGGATAATAAACACCGCTAAAAAATAAAGTAGCATCATTAAAAACTTTTAAAATATCTAAAAAAAATTCACAAATATCACATTGACTAGGATAAAGTGTGACATTTTGAACATGTTGAGAAAAAAAACTACATAATGCATCTTTGTATTGAAATGCTTGACATAAAAGAAAATAAGTTGAATTCCAACGTGTTGGAACATCTCTTGAAAATTTAATCGGTTTAATACCATTTATTTTACAAAACTTCGTTCATTCTCTCCTAACTTGAGAATATGACCAAATACAATTTAGTGCCGTCTTAATAGGATCAATGAAAGGTGATAATAATTTCAGACCATCTTGAACACAAAAGTTAAGGACATGACATGTGTGGGAACACAGAAACTGGACGACGCATGCTGTCCCGGGCTCGCCGCCCGGTCGGGAGTACGGAGTAGCCACGGGGGACTAAACCGGAGAATAATGGAGCCGCCACCCGGTGTGAACCGGGAAAATGAGATTTAAGGCCGCACTCACCCCTCACAAGGGAAGACCTCAAACCGTTGGGTTCAGAATGGTCCCTTACTTATGTCACTTGTAATGAAAGGATTTGTGTAATAATTTAATCAAGCTTAAGTAACACTTATTTCCAAGAGTATCATGCTTCTAAATCCATATGCACAAAGATAAAACTTACACCTAAATTCATGTATTTCACATCTAAGATTGCATGCTTGAAAGTACATCAAAGTAGCAACGAACATACAACTTCATTGGCATATTGTTTTCAAGGAAACACAAGCACACACTAACCACGCAAGCATACATAAAGGCGAATCAAATAATGGCGAACATGCGATTACATAGACATATCATAAACAAATAGCCATTACATGTCCATGCATAAATAAAAGAGTCAACTAAGTACATAATGCAGAAAGACACTTAAGGATGCAATTAGGTATTAAAGTAAGCATGCTATGACATGGTGCAAAAGAAGATAACTAACATGGACACAAACGCACATGTGAGCACATTTCCAAGTGGTACGTGGAATTGTATCCCAAGTATAGACCGCATTACCGTCCATTCGGAATCGGCTACGGAATTTATGTCTGGGTTTCCATCCGATATACCACAAGAAATAATACTCAAATGTTATCATGACATGGATATATGAATTGTAATACGTTAATCCAAGACTAAGGGATAGATAATGCAATCAGTATATGAAAGACGCGACAAATATCGTGGTAAAGGTAGCCTTTTAGGCTTTTCTTTCCCCAAATGGAGAACCTTTTTAGTCCAACACAATAAGCCCATGCGCTTTTCATTACAATGCGTACAAAGATAAAGATAACTATATGAAACTTCGTATACCCGATTGAACACATCTTACATTCAACCGAATATACATCAACCGGCGCGGCAAAGCATCGTGGTAAAGGGTTTTAACCCCTCCAAATAGGGGACCTTTAATCCGACTTACTAAGTCCATGCGCTCGATCGCATCATGCATACAAAGAATAAAGACAATAATATCAAACTTAGTATGCCCGATTGAACATATCTTACATTCAACTGAACACACATCAACCGGCGCGGCAAAGCATCGTGGTAAAAGGTTTTAACCCCTCCAAATAGGGGACCTTTAATCCGACTTACTAAACCCATACGCTCGATCGCATCATGCATACAAAGAATAAAGACAATAATATCAAACTTAGTATGCCCGATCGAACATATCTTACATTCAACCGAACACACATCAATCGGCGCGACAAAGCATCATGGTAAAGGATTTTAACCCCTCCAAATAGGGGACCTTTAATCCGACTTACTAAGCCCATGCGCTCGATCGCATCATGCATAAACAAGTAACATGCTGAATTTAAATGACGAATAAAAATCAAAGCAACATAAAACAAAAGAAAGTGATGTTTACTCAAGCGGTACGTGGAGTTGTATCCCGAGTACAGATCATACTACCGTCCATTCGGAATCGGCTATGAAATTTATGTCCAGGTTTCCATCTGATATATCATTAGAGTTGACACATCTTTCATTTTATTCCAAGGCCACAACATACAATATTTCGTAATACATGCATATTTATCTACTCAAGGGCAACAACATTCATTTTAACATAATAATCATGCGAACAATACTCGATAAATAATAAAAATAAAACTGAAAACGAGTGTGAAAAATACCCTCAGGTCTAACCTTTTTTACCGACTTTCGGACTTGCGTTTCACGGAGATCGGAAGGGTTAAAGCGCCTCAACTTCTCCGGTTCACTGGTTTAACGTCTTAGCTCACTGTTTTGCTGTTTTGCTTGTTGTTTGGTCTCCGTTTTGCTGTTATTTTCGCTGTATTTCTGCTCACTGTTTCAGGTCACTGCTTTGGCATTTTAGTGGACTGTTTTGAGTGTTTTTTAAAGGCTTTAAGTGCAGTTTTTTGTGATATCTTAAGGATTAAAAGTGCAGTTTTTCATTACTGGTTTAAGTGATTTAGGGGGCTGTTTTAAGGTGTTTTTGCTGCTGTTTGGGCGTGTAAAACAGTGCAGTTTTTTAGTGATAATAGCGTGTTATACAGTGCAGTTTTTGTGTTCACTGCAGTGCGGTTTTTGGTTGTAATTTTCGGTGATGGAGGGCTGCTGTATAAGGCTAGTTTCGGTGGCTTTAGGAGGGTATAAAGGCTTGTTATTTTCGGCTATGGAGGGGTTGAGGAGGGTGATGTGTTCGGCTATGGAGTGGAGGAGATGAAAAGAATGTTTTTTTGTTACTTATTCTTGTGATTGGCGTGAATGGAGAGCTTGAAGAGGGGGTTGGAAATTCCTTGCTTCTTTGTTTTTTGTGATGGGCGTGCACTAGGGGAGAGGGATGCCTTGGAAAAGTGTGGTTTATATAGAGAAGGGCTAGGGCTTCACCTTGTCTCACAAGGAAGGGATTTGATTTTGTGTTGAGCAAGGAAAGTCAAAGATTGAGGGGGGACAAATTTGGTTTAATTTAGTATGTAATATATTTGATTTATCTAAGTTATGCATTGTGGATGCTGGATTTCGCCCGAGGTCCACAATCAGAATTTGTAGGTTGTGAGCATTAGCGATCCTGCAAGACAAATGTAGAGTGAGCGGGAGTAGACTGCCCACCGGTGTGGTGGGTGCCGGGGGCACTCCGACACTCAAGTCAGTAGTATGAAATGAGCAGTAAATATGTAAAATGTGAAAGCAAGGTTTAATGTTACCTTAACCTCCTTGGGTGGCCGTGAAAGCGGTGGAAAGTGTTTAAAGGGATGGAGAGCTCAAGGAGCTTTGTGTCAAAGAGAGCAGAAGCATGTAAGAGAGAAGTGAAGCTTGGATTGGAGAACTCTGACCCCCTCTGTGTACTGAGTTACGTCTTTTTTTATAGATTGAATGAATCATCCTTGTAGCTGTCAGATGAGCTGCATATAGGACCCACATCGTGCTGTGATTTATGGCAATGGGGCCTCGCATATGTTTGATGTTTCTGCTTTCGGCGGAGAGGATAAAGTGCATGTGGAAATATATTCATTGTTTGGAAAAGAGAGAAACGATCGGTGAATAATTAAGGGGGTTTGTCCTTAAACTATTGGATTTGTTTTTATAAATGATTTAACGTTTAATGGGCTGGGTTATTGCTTTGGGTCTTACCTGGTATTGGGTTCGAAGTGAAAGACGGTTTTGCCCTTGGCCCAAATTTGGCACGTACAGTTTGTCCCCTACTCTCTAAGTCAAGAAGTTCTTTGACTTGGAGAGTATTTCTATACATGTCGAATGAAACAAGATATAAGAGTTTCTGTCAAGAATGCATAGTTCATACACGACAGAGAGAATTCAATGTATTTTGGACTAAGAGTAGTCCAAGTCTTCAATTTGGCTTGGCATGAGCCAGGGGATATCCTCGGTCGACTGAACCAGATAAAGGCCAGGACAATTTCCATATTACTGGTCAAGGACCAGGAGAGTCTTCAAATTTTTCTAGACCAGATGAAGGTCATGTGCTGAAATTGACTCTTTATGAGCCATTGGGAATGTCCCCAATCGACTGATCCAGATAAAGATCAGGATAATCAATTGACTCTTTATGAGCCATGGGGGATGTCCCCAGTCGACTGATTCAGATGATGATCAGGATAATCAATTGACTCTTTATGAGCCATTGGGGATGTCCCCAGTCGACTGAACCAGATGAAGGTCAGGATAATCCCCATACTACGGGTCAAAGGACCAGGGGAATCTACTATGTCGTCTGACCAGATGAAGGCCAGGTCTTCAACTTGACTCTACATGAGCCAATGGGGGATGTCCCCAGTCGACTGAACCAGATGAAGGTCAGGATAATCAATTGACTCTTTATGAGCCATGGGGGATGTCCCCAGTCGACTGAACCAAATGAAGGTCAGGATAATCCCCATACTACGGGTCAAAGGACCAGAGGAATCTACAATGTCGTCTGACCAGATGAAGGCCAGGTCTTCAACTTGACTCTACATGAGCCAATGGGGGATGTCCCCAGTCGACTGAACCAGATGAAGGTCAGGATAATCCACATACTACGGGTTAAAGGACCATGGGAATCTACAATGTCGTCTGACCAGATGAAGGCCAGGTCTTCAACTTGACTCTACATGAGCCAATGGGGGATGTCCCCAGTCGACTGAACCAGATGAAGGTCAGGATAATCAATTGACTCTTTATGAGCCATGTGGGATGTCCCCAGTCGACTGAACCAGATGAAGGTCAGAATAATCCCCATACTACGGGTCAAATGACCAGAGGAATCTACAATGTCGTCTGACCAGATGAAGGCCATGTCTTCAACTTGACTCTACATGAGCCAATAGGGGATGTCCCCAGTCGACTGAACCAGATGAAGGTCAGGATAATCCCCATACTACGGGTCAAAGGACCAGGGGAATCTACAAATTTTTCTAGACCAGATGAAGGTCATGATAATCCCCATACTATGGGTCAAAGGACCAGGGGAATCTACAATGTCGTCTGACCAGATGAAGGCCAGGTCTTCAACTTGACTCTACATGAGCCAATGGGGGATATCCCCAGTCGACTGAACCAGATGAAGGTCAGGATAATCAATTGACTCTTTATGAGCCATGTGGGATGTCCCAGTAGACTGAACCAGATGAAGGTCAGGATGTATGGGTATAGTGTCGAATGAGGTCATTAACAAGTTCCAAGCTTTAGGCGTGTAGATGTGGAAATCAAGTCTCAAGTCATACATGCATAATAGTATCTATGATAATTCCAAGCTACATATTAAATGATGTCGACTGTGATTCATATCATATATCAAGACATGCAAATGTAGTAGTATCTATGACAATTCCCAAGCTACACTAGATGATGTCGACTGTGATTTATATCACATCTCAAGACATGCAAGTGTTGTAACTATAATAATTCCCAAGCTACGTATTAAATGATGTCGACTGGGATTTATATCATATCTCAAGATATGCAAGTGTGGGATCCACAACAAACCCCAAACTACACACATGTGGATGTCGAATGGGACACACATAAAGCATCAATCCATTTACACATAGGATCAACAACAAGTCCTAAGCTACACACATGTGGATGTCGAATGGGACAAACATAAAGCATCAAGCCATACACACATAGGATCCACAACAAGTCCCAAGCTACACACATGTAGATGTCGATTGGGACAAATTGACTTGATGAAAGTCTATCAAGGTTATTACGCATTCAATTGATGAGGATTTATGAGACTACGGTCGAATGAACTTTATGAAAGTTCAAAAAATAAATCACTCACTCTCCTAGACCTGATGAAGGTTCAGGAGACCCCAATAGATAAACTTGATGAAAGTCATCAATGTCGCTTCTATTCTACGAGACTACGGTCGAATGGACTTGATGGAAGTCCAAGGAGTTCATTACTCACTATCATAGACTTGATAAAGGTCCAAGAGACAAAGGTAGAAAAGACTTTGAAAAATATCTATCAAGGTCATCACTCTTGACATTTCTACGATACTACCGTCGACTGGACTCATCGAACGGACTTGATGGAATTCCATGGAAGTCATTACTCATTATACTAGTCCTGAAGAAGGTCTACGATGCTACAATTGAATGAACTTGAAGTCATTACTCTTCTCTCTTCTGTGAGACTACTGTCGACTGGACTTGTCGAATGGAGTTGAGGAAGGTCCACGAAGCTACGGTCGAATGAACCTGATGATTATCTATGAGAATCTTCATTCTACTAGACCTGATGAAGGTCCAAGAAGCTATGGACGACTGAACATGATGTAAGTCCAAGTGAATCTTCATTCTACCTATTCATGATACTACTGTCGGATGGAACTGACAAAGGTCAATGAGACACGGTCGTATGAAACTAATGCATGTTTATAAGAATCACCACTTTACTAAACTTGATAAAGATTGGTTGACTGAACCTGATAGAGGTTCAAGAGAATTTCATACTACCGAACTTGAAAAGGCTGGTCGATTGAACTTGATGTAGGTTTATGGGGCTTTCCCTATGCTTTCTAGAGTTTATGGAAATCCATCCATATAGTCTAGAGTGGATGATAATCTCTATAGGTAGTGTGGAGATGATTATCTTCATATGTAGTATGGAAGAGATGGATGCCTATTAATGTCATTACTAATTATACAAGGCTTGAATAAGGACAATGATACTACAATAGAATAAACTTTGATGAAAGTCACATAGAATTTTCATACTACCTAACCTGATAAAGGTTGGTCGATTGGTCCTAAAGGAGATCCAGAGTATTCTTCATTCTACTAGGCATGATAATATATTCCCTATGTAGTATGGAGATGATGACTAACCTTTGACTTGGTCTGGAGGAGTTGATAATCATTCCAAGTAATTTAGGAGAGATGAGAGTTTTCCATGTAGCCTGAAGTTGATGGCTATTTACCTCGTCGTATGACAATAGTTTTGTTGCTTTAGCTTTGGTTTCATGCTACAAAAGTGAGGTTTAATTGTGAGTGGATGATAACTTCCTTTTTCAGGCTTTTCTCTTTCACGTAGGATTGGTTCATGAACCATGCAAGTATGGGCGCACTTTTCATTGGTTTCCATGGTTCATGGCCTCGCCTAGAATGCGGATTGTCGTGGCTCTTGTGTGTAAATTGCTCCCTTTTACGCTTAATGTCTGAATGGAGATCCCATAATGGTGTGTGGATATCTTGGATATTAACAAAGCCCAGCCCACTATCAAGACAAGCACACATATGGTTTTGAAAGTTAATAAAGTTTTCGAACCTTGTTGATAAGTGCAAGCTTCCATACGACACATGGTCGCATGCACAAAAAGCCAATGGATTTAAAGCCATCGGTTGCATCAATGCCCCCTATTAGTTTGGGTAATAGTGACGCCAATTTCCAAGACCCAAAAGGAGATTTCCCAGCCCAAAACATATTGTCAACGTTTCTACTCCCAAACATTAGCCATCCATCCTCTTGTATAACAACTTGATAAAAAAAATTATGTTGCATGTGCAACGACAAACAATGTTTTCGTGGAGTAGTTAGACGTGCCATATTCCACGGATGAGAGCCCGACCAAGCAGTGCACCACTCCATGCTACACTCTAGAAGAATATATACATGCACTAAGCGACAACCCACTCGTCCTATTGCATAATTTTTGAGGACATTCTAGTCGAGCCAATGAAAGGTAGTAAAGCTTCTATTGGGCCTAACAATTATCTCTCCCCAAACCACGTGGATTTCACTTCTGCATGCGACTACACTCCATGCAATTTGAAGTGTAACATTGTTCCAGCCTCCAATACCAAGGACCCCATAGAGTAGGAGCATACCGAGCATGAACATGGACCATTCAGCCTCAACCTTTACATATATCATACCTTGGCAAGCTACTAAAACAAGGATAATTGTTTCTGCCCAACTCAGTTGAGGGATTTTCCTCCACAAGCACGTACAAAATACTGAGCCACATGCTTTTCTCCAGGTTGATGCACTTGGGAGGTTACTTGGGATGGTTCCTTTCTCTTCAATTCGTAGGCCTCGTCCTCTTCTTAAGGTTGATCCTCCAAATTCATCTTCTTGAGGAAACACGGAGCAGAAAATTACTGAAAAGCCCCTAGAATAGGAACCAATGCTTGTAGCTCGAGTGACAATTGAATATGGTATTTTCCTCCTCTTTGATGTAGATGATATTGATCGTTTTCTATAGTTCAACCAGACCCCAGATGGTGGAAACCGGTTGAGACAGAAACGGCCAGTCCTGCTTGAAGGGTTGGCAGCATCACTTCAATTGCTTGACCCATTCCCACAATAATGGTCATACAGTTGCTCATGCTCCCAGGGATGATCTTGTGTTCTACGAGTAGTCTCTCTTCCCATGGGCGAAAACTCTTGGCAAGGTACCTTCATCTTCTATTTCCAGGTGGTGAGCTCATTGGTATGGTCTGCATGGACCCTTTTTCGTCACTTGAGGGTTTTGATATTCGAATTTTGCTTCTTCTCATTGTAAGCTGTCTTTCTTGGAGTCTACGTTTGGCTATGGACGAGTGGTAGAGTGCTTTGAGTGTAGACTGAAGTTTGCACATTCAAACTTTGGTTGCATCTGGCTTCTTTCTTGCGTAAGAGACAACAATTGGTTTCAGTGGGCTTTCATGTAATCTGGAGGAGATGAAAAACTTTTCATGTAGACTGGATGAGAGGACAATCCTTCCACGTCCTCTGAATGAGATGACAATCCAATTAGCATCGTCTGAAGCAGATGACACATCTTTTTGTGTCGTATGAATTAGATTTATCTCCGTCGTCTGGAGAAGATAATTATCCAGTCATGTCATTTTCCATGTCGGCTGGAATGGATGACGTTCCATCAATGATAACTTTCCCAGGCTATCCTGAGGTAGTGACAACCCATCCATGTAGTATGGAGTTGATACTTTATAAGGAAAGAGTGTTGATGTTATCCAGACTCAGCTTTTCCTTATTGATAGTTCGACGGTAGGTAGACTGGAGAGAATTACTCCAACATTTTCTTTCATATGGAAGATGTGACTTGTCGTGATTGGAGAAATATGATGGCTTCTTTGGTGATTAAATGGATGGTCGCTTGATGCAGTATTTTCACTTGTCATATTATTGAATGCTCATAAGAGATTGGGTTGATAAGATAGTTGAAATGACTGGTAGTCTCACGCCTTTGTGTGGCTGAAGAAAGAATTATGCTTCAGTATTATTATATGGCTCAATTTTCATCTTTCATTGATTATAATTGTTTTGTAGAGTGGCTATGTGATATGGAATTTGCTTGTTGATTGAAGTCATGAGTAGTTGTGTTTTAGGAATCGTAGACTGAGATATTTTTGCATGCTATGAATCGCTAAGGCCCCACGGTGGGCGCCAAATTGTGGATGCTGGATTTCGCCCGAGGTCCACAATCAGAATTTGTAGGTTGGGGGCATTAGCGATCCTGCAAGACAAAGGTAGAGTGAGCGGGAGTAGACTGCCCACCGGTGTGGTGGGTGCCGGGGGCACTCCGACGCTCAAGTCAGTAGTATGAAATGAGCAGTAAATATGTAAAATGTGAAAGCAAGGTTTAATGTTACCTTAACCTCCTTGGGTGGCCGTGAAAGCGGTGGAAAGTGTTTAAAGGGATGGAGAGCTTAAGGAGCTTTGTGTCAAAGAGAGCAGAAGCATGTAAGAGAGAAGTGAAGCTTGGATTGGAGAACTCTGACCCACTCTGTGTACTGAGTTACGTCTCTTTTTATAGATTGAAGGAATCATCCTTGTAGCTGTCAGATGAGCTACATATATGACCCACATCGTGCTGTGATTTCTAGCAATGGGGCCTCGCATATGTTTGATGTTTCTGCTTTCGGCGGAGAGGATAAAGTGCATGTGGAAATATATTCATTGTTTGGAAAAGAGAGAAACGATCGGTGAATAATTAAGGGGGTTTGTCCTTAAACTATTGGATTTTTTTTTATAAATGATTTAACGTTTAATGGGCTGGGTTATTGCTTTGGGCCTCACCTGGTATTGGGTTTGAAGTGAAAGACGGTTTTGCCCTTGGCCCAAATTTGGCACGTACAGGCATGATTTTATTTTATGTTTTATTTAATTTGGTAAATGATTTAATTCTTTATTTATTTAATTTAATTAATATTTCATTTAGTTAATACTTAATTTAATTAATATTTGATTTAATTTGGGTGTGTATTAGGGTGAATGGGCGTGTGGGCCTTGGTTTGGGCGTGTGGGCCTAGGTGTTGTGTTGGTTTGGTGAGTGGGTTTGGGCCAAGGTTAAATGGTTCTGGGTTTTTTAGGCTAAATGTGCTTTAAAATGGAGGTCCAACGAGCGAGCTTGGAGCTAAACAAGTGAATAAAAATCTAATGAAACACCGATTCCCTTCCGACGACTGTTTCCCGCAATATCCTTAACTAAAAAGGTAGTGTCTCCAGATGAGACTCATCATAGAGACTCACATGCAAAAATGCAGTGCCTACAACATGTACAACGAATATGAAAAAATCGACCCCCTAAATTTGGTTGACATAAGGATTTTAAATCATTGATGGATGCAGTATTTGCAGATGCATTATCAAATCCAATTGTTAAAATTTTTTCTACTAAACCATATTCATCAAAAATTACCTTCATCATTCTATAAATATTTTGTGCAGTATGTTGGTCATCAAAAACTCTAAATGCAATAAGTCGTTTTTGTATGGTAAATGATGCATCAATCCAATGATAAGTCACACTCATGTATGAGTGTGTTTGCCAATGATCACTCCAAATATCAGAACATATAGAAATACGATCTTTCATCTCTTTAAATATTTCATTTAAAATAATTTTACCATCTTTATATAATTTAAAAATATGACGTTTTGTTGTGTTTCGAGTCATTCTACATGCAGAAGGATTTAAAGCATTATGCACATAATTAGTAAAATGAAGTTTTTCACCAAAGTTTAAAGAAAGATGTGTCATACAAGTTAATTTCACAAATTCTTCTCTATTTTTTGCATCAGAATATTTAAATAAATCTACAACACTCGTACCTCTACTAGATGATGCGTACCTGGCCATTTGAGTTTGTGTCGTATCAATTCCAAGTTCAATCGGATGATGTTTTTCCAGGTGTTTGGTCATATTGCCGTATCCACCAGAAAATTTGTAGGAAACCCCATAATAGTTGCAAACCGCTCTTGAACTGTCATCGTTTAATTTTTCTAAATGAAAATGAATTTTTAAAACATCCGAGGAACGAGCCTTAACTTCTTTTCTCTGTGATTGTGAACCGACACTAGGGCCGCTCTCTTGGGTTGGCATATTTAACATCATGTTCTCAGATGAGCTTGCCATTTTTCGTTTAAGAAATAAGTAAGAAAAATAAGAAAATTAACTAATTGCGAATGATAATAACTAATTGAATTGAGATTGAGAATAAAAGAATTCTAGGAATTGAGAGAGTTGAGAATTTGGTGTGTTGAAATAATGAAAAATGAATCCTATTTATAGAGTTTTAGAATTTTTTTGATACAAAAAATGCCCCTAAATATAGCCATTTTATTATCGTTATTATGGATATATTAGGAATTTACAATTTTTAATTTTTTTATGCCTTAACGGCATTTTTTTTTCATTTTGAGGGCATGGAGCCCTCCCAGTAGCCGTTGGGGTTAGGGTTCTTGTTGGAACCCTACGGTTCCAACAAGAACCCTACGGTTCCAAACGGAACCGTTTCGGTTCCGGTTGGAATCGGAATCGATTGGAACCGGAACCTTCTGGTTCCAACCGGTTCGGTTCCGGTTCAGAACCGGAACCGTGGCCCGATCTATGTGGGGCTAGTATTGAATTCATTTTTTTTATAATTTTTCTATAATAATTTTTTGAAATATGAATTATTTTTCATATCATTTCAATTTCTCTCATAATTATATAATTTATATCATTTCATTTTCTCTCATAAATATACGGATTATATTCTTTCATAGGATGTGAAATGATTTAACAAGTTGGGACATAATTAATTTTTATTTCAAAAAAATAACAGGATTGGTCCGATATGATTTTTTTATCCCATTGTATAAACGGGACTGATTTGGGATTAACAATTCTTGGTCCGTCTCATCCCTGAAATTACCCTACAAGCAATAGCGACAAGCAATCTCTATACCCAAGAGGGGGGTGAATTGGGTTATCGCTATAAATACGGAATTAAGAAATCTTTACCGATTTTTAGCTCTTATCCAAATGGACACTTAGGATAATTTTCTCTATTTCGATTAATAACCTATATGCAAGTTTTCTATTCAACACATACAAATATAAATTAACTTGCAATAAGTAAAAGTATAAGGATAGAGAAATACGACACCGAGATTTATAGTGGTTCGGCCAAACGTGCCTACATCCACTCCCCCAAGCCTCGCTTGAAGATTTTCACTAAAATTGAGTTTACTTGGTTCACTCGCAACCAAGAGTTTTCTGCCAAGGTGCACTCCGAACCTTTTACACTTTTGAGTTTTGTTCGTATGTGCACTCACAACCTTTACAACTATCCAACAAATGATATTTCACAACCACAAGTGTTTTTGTTTAAAAAAGTTTGAAACACACTTGGGCACTCACAAATATTATGAAGATTGGGTGAGTTGCAAACCCAAGTGTTCTAAGCTCACTAAATGATATGAAGGTAAATGTGTGAGCTTGAGAGTGTTTGAGATTAAGAAGGTTTAAGACACTCTTATTTTTGCCTTAGAGAATGTATGAAGATGTGTATCAAGTCTCTTGCAAAGGCAAAATGAGTTGGGGTTCATTTATATAGAAAATGAAAAGCAGTCCCAACTTTCTCTACTGAGATCGGTATAGTAACCGGTATGAGACCGGTATGCCAGTCTCCAACGGATATATTACCGTTGGGAGAAACTAGCCGTTAGACCGGTATGTTAACCGGTATGGGGATCGGTATGGTCCGTGCCGGTTCCAGTGAGTGTACAGTGTGAAGGCTTGATCGGTTTGTTCACCGGTATGTAGACCGGTTTAGGTCATGCTGGTTCCAGAAGTGGAACTAGCCGTTGGGCTTACCGGTATGGAGACCGATTTGGTTTGTGCCGGTTCCAGTAGCCATGCATTCCTTAGGTTCACCGGTTTGGTGACCGGTATGGGACCGGTATGTCGGTCTCAGTACCAAAAATACAGATATGAAGGTTTTAATGCATTTTGTACATGAACCTAATGCATCTAAGTGAATGTGTATGATCCTTATGAGCTTAGGCACTTGAATATTACAATTCACATTACAATTAGAGCCCTAAGCTAAGACTTCGCAAGATTATCTCGATTTGCCGCAAGTCTTCACATTCTCGCTCTTCACCACATTGCGCTTCGACATCTTTTTGTATTACCTCGTATTTGTTCGTCGAAGACTTCATTCTCGTTGCATCATCAAAATCCAATTACACGACCAAGTCGCCAACAATCCCATTGTCAATCATAAATATGATATGCCACCTCAAATTTATTGAATATTGAAATTACATACACTTGTCGTACAATCCAAAAATCTTCCAAAAGTCATTGATTGTTTGCTACCTTGATTTCAAATTTGATTCAATTTAAAATCAATAGTAAGAAAAAACATAGAGAATGAGTGTTTGAACCTTAAGCCTTACTTTCAATTTTGATTCTCCTTCAAAACAACAGTAACAAAAATACATATATAGTGTTTCAATTTTGAGAAAATATAATTCATATAACAATCAAATGATTATTAAAATTCAGATAACAATTTTTTTTTTGAAAATAAAATAATTGAAATAGATTAATAGATTATAAGAAATTAACCAAGAGCTTCATAAATACCAACACAAGTCTGGAGATAATGAGTTTTAGTATTTGAGAGACGGGTTATGAATACAATAGTTGAACGGTTTGAGAGAGGGCAAAATCAAGAGTCATTACAACCTTTAAAAAAAATTCAATTTTCACCTTTGAATTAAGGAGAGGAGATGAGTTATAAATACAGTAGTTGAACAGTCTGAGAGATTGGCAAATCAATAGTTATTGGAACATTAAATAAATTTAATTTTTAGCCCTAAATTAAGGAAATGAGATGGGTTATAAATACAGTAGTTGAACGGTTTGAGAGATGGACAAATCAATAGTCATTGAAACATTAAATAAATTTAATTTTCACCCATAAATTAAGGAGAGAGACTAAAAGTTTCCATGATGAATGTGAGAGCATAATATTAGATTAGATGTGGGATTTTAGAAATTAAAAATTATTTAATTCAACATTTCAATTCAAATTATCAATTATAGGGCCATAAAAATATAAAATTATTTAATTCAACAATTCAAATCAAATTGTCAATTATATGGCCCATAATAATATAAAATTATTTAATTTAAATACCAAAAAAAAAAAAAAATTATTACATGTTCTTGGCTTAGTGAATTTCTCAAGTATCAAGAAAATTGATACATTTGTTTTTTCAATTGATCACATTTATTTTGAAAACGAACAGGGGATTCTTTGGTATTAACATGTCATTCAGTGACATGCATTGTTACTGTTGTGCTTCTTTGATCACTCTAAAGTGTGTTTGAAAGAAAAACCGAAACTCTATGACTATAAGAATAGATTACAAGTGTTTACACTTTACAAAAACCTTCACTCTTTAACACTCTACCAAGCTTTCTACATTTGAAGCTTGCTGATTTGGGATGAAATGAGCTTACAATCAAGCTCTGAATTTATAGCCAAAGTTTGCTTCACAAATTCAACATATCTACAGTAGATCACCTAAAGTTGGCTTGTTTGTTTCCTCCAAAATCAACTCCACCGAAAGTTGATAATTCTTACATGCATGGCAGCTTCTCTTCATGCATAGAGATGGCAAAATCCGGATCTCGGTCCGGATCCAGAAGCAATTTTGTTACCCTGGGTCCGGTTCCGGACCCGGGTAAATATACTCGGGTCCGGACCCAGGTCTACCCGGTCCGGACACGGGTCTACCCGGTCCGGATTCAGATACCTGGTTTACTATTTTTTAAAATTTTTAATTGTATTATTTTATATTTATATTTGGATTTTGTCAATTTTATTAGTTTTATTTCAATTATTTTATATTTTTTAATTATATTCTATTATATTTTTATATATATGCATATTATTTTGTATTTTTCATTATATTTTAATTTTTTTTTATTTTTTTCCGGACCCGGGTCTATCCGGGCCGGACTTGTGCAAACCCGGGTCCGGATCCAGATTCGCCCGGGTCCAAATTTTTAAGACTCGGGTCCTGATTTCTTAATCTCGAACCCGGGTCTACCCGGTGTTGGGGCAGTTGTGGAACCCCTAGGGTCGGATTGATTCCCCGCTCAGCGGAAATGAGTCTAACCCATGGATATCAATTTTGGGTGTAATTTTAAATTATTTAATGAAATACTATATTCCATTAAGATTGTATAGGAAAAAATCGGGACTGAATCGGAGTCCGGAAGCTCCAGAACGAGAGAAAACAAAATCAGTGCGCGTCATGGGCGTGACGCGCGTGCACTACAAAATTAATTTGTAATTTCAAAACCAACATTAACATATGTTATAGAATAAAAATCAAGTTTTTCAAAATAAAAAATATTTTTACAATAACATAAATTTATTCTAAATACGAACTTGCATAAATTTTGAATCCAATACACAAACCAAATTAGAATCCCAATAAAAAATATCTCGTGAACAATTCTAGGTCACCCAAAGGTGGTCAAGTGATTCTAGAATGGTTGTCATAGCTCTAAGCTTTAATTTAGAGTTCCAAACTCTTATTAATTGTTCCATGTCCAACATGAATATCTTTGACCTAATTATAAGCATGTTGTGTTTATACTTCTAAAGTATCATAACACAATAGATTAGCCTTATTCAACATTAAGTTATGTGATCATGCATCTAATACGCAAATAAACATAGCTTAGGAGAAGATCAAACT
Organism: Zanthoxylum bungeanum; assembly: GCA_019454045.1. Taxonomy (NCBI): domain Eukaryota; kingdom Viridiplantae; phylum Streptophyta; class Magnoliopsida; order Sapindales; family Rutaceae; genus Zanthoxylum; species Zanthoxylum bungeanum. The sequence goes on from SKCR01010134.1 coordinate 230,504, forward strand.
TTACCTAGTAAGCTTGATGCAAGATCCAATCTACTTCTCCTTTGTTGAAATTTTTGGAGAACCTCTAAGGTGTGCAAGCTTGACTCCAATATCCAATCTTGTTTCCAATGCTAGCAAACTTCACTTCAAGATCTAATCTTGATTTCTCCTAGATGAAATGTTGCAGAGACCTCACAAGCTTCTCTAAACACTTCTCTAACTTGGGCTAATCTCTCTAAGAATTTGCTTGTATTTGAACTTGTAATTAAAACCTTCTTAAAGCTTGCTATTTATAGCAAAACTTAGGTAATTTTTAATTAATAAAAGTTGTAATCAACTTTTAAGTGGACTTAATCTAATTTATCCAAATATGTATAATTAGGTGTGACTAATCTCCATTATCTCCCACTTTAATTTAATCCAATTAAATCAAGCCAGTGATTAGGAAATGGATTAGTTAAATGTTTGCCACATTTATTTAATTAAATTAAATAAAGCCAAAACCATATATTATTACATACTTACAATTACCATAATATCCTCAAATGGTAGAGATAATTATGATTTTACAATTAAGTCATTGTGTAATTATTGAATTAATCCAATTAATCCAATTAGATCAAAGTAAATAATCAATGTTATCTAATAACACTTGATTATCTTAGTTGATATTTTTAATATCGAATATTATCTTTTATCAAAATTAATCGGCTACCCAAGTGCTCAACGAGTACACTTCATATTGAAACTCTCTAAGTTCATACACGTTCGTCATATAAGCCTAGCTAATATGTACGTAATTCGGCCACCTCTGAAATCGCGAAGAACACGAACGACCTTTCTGAACTATACAAGTCGAGGTTATCACATATGTTTAATAATCCCTTCGTCGTAGGCCATCCGAGTTGTGCTTAGGAGACATAGAATATACCGTCAAGTTTCCAATGCGCACATCTCATGTCGACATGTCCACGATTCTTTACAACTGATGTGATCCACCCTAGGTGATCGGCTTTGGCCAAAGTCTATAAGAATTATGAATTTACTCACATGGATAACTAAACCCCTTATGGTACACATACGGGCCGGCGGATCCTATCTTGCTTCACACTTTATTACTGAGTGTATCGGTCCACACCCAACGAACATCTAGAGGCCAGACCATGAAAGGTTTCTGACATACATGGCATCAAAGTGTGGAGGATCTCACACAAAATCAATCATATCCTTTAGTCAAAGGATTACATATGCTACTCGACTCGAGGAGATTCCTATTGACGGTGGTGTGTACTTCGAACTATTAGGAATCACATGTGAGTCATTCAGTATTCACTCCAACGAATACCACATGTCTATACGAGTTTCCAAAACTCATGGGACATCGCGTTAAACCATTGGAACTCCAATTCCAATATACGACATATGCTAGTCTTCTAGGTTATAGGAATTCGACCGTATTCCAAAACCAACGACTATGAATATTTACTTTAAGAATAGTTTACACCTAGTGTCAAAACTATTCTAAGGTCGATGTCATTCTTAGCATATCTATACATCAATCTAATACGCATAATGACAATACCATTAATGAGGTATGAAATGAAAAATATAGTTATTTTATTAATAAATAATAAAATTTACAATTCGGATTGGCACTCCAAGCACCAACTCCATCAAACTCCCACTGGCTTAGTGCCAATCTGGATGGTACCGTAGTCTCATATCCTCTACATGTTTATCGAATAACTTAGGAGGTAAGGCCTTTGTAAACGGGTCTGTTATGTTGTCTTGTCCTTGAACCTTCAAGACCACTATGTCTTTTCGTTCAATTATCTCTCTAATTACGCGGTATTTCCTTTCCACGTGTTTAGACTTGGAATGCGCCCTCGGCTCCTTAGCCTGTGCGATGGCTCCGTTATTATCACAGTATAATGGGATCGAATCCGCAATACTAGGCACAACGCCAAGTTTTGTGATAAAATTTCTAATCCAACTAGCTTCTTTAGCAGCTTCTGAAGCCGCTATAAATTCCGCCTCAGTGGTGGAATCAGCTGTTGAGCCTTGCTTTGAACAACGCCGACTAATCGCACCACCGTTAAGGATAAATATATATCCTGATGTAGATTTTATATCATCTGGATCTCCTTGGAAGTCGGAGTCTGTATAACCTTTAACTTGTAGCTCATTTTCTCTATATATCAGAAACTTATCCATGATGCCTTTAAGATATTTTAGGATATGTTTCACGACTGTCCAATGATCATTACTTGGATCAGATTGATATCGACTGGTCACACTGACACCGAAACTGATGTCAGGTCTAGTACATAGCATTGCATACATTATGCTTCCAATGCAAGAAGCATATGGCAAGTTAGACATCCTAACTCTCTCTTCCTCAGTTTGAGGTGCCATTTTCTTCGAAAGATGTATGCCGTATCGGAAAGGTACATTTGCTACATTGAAGTTGGTAAAACTGTACATTTTCTAACATCTTATCTATGTACGTCGATTGTGACAACCTTATAAGCTTCCTAACTCTATCTCAATAGATCCTTATACCTAGTATATAGGAAGCTTCACCCATATCTTTCATGGAGAAGTTCTTGCAAATGTAGGCTTTCACACTTTACATCATCCCTATATCATTTTCTATGATAAGGATGTCATCTACATACAAGACCAGGAAAACTATCATGCTCCCACTAACTTTCTTATAAACACATGGTTCTTTCTCATTTTTGATGAATCCAGATAATCTAATTATCTCATCAAATTGATGATTCCAGCTTCGGGATGCCTGTTTAAGTCCATAAATAGACTTTTGGAGCTTACAAACCAAGTTTGAAGTCTCACTAGATACGAAACCCTCTGGTTGTTCCATATAGATATCCTCTTCAAAGAATCCATTTACGAAAGCGGTTTTCACATCCATCTGTCAAATCTCATAGTCGTGATATGAAACAATGGCTAAAAGAATCCTAATGGATTTTAGCAAGGCTACTAGTGAAAAAATAGTCAATCTCATGACGTTGAGTGTAACCTTTCGCTACCAGTCGGGCCTTAAAGGTTTCCACATTTCCATCGGGCCCTCACTTTCTTTTGTAAACCCATTTACAGCCAATAGGTTTAACTCCTTCAGGAATTTCAACTAAGTCCCAGACTTGATTGGCATGCATTGAATCCATTTTGGATTTCATGGCTTCCTACCATTTTCCCGAATCGATATCCAATATCGCTTCTTTATACGTAGTAGGAGAACATCAAGGCTCATATCAGATGTTAAAAACAGTGTCTCCGGAGGTCTTGATATTCTATTCGACTTACGTAGAACCTGTGTTGTAGATCTTTCACCTAGTTGGATCTCTGGTTCCATCTCAGGTTCCTCAATGTTGAGATCAAACTCATCAAGTTTAATCTCTTACAATTCCCACTTTCTCTCAAAAATTGCTTTTCAAGAAAAGTTACAAAGCGAATAATAAATACATTTCGTTGCTCGGAATCGTAGAATTGATATCCCATGGAATTATCAGGATATTCAACGAACCTACATTTATACCTTATGGGTGCTAGTTTATCCCGCTGTGCAATTCTAACATATGCAGGACAACCCCAAATCTTTAAATGCATAAGATTTAGATTTCTACCGAACCATATCTGATAGGGGTCGTTGAAATGGCTTTCGATGGAACCCTATTAAGTATGTAGGCAGCAGTTTGTAAAGTGTAACCCCAAATGTAATAAGGAAGATCTGTATAACTCATCATCGTTCGCACCATATCCAATAAAGTACGATTTCCACGCTCAGACACTCCATTGTGTTGAGGTGTTCCTGGTGAGCTATATTGGGCGAGAATTCCATTCTCCCTTAAATAATTTCTGAATTCTTCACTCATGTATTCACCACCTCGATCTGATATAAGGCACTTGATGAATTTACTGGTTTGTTTTTCTAATTTGTTTCAGAATATTTTGAACTTGTCAAATATTTCCGACTTATATTTCATCAGATAAACATATCCATATCTAGACTTGTCATCTGTGAAAGTCACAAAGTATGTTGAACCATCATGAGCGACATGATTTAATAGACCATACACATCGTTGTGTATTAGCTCCAGTAAATCTCCAGTACGGTGTCCAACACCTTGAAATGAGGCATTTGTCATCTTTCCTTGGATACATGACTCATAAATCGGATAAGGATCTAAGGTAAGATTTTCAATCAAACTATCATTTACCAATTTGGATAGACGTCTAACACCTATGTGGCCCAATCTCATATGTCATAATTCAGTATTATTTAGTTCAGACTTCCTACTTGTATTTTTCTTTATATTAAAGACATATCTACATGTTTCCAAAACATAGTGATCGTTTGATAAAGAACATTCACATTTCAATAAATTATCTTTATCATACAAACATAAAGTTTCATCCTTAATATTTATTTTATATCCCTCTTTATCTAATATTGGCAGTGATATTATTTGTCTGATAATTGATAGAACATAATAACAATAATGAAAATCTAATTTACATCCATTTGGGAGATCTAGAATAACAATTCATATGGCCTTGATATTCAATGTCTCGCCATTACCAACTCTAAGTTGGATCTACCATTTATTTAGCCTTCTTTTAACTCTCATTTCCTACAGGGAATCGCAAATATGAGTAGGACTGCCAGTGTCTAACACCCATCCACTATTTGCATCTAAGGCTAATAAGATGTCAATAATTGGAAAAATACAAAGCATACATGAGGGTCCTGCTTTTCCTTTAAGCTCTGTACAGTCATTCTTCTAGTGTCCAGACTTCTTGCATTGTAGACATTGGTCACGAGCTACTTTCGGTTTTGCGCCATTGCGCTTCTTGGAGTTTTTCTTTGATATCTTATTCTTCCCCATCTTTATTTTCTTTGACTTCTCAGAAGTCTTTGAAGAGCCAGCTCCACCATGGAGATATAGTGTGGGGTTGTCTTTCATCAAATCTTACTTCGTCGTGCGTAGCATGTTATGAAGTTTTTCGTATGTGGCTTGCATCGAATGTATATGGAAATTTAATACAAATCTAGCATAAGAACCAGACAAAGAAGACAAAATTAAATTACGGCCCAACCGTTCATCAAACACAATGCCTTGTCGTTCCAGATATCGAATTTGGTCTATCATGTTCAAAACATGGGTGATGACAGCTCATATCTCCTTGAGTTCAGCACGGAACAATTCCTTAGACCTTCGATAAATTTTCATCTCTTGATTTACCTCGAACAACTCCTTGAGTGTTCACATGATGCTCCAAGCATCTGGTACTTCAATGTACTGTCTCAGAAAATCTGGAACCATTGATTCCAAGTTGTAGGATTTCACCTTCAAGTTATCATCCTTCCATCTATCAAAAGTTTCTCGATCTTCTGGAGTGGAGTCAGGATCGATATCAACAGGCAGTGGATTGATCGTGACATAAGTCAACTTTTCATACTCCAAGACAAGGCGTATGTTCATTTCCCATTCGATATAGTTCTCGGCTCCTTTTAGCTTATTAGAATCCAAAAGTTTCATCAATAGATTAGTGGCAGCCATCTACAAGACAACATTTTTGAGTAGTAGCAGAACAGTACTATTAGTTCCTTCCCACTACTTTATGTAATTTTGTAATCTCCCTTAACGAAAAAATAGAAATTTGACTATCACAATTTCATAGCGGGAAGTGGATCCCATGACATTTACTCCAGCCACACACTAATAATGATATTGGCCTTTATAAACTCATTAGGTAGACCTCCAAGGTCAATCACTTCATGTGACTCCTAGTTTGGTCCTGAACCTTTTCTTATCCTCACACTAATGACGATATTGGATTAATACGTGTTCTAAGTGTATACTTGTCATTGTGCACTAATGAGCTTCGTATGTACACCCTCACACTAATGACGATATTGGGTGACTATGTTAACTTATCACGCTACATCTAATGTTTTACCAGAGCGACCTAAGTTCCGAGCACTTATACCCTCAAACTAATGACGATATTGGATATAAGTAATAAGAATCCATTCATCTCCGTATTGAAAAGACGGACCATCCAATAATGCTCCAATATTATTAATACAATTACTTAATTAAAGTAATCACCTAATCACGAGAGATTCATGACAATCAAGTCATTAACTTAATTAGGTCAAAGTTTTAATTTAAAATATGCAATACATATCCAATATATCTTATGCCTAATTAAATTAAAATTACTATGGCATAGATTCAAAAACATGTGTTGTGTGGTTAAGCCTTTGCTACTGATATCATTTTATTGAGGCAGTTGTGGAACCCCTAGGGTCAGATCGGTGCCCCGCTCAGCGGAAATGGGTCTAACCCATGGATATCAAGTTTGGGTGTAATTTTAAATTATTTAATGAAATACTATATTCCATTACGAGTGTATAGGAAAAAACTGGGAATGAATCGGAGTCCGAAAGCTCCTGAACGAGAGAAAATAAAATCAGCGCGCGTCGTAGGCGTGACGCGCGTGCACTACACGCGCTGCAGTGCACGCGCACTGTAGCACATAGGCTTTCATTGCTTTGCTTTACATTTCCTTCAGCTCACATTCCAGTGAGCTGAAGGAATTAGGGTCTTTGACCCTAATTCTTTCTGGACTTCCCTAAACACTTCAAAAATACCCAAAATTAATTTTTAATTTCAAAACCAACATCAACACATGTTATAGAATAAAAATCAAGTTTTTCAAAATATAAAATATTTTTACAAAAACATAAATTTATTCTAAATATGCACTTGCGTAAATTTTGAATCCAATACACAAACCAAATTAGAATCCCAATAAGAAATGTCTCGTGAACATTCTAGGTCACCCAAAGCTGGTCAAGTGATTCTAGAATGGTAGCTATAGCTCTAAGCTTTAATTTAGAGTTCCAAACTCTTATTAATTGTTTCATGTCCAACATGAACATCTTTGACATAATTATAAGCATGTTGTGTTTATACTTCTAAAGTATCCTAACACAATAGATTAGCTTTATTCAACATTAAGTTATGTGATCATGCATCTAATACGTAAATGAACATAGCTTAGGAGAAGATCAAACTTTACCTAGTAAGCTTGATGCAAGATCCAATCTACTTCTCCTTTGTTGAAATTTTTAGAGAACCTCTAAGGTGTGCAAGCTTGACTCCAATATCCAATCTTGTTTCCAATGCTAGCAAACTTCACTTCAAGATCTAATCTTGATTTCTCCTAGATGAAATATTGCAGAGACCTCACAAGCTTCTCTAAACACTTCTCTAACTTGGGCTAATCTCTCTAAGAATTTGCTTGTATTTGAACTTGTAATTAAAACCTTCCTAAAGCTTGCTATTTATAGCAAAACTTAGGTAATTTTTAATTAATAAAAGTTGTAATCAACTTTTAAGTGGACTTAATCTAATTTGTCCAAATATGTATAATTAGGTGTGACTAATCTCCATTGTCTCCCACTTTAATTTAATCCAATTAAATAAAGCCAAGGATTAGAAAATGGATTAGTTAAATGTTTGCCATCTTGATTTAATCCAATTAAATCAAGCCAAAACCACCTATTATTACATACTTACAATTACCATAATATCCTCAAATGGTAGAGATAATTATGATTTTACAATTAAGCCCTTGTGTAATTATTGAATTAATCCAATTACGTCAAAGTAAATAATCAATGTTATCTAATAACACTTGATTATCTTAGTTGATAATTATAATATCGAATCTTATCTTTTATCAAAATTAATCGGCTACCTAAGTGCTCAACGAGTACACTTCATATTGGGACTCTCTAAGTTCAGACACGTTCGTCATATAAGCCTAGCTAATATGTACGCAATTCGACCACCTCCGAATTCTCGAAGAACACGAACGACCATTCTGAACTATACAAGTCGAGGTCAACACATATGTTTAACAATCCCTCCGTCGTAGGCTATTCGAGTTGTTCTTAGGAAACATAGAATATACCGTCAAGTTTCCAAGGCGCACATCTCATGTCGACATGTCCACGATTCTTTACAACTGATGTGATCCACCATAGGTGATCGGTTTTGGCAGAAGTCTTTAAGAATCATGACTTTACTCACATGGATACCTAAACTCGTTATGGTACACATACGGGCTGACAGATCCTATCTTGCTTCACACTTGATTACTGAGTGCATCGATCCACACCCAATGAACATCTATGGGCCAGACCATGAAAGGTTTCTGACATACATGGCATCAAAGTGTGGAGGATCTCACACAAAATCAATCATATCCTTTAGTCAAAGGATTACATATGCTACTCGACTCGAGGAGATTCCTATTGACGGTGGTGTGTACTTCGAACTATTAGGAATCACATGTGAGTCATTCAGTATTCGCTCCAACGAATACCCACATGTCTATACGAGTTTCCAAAACTCATGGGACATCGCGTTAAACCATTGGAACTTCAATTCCAATATACGACATGTGCTAGTCTTATAGGTTATATGAATTCGACCGTAATCTAAAATCAACGACTAAGAATATTTACTTTAAGAATAGTTTACACCTACTGTCAAAACTATTCTAAGGTCGATGTCATTCTTAGCATATCTATACATCAATCTAATACGCATAATGACAATACCATTAATGAGGTATGAAATGAAAAATATAGTTATTTTATTAATAAATAATAAAATATACAATTCAGATTGGCACTCTAAGCACCAACTCCATCATCCGGACTCGGGTCGTCCGGGTCCATGCGGACCTAGGCCGGGTCCGGGTCTTATTTCCATGCCTATTCATGCATGGCAGCTGGATCATGGCAGGGTAGCAGCTAAATCTTACAATTCTCCCCCTCAAGCTGCATCTAAACAATTATCATCTGACAGCGATCCCAGCTATGTCTCTGCATAACTCTAGCTTGTCCCGAGTACCCACTTTCGTTAACATGTCAGATGGATTCTCATCTGTATGGATTTTCACTAGTCTCAACAGTTGTTGATCCATCACCTCACGTATCCAGTGATAGCGAATATCGATGTGCTTCGCCCGGGAGTGATACATCACCTCAAGTCCAGAGCACTCTGACTATCACAATGTATCTTGTATTCTGTCTATTTGATCCCTAATTCTTGGAGAAAATGTTCTAACCACAACATTTCTTTTCCTGCTTCCGCTGCTGCAATGTACTCAACTTCTGTTGTGGATAATGCAATAAACCTCTGCAATCTTGACTATCATGACACAACTCCCATTGTAAAAGTGTAGAGAAAATCTGTTGTAGATTTTCTACCATCAAGATCTTTTGTCATATCTGAATCTGTATAGCCTTCCAAGATCGGATCAGCTCCCCCGTAGCACAGACGTAGCTTCGATGTACCCTTGAGGTACCTGAGAATCCATTTGACTGCCTTACAGTTGTTTTCCTGGGTTAGAGAGAAAACGACTCACTACACCTACTGCATGAGTAATATCTGGTCTGGTACATACCATTGCATACATTAGGCTTCCAACTGCTGAAGAATATGGTATCGATGACATCTCATCTATCTCTTTATTGGATGAGGGGCATGAACTCTTATTCAGTTTGAAATGGTACGCTAGCGGAACGCTGACTGGTTTGGATTTCTGTACATCGAATCTCCTGATTATCCATTCAATATAACTCTCTTATGAAAGCCACAACTTTTTATTCTGTCTGTAACGAACTATCTTCATTCCCAAAATCTATTGAGCTGGTCATAAATCTTTCATGCCGAAAGACTTAGAGAGTTCCTTCTTCAGCTGGCTGATCTTCGCTGCTTCTTGTCCAACAATCAGCATGCCATCCACATATAGTAATAGAGCAACGAAATTTCCATCTGGAAACATTTGAATGTATACACACTGATCTGCTGCAGTTCTTTTATAGCATTGACCCATCATAAACGATTCAAACTTCTTGTATCTTTGTCTCGGTGCTTGCTTGAGCCCGTACAAGATTTTTTTCAGCTTGCAAACAAGGTTTTCTTTTCCTGAAACCTTCTAGCTGCTCTATGTAGATTTTTTCATTTAGATCACCATGAAGAAATGTTGTTTTGAGATCCATTTGTTCAAGCTCTTGTTGGAGTTTGCTAAGGTCCCAAGGATCAATAAACAAGCATGAAACATAAGTGAATACAACGAGCGAGTTGCGGAATACTCACATCGATCGGTTGAGCGACGCGGGAGGCAACAAAAATTTCTTTTCTGCTCGGCAGTGGACTGCTCGCAACTCACTGTTTTGGCATCCATTGATGCTCATTGAACAAGCTCCAAGCTTCGTCAAACGATTCCCGGCTCATGGGTGGACTTCCCTATCACCTTCGCATGTCTCTCGGAGTGCTAGCTCTCTTGATTTTTGCCACAAAAACCAAGCACTTTGCTTCCCATTTCCATCATGGCTCACGGCAGTTCACTGCCAAAACCAGAAGAAAATAGCCCTCCATGGGCGTGAGTGAGGAAGAGAATGGAGAGAGAGAATAGTTGTTTTGTTACTTAAAAAATGGTAAATGATTTTCCAAAAATCATATACATAAATTTCTTTCCAAAAAGTCAACAAATGACAAGCTTTAAAAGCTCCCAACAACTCCCATCAAGTCACATCTATCAATCAAGTTGTCAAGTCACATCACTCAAAGTGACAAGTGATTTGACGCTTGATACGACTAATGATTTGACGATTGATTTGACTTGCGTGCCGCACTCGAATTCGAAATGCGAATGCGCTCGTAAATAATCCCGGGCTCGGGTTCGCTAATTCTAAATTAATGAATTTTCTGTTGCATCGTAATTAAATGATTACGCCTAGCGAAGTCACTATTCACGTCGCTAACGAATTAATTCTAAATTAACTCGTTCGCCGGAATTAAAATCTTCCGCGTCGAAATCCAATTTCGTTTAATATATCAAATATATTAATTTATCGATTAATTCTAAATTAATCGTTCTATCTCTATAAATGATATTTATCCCAGATAAAATATCTCCGCAATTAATCCCAGATTAATTTTCTCTCTCATCTTATTAATCCCAGATTAATTAAAAGTGCGAGTCATACGTCATCGATGAATCTTCGGGAAGCGACCCATGAGATCCCCGGATATGTTGGCAGTAAATTCGATCGTCGGACTATCTGAACACGTAAGTACCTCGTACTACGTTTGTACCGATTTACAAGACAAGGTTGGCTTCTAGCAAAGCGCCATGCCTACCCAATTCTCCAGAAACATCCTTACAGGAATAAAGGATCTATATCAGGCGTAGTATACGTGGTATTGCGTATTTCGATCCAGTATCGGATGATCACATGCAAGGCCTGGGGCTGGTACAGTGTCTGCCCCGTACGAAGCATATATCAGATTACGAGCAACTAGTCTCTTTAATATCGGATAATCATGACCAAGTCATATTATCCCGATGGTTGCAACCTTTTTAGAGAACCAGTTCTGTATCCTTGCGAGATCATCAACTCCATATGACTGGAGTGACACTTTTGTCTTGACATCACACCCAACACACTATGATTCTCGATATACCCAGAAGAGGCGTACACAGAAACCGGTTAAAGCCCTGGGCGACCAAAACCAAAGTATATTGATTGTCGTAAGTATTAGCGGTGCAAGTCTCAGGTTAAGACCAAATACACCTACCCTGATTTCGGACTTCCATAGACACATAGTCATACTACCAATGGAATTCCGAGAGGGTCTATCCAGAGCGAAGCTGTTTCCCATACCATCGGTAAAACACAACCTCATATTACACTTGCATGAGTATCATATACCCAAATATATGAGAACTATGTCATTGTGCCCTCACAACGCGCACAAGTGTAATACTAGTCTTTTACTTATTCATCGATATCCAATCTCGATAATACTCTGACTATAGATATTTAATGATTTATCCTTCGTGGATTGATACTGTCTCATATCATTCTCAATCCAAGAACAAATCACAGGGACCTACTATCATTTATATATCTTGGTGATCTAATCACAAATGATAAGAGTGCAATCTCATTTGTCACATAGTTAATTTGTACAACAACACTGTGATCTGTACAAATAGTGACGCTATGGGTCATAATTGTCCAACAACTCTAAGTTCAAACTGGCTACCAATCCTATGATAACTCGGATTGAAGCCATTTTTACCACTGGTGAAAAGATTTCATCAAAGTCGATTCCTTTTTCTGTAGGAATTCTTTGACTACTAACCGGGCTTTATGTTTCACCATATTTCCATTGTCATCTTTCTTGAGCTTGAACACCCATTGTTCTTCTATGCCTTCATGCTTTGCGGGAGCTTGACTATCTCATAAATGCTATTTTTCTGCATAGATTTCATTTCATTATGCATTGCGTGTATCCATTTTCCTTTGTCTTTATGAGATACCACTTTCTTGAAACTTTCTGGCTCTCCATTGTCAGTAAGCAGAATATAGTCAGATCTCGAGTATCTGTTTGATGGAATCCGGCCTCACTCGGATCTTCGTACTGGAGGTTCACTAGTTTCTGGAGGTCTGTTATCATCTAGATATGTGGATGATCTTGTAGCTTTTGATGGAGCGGATTGCAGCTCCCACTGCTCAACACCACCTTCCTCCTTCGGTTTTGCTTCTGGTATGTCTTGCACCTCATCATTATATGTGGCCACTGGTGTTGATGTTGGGGTTGTGTTTGGATTTGGTTCGGTTTTATGAAGATGCATGGAGTAGTCCTTGCGTCGAGCTTCTACCTGAGCTTCTTGGATACGTGTGCAAAGGCTAAACAACCGAATGTTATAAGGTGAGAATATAAGGGATTCTTACCAGACCACACTTTCTCCGAAATCTCAAAATTCAACGATACAGATGGTGATCTGTTGATCAGGTAATAGGCGGCACGAACAGCTTCTCCTCAGAATGGCTTTGGTAGCTTAGCCATGCTGATCATGCTTCTGACTTTCTCCATAATAATGTGGTTCATTCTTTCGGCGACATCATTATAATGTGGGGTGCGTGGAACATTCATTTCGTGTCGAATGTCGTGATTTCCACAGTAGGCATCGAACTCCCTGGAAGTGTACTCGCATCTATTCTCTGTGTGGAGGCACTTCAGTTTCTTCCATGTTTCACGCTCGACCATGGCATAAAAAAATTTGAAATAATCCAGAACATGATCCTTTATTTTCAGACAATACACCAATACCTTCCGAGAAGCATCATCAATGAAATTCAGATAATATTTGTTATTGCCTAGTGAATTAACCTCCAAGGGACCACAAACATCAGAGTACGCCAGACTAAGCAACTCTGATCTTTTCGTAGAAGAAAAATTAAATGAGACTATATGTTACTTACCGAATATACAGTGATTGCAAGGATCTAGAACAACATTCTTGGAGACAGTGATTAGATCATTCTTTGTCAAGGTAGACAATCCTCTTTCACTCATGTGACCGAGTCTCTGGTGCCACAGATTTTAAGAAGCTTTTTGTTCAGCTACATTGAGGCTTTCTACACATATATTCACATGAGTCTTGTATAAAATTCCACAAATATGTCTTCGAGCAATGACCATGGCGCCTTTTATCATTCTCCAAGTGTCATTGCTAAAATGGCTAGCATAGCCCTGTTTGTCAAAGGCTACCCCCGAAAGTAGATTAAGCCAAATTTCTGGAATATGTCTCACCTCCTTCAGGGTTATTGTATACCTTGCATTTGTCTGCATCTGAATATTACCAATTCTCACTATCTGATAGGAACTGGTATTTCCCATCTTCACCGCTCCAAAGTCTTCTACTTTATATGTTGTGAAGAAGTCTTTATGAGGGGTGACGTGGAATGATGCTGTAGTATTTACCACCCACTCAACATCTTGAGTTGCGGTGAAGGCATGCTTCTTCCTGGATGGATCAGATAGCTACATCTCATGAGGCAACTACTAGTGTCTTCGTATCGTTATTCTTCGGCTATGAATTACCTTGACCCTGCTCTCGTTACAGCTTTCAGCAATTCTTTTTTACTTAAGTGGCATTCTATGCCACAATGGTAGCACTTGTAGGTAGGCTTTCTCCCATTTGTCGATTTGCCTCTGCTTTTGCTTCTACCTCTCCATCTACCTCCATTTTTATCTTGTTGTCTTTCTCGATTCTCTGTGAAAAGGGCTTGTGTCTGATCTGTGTCTACGTCTTTTCTTCTGGCCTCCTTATTTGACAAGACATCTTTTACCATAAGCATGGTAAGTTTTCCTCCTGGAGCCGAATTACTGAGATTAACCACCAATGTTTCAAATCTATCAGGAAGAGAACTGAGTAGTAAGAGGGCTTGAACTTCATCTCCTAGTTGCATGTTTATTGCAGACAACTGGTTTACCAGGATTTAGAACTCATTGGTGTGTTCTGCAATGGAAGTTCCACTCCGTAATTTCAGGTTCACCAAACGTCTCATTATTAAGGCTTTATTCCGAGCTGTCTTGGCCTGGAACATGTCTTCAGCTTTATCCACATTTCGTAAGCATTTGTATCATATGCTATGTGGTGGAAGACATTGTGGCTGATCCACTATCTAATCTGACCTAGAGTTCTGTTATTGAGTTTATTAAAGTCATACTCTTTAACAGATTCTGGTCTCACTCCCTTCACTTCGATAACATCAAATAAATCTTTACAGTGTAAATAATCTATCATTTGAGGTCTCCAGATGGAGTAATTGATTGATGTCATCTTGATCATCGCACCAGAAGAAGAATCTTCCATTTCCATTTTAAGTTTAAAATTTAAAATGAAAGTATGATAAAATCGGGGCTGATTTTCATAAATTGGAGGTCACCGTGCGTCCGGAACGGTCGAAAATGGTGGATTAGACACTTCGTTGGTCCAAATCCGACTCAGATACTGATTTGTAAATTTCTAAAAATTTCTAGAGCTAAAATATAAATTTTAGAGACTTCATGGGGCTCAGTGAAATTTATCAGGGTTGAAGACGTGGCTGACACATGGCTGTTGACGTGGTAAGAGTTGGACCGACTTGCTGATGTGGTAGATGACGTGGCAACTGACGTGGCTGCTAACT
Source organism: Zanthoxylum bungeanum (assembly GCA_019454045.1). Classification (NCBI taxonomy): domain Eukaryota; kingdom Viridiplantae; phylum Streptophyta; class Magnoliopsida; order Sapindales; family Rutaceae; genus Zanthoxylum; species Zanthoxylum bungeanum. The sequence continues at coordinate 245,583 of SKCR01010134.1, forward strand.
TGATGTTGACGTGTTGCTAATTGGACGCTGACTGGTGCTGACGTGACATGATGTGGCACTGACGTGGATTCCACATGGTCGTCTTCAACCTACGTCTGGCGCGTGGCTACGACTAGTCTTCACGCGCCGACGCGTGCTGCATTTCTGGACGTCGGTTTTGTCATCGGAAAATACCACTGTGCTTGTATCGACATGAACTAGCTGATGGTATCTTCAAAATTGATTTTTGACAACTTTTCATAAACTCGAATTTTCCGAACCGAGTTCCGTTCTTCGATTTTATGACCTCCAATGTATAACCAAAGCTACTGATACCACTTGTTGTGATTCTCTGATCACTCTAAAGTGTGTTTGAAAGAAAAACTGAAACTATATTACTACAAGAATATATTACAAGTGTTTATACTTTACAAAAACTTTCACTCTCTAACACTCTATCAAGCTTTCTACACTTGAAGCTTGCTGATTTGGGATGAAATGAGCTTACAACCAAGCTCTGAATTTATAGCCAATATTTGCCTCACAAATTCAACATATCTACAGTAGATCACCTAAAGTTGGCTTGTTTGTTTCCTCCAAAATCAACTCCACCGAAAGTTGATACTCCTTACATGCATGGCGGCTTCTCTTCATGCATGGCAGTTGGATCATGGCAGGGTAGCAGCTGGATCTTACAGTTACGCTGCCATTGAGAAATACAAAGACAATAGATAGGTCAAATTTTATTTAGCAACATTTAAAATTCAACAAAAAAAAAAATTAGATTAATTACATTCAAAATATAAAATAATCTACGTGAAAAACATTATTCACTCATTTTACTCGTAATTCACATAAATTCTTGTTGTGTTGAAGATAAACTTTCATCTTCTGAATTCATATTTTTTCTTCATTCATCTCGGATCTTAATCATTAAACATAAACGTTATTTTAAATTTATATGCTTAAGACATGATACATAAAATAATATTAAATATTAAAATAATAATGAATTTACATATTTACCTCTTCAGAAATAATAGACAATTTCTTGTATAATGTGATTGACCAACTTGACCACATCCAGTACAATATCTAACTACACTTGAGTGATTATATATAACTAATTTAGTCTTTGTTTTATTTTCCACGTGGGATTGACCAATTTCCATTTATTTTTCCATCTTAATAGGTGTCATTTGAGAGACAATTTCTTATTTATCCGAATATTATTTTGAACATATAAATATATGATTTCAAAGTACTTACGGATGAGAATTTGAATCACTCACGATCTCTTACTTTCACTAATTGAGTCCACTCAAAATCATCCTTCAAAATATATATATTATTTTCCAACAATATATATAAGTTGGGCATCGGTACTAAGTTTTTGGGCATACACACAGTCTCCCAACTTATATGTTGTGCGTAGATGTGGACACCCAGATAAGATTTTGATGACTAATCGATTTGTGAGGAATGATAATTTCAAAATATTTTTTTTGGCCATTTAAAAATAAGAAAAAAAAAAGTTTCACTATAAATTGGCCTGCGGGTATTTGTTTGGGAAAAAGTTGAACTATAATAGAATACTACATAATAATGGCATGTGAATTAATTGTGAAAGACTGGATATTTAAAATCCTTATTTCAAGGCAACCACATCTTTAGAGATTTAGTTCCAATTTAAGAAGATTTATTCCTATTTATAATATCTTTTATTTGAGGAAAATATGACTCTAATTGGGTAAGAATAATATGACATGAATTCAAATTAACACGTGAAAATCTAGGTGTGTGTTCTCAACAATAATCGCACACTTATTATTAATTATTGAGTAGTATGAGTTTGATATCGTTGAAAAATAAATACTGGCTTATTTAATATTGTGTATTATGGCATCGTTTGATAAAGAATTTTGATTGAAAGTATAAACTAATTTACAAATATTGCATTGAGAGTATAAATTAATTTATAAACTTAATAATTTATATATGAAATGGTACATATGAGTCTGGATTTATCTATATAAGATTAAAAAATGAAGAAGACGACTCCAGGGAATTGATCAATAATCGGTGTTGGAATTTTATTGCTGACGTGTTGATGAAGAATGTGCTATATGTTGGAAAATTTTCTAAATATGATTATAAGAGTTTATATATATGAATTGAAATGATGTAATTCTTAAGTGAATAGATTAAACCATTGGGTTTAAAGGGAATAATATGTCCTTTAAGTGGAAAGAACATAACATTTAGGAATTGTCTTATTTGACATAAGGATATATTTTTCAATGGTAACCCTCCATGTCTATAAATAAGACCTTGGATTCTCATTTCAATTCACTGAATTTTTCATATATATATATATATATATATATATATATATATATATATATATATATATATATATATATTCTCTTACAAGTCTTGCATATTATGAGGTCTTGAGTTCTATAGTCAAGAGAGTTCCACCATTTGTCCTTGTTCAAGTTCTTGTGAAAAAAATACCCCTTCTACAAGAAGCATCCAAGTGATTCGGGAGAACATTAGCCACAAAACCATCCGTAGAACACCGAGACGGAGCTAATAAGTTCTTAAGGACAGAGGCAACTCGACTTGGATTTCAGTCTCATCATCATCTTATACATTTTCCAGGTTTTCCTTGTATCCATTGTTGTGTTTTATTTTGGAATGATTAAGATTAGTTTGCATGTTAAAATCGATTAATGATACACATATAACAATAATCTTAAGAACTTATTACTTTATATGTGTTGTTCAATGAAATTTAGCATGTGTTAATAGTCATTTTTCTGGAAAATGTGCTCTATGAATGAAAACTATGCATGGGCGTTCGAACGTCCAACGAACGCGTAGGCAAAAATTCTATTTTTCGCAGTTCCGTTCGAACACGTCTTCAAACGAAACTCGAAGACCAATCTTCTGTAAAAGAACGTTCGAACGCGTTTGTGAACACACCACGAGCATGAACTCTCTGGAAAACTCTGTTCGAACGCGTTTACGAACGCTACACGATCATAAACTCTCTAGAAAATTTCGTTCGAACGTGTCTACGAACGTTACACAAACGTGAAATCACTGGAAAATTTCGTTCGAACGGATTAACGAACGTGACACTAACGAAATTAATCCTGGAATTATTTTTGATTCAAAAATAATAACATAGATTATTATATGATATACATGTATCGCATATATACTGTTGACGGCTGATTTTGGTCTCAGGGCAATATGGGAATATCACTCCCGAGGAAATCCTCCTTCAATAGTGAATTTGTTTGGTTATGGGGGACCAAAGGCAAATTTAGCAGAAAACAGATAAATACACCAATCAACAAGGGGATTTAACGTGGTTCGGTGGATTTGGATCCGACCTACGTCCACGGACACAAACAGGATGATACTTTTATTACTCAAACACGCTTTTCAGATCTCTTTTTATTTTTTACAAGTCAGAGCTTGATGATTCTGATATTGATTCTCATCTCAACTTTCAACTTTTTTTCTCTTATGCACACTCTACCCTTCTATTTATAATAGTGAAGAAATCAGATTCATTCTCCTACAAGAATTTCCTAGTTGAAATACTTTCCTTTTCCCATAAAGATTCCTAGTCAAAACTATTCCTTTTTCCCATAAGGATTCCTAATCAAAACTACATTTACTTTCTTTATCATACTAGGACTCTGACTCACCAGTTTTTCCCATGAAAGTAGGATAACTTGTCATCTTATCCGCAAGAATAGGGTGTCATCTTCCGGAGCACGCCTCGCCATATGCTCGGTCTTCATGAGGTCGGTCATAATGGTCATTTGAACTGAGAATGCCGCTGTCGATCTTTTAATTGCCCGGTCATCTGAACCCAAGTGCTCGGTTACCGATCATAAAGTGCTCTAAGTGGTCGGGTCGGCATTAATGATTTCGACCGAGAAGGAAATTACCATTTTATCCTGCCGTACTCATTAAATAACATAGGTCCTGAAAACACCATCAACATCTGTCCCCTAGTTCTCGGTAACAACGAGTTTGTGAGTTGATGCCGGGAACTATAAAAAAAGGTGGTGTGCTGATTGCCTTGCTGGTGGTCGTTCCAGAAATCACAGAGAAATTGCCTTCGCCATCAACTAAGTCTTCTGTTTCTATCTTCATATCCTCGGTTATTAGAGATGCTGACCCTATTCAGAACGATTCTCCACCTCAAAGCAAATTGCTTACTTAGGTCGCTTTTTCAGGAGATGAAGTTCCTCTTGTTGTCCAAACTAAAAATGACTCCTCCTCTGTAATATCTGTACCAGAGATTTAGAGGTTCTGACCCCTGACTGATCCAATCTCGTTTGTGAGGAGAAAATTTTGCCTCTGAGCTAACGATGATGTGCTCGGTGGCATGTGATCTTGTCTCGAGCTGTGAGAGATGCTCGGGCCTGGGGGAATGTTATGTCTCCAGTCCGAAGAACTGACTCGGTGGGACACAACCCGACCCCGAGCTGAGAAAGACACTTAGACCTGGGGGAATGTTACGTCTCCAGTGCGAAGGGCTGATTCGGTGGGACGTAACCCGACCCCGAATGAAGAGAGGCACTTGGACCTGGGGGAATGTTACGTCCCCAGACCGAAGGGCTGACTCGGTGGGACGTACCCCGACCCCGAGCTGAGAAAGGCACTTGGACCTGGGGGAATGTTACGTCCTCAGTCCGAAGAACTGACTCGGTGGGACACAACCCGACCCCGAGCTGAGAAAGACACTTGGACCTGGGGGAATGTTACGTCTCCAGTCCGAAGGGCTGATTCGGTGGGACGTAACCCGACCCCGAATGAAGAGAGGCACTTGGACCTGGGGGAATGTTACATCCCCAGACCGAAGGGCTGACTCGGTGGGACGTACCCCGTCCCCGAGCTGAGAAAGGCACTTGGACCTGGGGGAATGTTACGTCCCCAGTCCGAAGGGCTGACTCGGTGGGACGTACCCCGACCCCGAGCTGAGAAAGGTACTTGGACCTGGGGGAATGTTACGTCCCCAGTCCGAAGGGCTGACTCGGTGGGACGTACCCCGACCCCGAGCTGAGAAAGGCACTTGGACCTGGGGGAATGTTACGTCTCCAGTCCGAAGGGCTGACTCGGTGGGACGTACCCCGACCCCGAACTGAGAAAGGCACTTGCACCTGGGGGAATGTTACGTCCCCAATCCGAATGGCTGACTCGGTGGGACGTACCCCGACCCCGAGCTGAGAAAGGCACTTGGACCTGGGGGAATGTTACGTCCCCAGTCCGAAGGGCTGACTCGGTGGGACGTACCCCGACCCCGAGCTGAGAAAGACACTTGGACCTGGGGGAATGTTACGTCCCCAGTCCGAAGGGCTGACTCGGTGGGACGTACCCCGACCCCGAGCTGAGTAAGGCACTTGGACCTGGGGGAATGTTACGTCCCCAGTCCAAAGAGGTAGACTCGGTGGGACGTAACCCGACCCCGAGTCGAATAACTAAGTGGTCTCGGCGGAACGAAATCCAGCCCCGAGCCGAATAATCAAGTGGCCTCGGAGGAACGAAATCCATCCACGAGCCGAATAATCAAGTGGCCTTGGCGGAACGAATCCAGCCCCGAGCAGATTAACCAAGTGGTCTCGGCGGAACGAATCCAGCCCCGAACCGATTAACCAAGTGGCCTCGGCGGAACGAATCCAGCCCCGAGCAGATTAACCAAGTGGCCTCGGCGGAACGAATCCAGCCCCGAGCACTGGTTAATCCTTGGGACTTATTCAGATGGGAAGTGTATCCATCTTTGAAGCCCTATCGAATCTGACTTGGGCGTCCGCTTGTCAGACCGACGAAAAAATAAAAACAAAACTTTGGAAAATAAAATCAAAAAAGTGTAAACAACAGCACAGATACCTTAGAATAGCGTCCCGTCCGAGGTCTCCAAAATAAAATTCTGAATATTTCAATTCAGTGTCCTGGCGAACCAGGATTTGGATCAGAGAGCGTTTAAAATGGTAAGGGCGCATCCTCTATACGTCGGGTCACTGTGGAGTCTGTGTATTGTGCGAGGGCTCCTCCTTACCACGCTGGAGCAGGGACACGCTACAGGGGCACAACGCCTCCCCGTGCTGCGTCTCTCTTGGATCCAAATGATGAATGGATCAAAGAGTGTCCGGGATACTAAGGGCACATTCCTCCTTAGGTCCGGCATAACTGGAGCTAGCAATTATCACGGGGCATCATCTCTCCCCGTGCTATGCTTTCTCACGGATCCATTACATCGGGTAAGTGAGGATCAAAGAGTGTTTCGAAACATTAAGGGCATATTCCTCCTTATGTTCGGTAACACTGGAGCAAGCAATCGCAACGGGGGTATCATCCATCCCCGTGTTATGCTTCTCACGGATCCTATGCATCGAGTATGTCCCTGAATATTCTGAGGACCCCGAGCTAAAGAGACATTTGGTTCTGGGGGAATGTTCCGTCCCCAGGCCAATAAGCATGACTCGGTGGGACGTAACCCGACCCCGAGCTGTAACAAACATCGATCTCGGCAGTACAAGAGCAGACCCGAGCCGGAAAGAAAACATCGGTCTCGGCGGTACAAGAGCAGACCCGGGCCGGAAAGAGACATCGGTCTCGGCGGTACAAGAGCAGACCCGAGCCGTAAAATATATATCAACAAAATGGACTCGGCGGTACAAGAGCAGACCCGAGCCGTAAAACAAATATCAAAATCATTGTGTGAGCCATAACAAACAAGCATAATCAAATGTCAACCTAAGTCAGAAGAGGTTTTACTCACCTTTTTGGGATCTGTTGCCTTTCTTGCAACTCTACAAGGGTCACTACAAGCAAGGCTCTTCTTAATACATCCTCTCTGCATCTCAGCATTCCACGCATTCGACCGGATGACTTCCGCTATCAACTTGGTCGACCTCAAAAACCGAATGGTCTATGTACACACTGAGATAGCCTTCTTTCACCAAGTCTTCCACCTGCTCCCGTAGGTCTCTGCACCCATTCATGGCATGTCCCCTTACGTTGTGGTCCTTTCTCTGATGGTGTTCCCTCTTCGGGATATTTTCTCCTCGTTTTCTAATAGAACGAATTTTCGGGCTACCTCTAGGGCGGTTGCGTAGTCCGGGGTGTCCTGGATCCTTAGGTGGGTCCATAGCCTCCCGACTTTCAAGGCTCCCTTCAAGCTTTCCAAGGCCTCGGGGGATTCATATCCTCCGACTTCGAGTACCATATTATGGTATCTTTCAATAAATATCTTCAAAGGTTCATCGTCTCCTTGTTTCATAAGTCTTAGTTCTCCAACTGTCTTTCTGGGGACACAAGCCCCCTTGAAGTGCCGTATGAATGACTTTCTGAGTTGTGCGAAGCTGCTGATGCTTCTTAGGACTAGGCTTCTATACCATAGGATGGCTGGTCCGACTAGAGTTAAGGGGAACACTTTGCAAATGGTGTCCCCTATTACCCATTGTACCTCCATTAGCAGGACGAAGCTTTCGATGTGGGTTTTGGGATCGGTATGGCCCTTGTATGGCGCCATGGTTGGCATGCTGAATCTTTTTGGGAATTTTTCTAACCTTATTTCTTCTGTGAGAGGGGACTCATTTTTACAGTCCCGGGCATCTCCTATGTCTGTATTGGGGCATACTCCCCATTTGGCTAGCTCCTCTCGTAACCAAGATTTCATGCTGCTGTCCTTGGTTCCATGCCGCCTCCTGCGGTTTCCTCTCTTTCTGTTGTCTTGGGCGCGGTGCTTCTCACGCCCGGTATCTTCCCGCACTCTTTCGTCATATTCTTTTCCTCCTCTCCTGGTGTTGTGAGGGTTATCATAGGAGGAGTCTGGTGATGATTTGTCATCCTCTTCCTCCCACATGTCCTCGGTCTGGGAATCTTTCTGCACCACCACAGATCTTACCCTGTAGGGATCCCTCCTCCGGGGTCTGTCGTCCTCACTTGTATCGGCAATTCTTTTTCCTTCTGCTATTTCGTTCCTTCGTCGGCTAGTCCCGGTCTCGAATTTTCCGTTGTGCACTCCTTCTACCTTTTCCAACCGGTCTACTATGGTCTTTAGCAGAGTTTGGTATTCCTCCCTTTCTTTCCTTAGGTTTTCCTCGATCTTCTCCATCCAATCTGCAGCTGAGCTCCCTGATGATTGGTGGTTTCCGCCTTCCGCCATCGTCTCACTACGCGAGTTGCTTTTTGTTCGATTCCCCACAGACGGCGCCAACTGTTGACGGCTGATTTTGGTCTCAGGGCAATATGGGAATATCACTCCCGAGGAAATCCTCCTTCAATAGTGAATTTGTTTGGTTATGGGGGACCAAAGGCAAATTTAGCAGAAAACAGATAAATACACCAATCAACAAGGGGATTTAACGTGGTTCGGTGGATTTGGATCCGACCTACGTCCACGGACACAAACATGATGATACTTTTATTACTCAAACACGCTTTTCAGATCTCTTTTTGTTTTTTACAAGTCAGAGCTTGATGATTCTGATATTGATTCTCATCTCAACTTTCAACTTTTTTTCTCTTATGCACACTCTACCCTTCTATTTATAATAGTGAAGAAATCAGATTCATTCTCCTACAAGAATTTCCTAGTTGAAATACTTTCCTTTTCCCATAAAGATTCCTAGTCAAAACTATTCTCTTTTCCCATAAGGATTCCTAATCAAAACTACCTTTACTTTCTTTATCCTACTAGGACTCTGACTCACCAGTTTTCCCCATGAAAGTAGGATAACTTGTCATCTTATCCGCAAGAATAGGGTGTCATCTTCCGGAGCACGCCTCGCCATATGCTCGGTCTTCATGAGGTCGGTCATAATGGTCATTTGAACTGAGAATGCCGCTGTCGATCTTTTAATTGCCCGGTCATCTGAACCCAAGTGCTCGGTTACCGATCATAAAATGCTCTTAGTGGTCGGGTCGGCATTAATGATTTCGACCGAGAAGGAAATTACCCTTTTTACCCTTACCGTACTCATTAAATAACATATGTCCTGAAAACACCATCAACATATACAATAATGTTAACTTAGTAAAATCATATATTGTATTATTATAAACTTAGTAGTATAGGTTTAAGTTAATATTAGGGTGTTCAATTATCACAAGTATACACATAGTGATAAAGTTGAAAAATAATTGTGTGTTGCATACTTGACTGAGAATTAAACATGTAACTTTACACAAGTAATTTCGTCCAAGCTTGATTGACTTATACATATACACATACAAATTTACACATATTTATTATTGTATTGTGAATTGTAGTGTAATACTAAGTTTGAATGTCTAAGATATTCTATTGAGAAAGTGTTTAAAAGATATTCTGTCAACAATGCGATAAGAGCCTAAGTGGGCAGAGATTTAAGTGGTTTCTCCGGACCTCCCCCGTCCTCTGGGAATATTCCTTTATTCATTTATCATAAAAAAACCTTAGTCGTAAATTTAAGAACTTATGTTATTTGGTACTATTGTCCAATATAATAACGAGTGGATTCTTAGTATAACACTTAAACAAGATCATATGTTTGATCGTTGTGTAATTTGTCTTTTGTAAACTTATTGATTACTGTTGGTTTTTCCAGTTATACATGGCTAGCGGAAATATCACAGTACCGGTCGCTCATGAAGAAAAACTGGAAACGTTTGATGGAGCAAACTTTAAATAATGGCAGAAAAAAATATTATTCTATCTGACAACACTGCAGTTGGCTAAATACCTCAAAGATTATTCGGGTCATGTGGAGGGAGAAACGGAAATAGCCAAGCAACTATGAGAAGAGACATTGTCATCAGACGACTTCTCGTGCAAGAACTACCTCTTGGGAGGACTTGACAATACTCTGTACAATGTGTACCAAGGCATGACTTTTGCAAGATTCTCTGGGAATCTCTCGATAAGAAATACAAAATCGAGGATGTCGGACAGAAGAAATTTATCAGGGGTAGGTTCTTGGACTACAAAATGGTAGATTCAAGGACAGTGATGTCTCAGTTGGGCGAACTACAGTTAATCATTCATGAAATATTGGATGAGAGAATGAAACTCTGCGAGACGTTTCAAGTTGCCACAATCATTGAAAAGTTGTCTCCATCATGGAATGACTTCATGAGCTATCTGAAACAAAAAAAATGACTACAGAAACAAGAAGTCTCAGCGCAAAGGCAAGAAAAAGAAAAATGAGGCCCATGTCACTGAGGATGAGCAGTTAACTAATGAGATTTCAGAAATGAACCTCTCGGCAGTTGTAACAGAAGCCATTTTGGTTGGGAATCCGGGAGAATGATGGGTAGACACTGGGGCTACTCATCATATTTATGATTATAGTAAGATGTTTTCCTCGTATTAGAAGGTCGATGGTGGCGATCATCTGACAATGGGAAACTTTTCTACCTCTAGAGTGGTTAGACAAGACACAGTGGTTCTGAAGATGACATCCGAAAAGAATCTTACATTGAAGAATGTTCTTTCCTAATATTCAGAAGAACTTGGTTTCGGGCTATCTCTTTAGCAAGAATGGATTTAAGCTTGTATTTATTTCTGACAAGTTTATACTGTCTAAAAATGATATTTATGTAGGAAAATGATACCTCATTGAGGGCTTTTTCAAGTTCAATGTAATGACTATCAATCGACACAGTGCTAATAATAAGGCTACATCTTCTGCTTATATTATTGAGTCACAAAATATATGGCATGAGAGGTTAGAACATGTTAATTATGATACAATGTATAAATTAATTAACATGGACCTTATACCTAAATTTACAATTGATAACCAACATAAATGTGAGGCATGTGTTGAAGCAAAAATACATGGAGTATCATTTCATTCCATAGAACGAAGTTCTGAACCCTTGGAACTTATACACTCTGATGTGTGTGATATGAATATTGTGCAAACAAGAGGCAGTTAAAAGTACTTTGTCATTTTCATCGATGATAGCACAAGATTTTGTTATGTGTATTTGCTGAGAAGCAAAGATGAAGCTATTGAAAGCTTTATACACTATAAGAACGAAGTTGAAAATCAACTTGGCAAGAAAATCAAAAGAATCAGGAATGATAGAGGAGGTGAATATGTGTCACCGTTTCGTGAATATTGTTCCAATCATGGAATTATTCATGAAACTATTGCTCATTATTCACCTCAATAAAACGGGATTGCGGAACGCAAAAACCGAACATTAAGGAAATGATGAATGTCATGTTGACAAGCTATGGTTTATCCCATAACTTGTGAGGGGAAGCCTTGCTTTCTGCCAACTACGTTCTGAATAAGCTACCTCATAGAAGATTGGACAAGACACCATATGAATTGTTGAAAGGTCACATATCTTCATACAAATATCTGAAAGTGTGGGGGTGTTTCGCCAAAGTGATGGTTCCTAAACCTAAGAAGGTTAGAATATGACTCAAGACTGTTGATTATATATTCATTGGATATGCTCAAAATAGTAGTGTGTATCGATTCTTAATACATAAGTCTGAAATTCCTGACATCAATCCAAATATGATAATTGAGTCAAGGAATGCGACATTCTTTGAAGAGACATTTCCTTGTAAGGAAAGACAAAGAACAGAGTCTCTCAAAATAACTACTGGTACTATCAAAGGCAGTGATCAAGTTGACTAAGAATTAGATCAACATGAAAATATTGAGGAAATTAAACCTAAACGTAGCAAAAGAGCTACAACATCTAAGTCATTTGGACCCGATTTTTTGACATACCTGTTAGAAAATGAGCCTCAAAGCTATAAAAAAGCAATGTCTTCGTCGGAAGCACCTTGTTGGAAAGAGGCTATCAATAGTGAGATTGATTCTATCCTACAAAACCATACTTGAAAGTTGGTTGATCTTCCTTCAGGTTGTAAGCCAATGGGCTACAAATGGATATTCAAAAGGAAGATGAAATCAGATGGATCAATAGATAAGTACAAGGCAAGACTTGTCATAAAATATTATAGACAAAAAGAAGGCATTGATTACTTTGATACATATTCACCAGTGACTCGTATGTAACGACTGGTAACCTTTTCGACCAATAATCTCGATTACCTTTTCATTATGAGATGAATATTCATGATATAAATTATGTTGAACATATACGCACTCATGAAGTGACCTTGGGGGACAATCGATATTCCTCGAAGTTCCGATACTGAATTGTACGATGTTCCACTCCGGATAGCCCATGGTATTTGGACCGTAACTTTCTCATACGAACTCCAATTTTTATGAATTTTATATCAACGGAAATCTGAAATCGAGACCTACAACTTCCACGTTGGATATTTTTCCAAATTCGGAGTAGAAATAGGTCAAAATTACAGATCAAAAATTCAGATGAATAGTACCCGAGGGCATTCTAGTAAATTCTAAAACTTTTTCCAAAATTCTACACATTTCTAATTTTTAAATGCCAAGTATATAAATGATACACTATTCATGAATTTCCAAATGAGAAAATGAGAAAGCAAGAAACGTTGATGGATGAGAGAAGAAGATGAAGGAAAGAAGAAGAAGAATAATAGAGAAAAAAGAAAGAAAATAGAGAAGAAATGAGAAGAAGAAGCAAAGGAAAGAAGATGAGCATAAAATAAGGGCTTGGATAATGAAGAATTTCAAGAGGAGGAAGGTAAGAAAACTTAACCCAAAATTTAAGTTGTTGGATTTTTGAAGTTTGATGATAAAGTAGGAATGTTGGAATGGTAAGGGTTGTTTATTATTGATTGATAAGTAAAGGAATGGGTTATAGCATAAGTCACCAAATTTGATAAATTCTAGGGGTTAAGCTAAGAGTGAGAATGATGTGAGTAATATTTTGCATTTGGGTGAATTGGATTTGAGAAGAAACATAGAATCTTGGAAACTGCTTCGCGTCGCGACGCTGAAGGGCTTTGCGTCGCGATGCGAAAGAGTAAAATGATGGCACGCCTCTGGTCGCTGCGCGTCACGACGCGCAAGGAATTGTGTCGCGATGTGTGGCACAACTTTTTCCCAAAACAGTTCTAAACCATCCCAGCTCCACCTTAGCATGTTAGAGACCACCCCTAGGGTCTCGTATCAGTTCGCATGCATACATCGCATCTTATTCCAAGCATGATATACTAAGTAATGATATCACAGACTTGAATTGAGAAAGTTTTAGCCTAGTTCCGAAACTCATCTCCTGGGTTGTATCTGACCAAGTTAAAATTTATAGACCATTGCATGAATTGCATTTTCCTTCTGCGAAGCGATATAACACCAGCCAGATTCCAATCAGTGAGTGGACACTATTCTTTTAAATTGATCTTAATTTTATTATTTTTGTAACAGACTTACTTTTACGCCATAGGGCGTTAGATCAATTTTATACAGTTATTTTACAAAAGTTTATGATTTAAGTTATATTTGAGAAAGAAATATTTTTTTTCAGAAAATGTTTCATACAGTTTTGAGATTCAAAGCATGATTTTATGTTTTCAAAGCATGGGGGAAAAATCCACCTCAGTATGTAACTTGTACAGCATAAAATTGACGGACAGAGAGCATGTGCACATGTAGAGGACTGGGGGGACGGCGATACGTAACGCCCACAGATCCTAGTTCAGGACTAAGGATGATAGATGCCCCTAAATCCTAGTTTCAGAGCTCGGAGGGTAGCATAGATATGCAACCCCAGTTCTAGTTCAGTGGCTTGGGAATGGCAATACGTAACGCTCCAAGACCACCAGATTCAGGGACAGTAGTGGCATGCTTTGGGGGACGGCGATACGTAACGCCCTCATACTTCAAATTTTTTAGAGACATATCAGTTTTCAGATACCAGATTTTCAGTATACAGCTTTCAGAAATCAGATTTTAGAAATAGTTTTCAGACACCAGAGCTTCAAAACCAGTTTTCAGAAAGATAAGTTTTATAAAAGAGATTTCAGATGAAGTTTTCATAAGAGAGTTTTCATATAAAGTTACTTCTGGCACTTTGGTTTTAAAATCAAATGTTTGATATTAGTACTTCAGTTTTCGTCCACTCACTTAGATCACACAACGATCTAACCCCCCATCACTTCCAGTTTCCTTATTTTGCAGGTATTCTCAGAGGGCGAGCTCGGGAGGACGAATACTATTACAGTCACTAGGATTTGGATGCCCACCAGTTCAAGTCATAGAAAGTCAGAGTCAAGTAAAAGTCTTGTATTAGTCTTTGATTATGTGTAGTCATTGTAAAAACAAGTGTTATTAAGTATACAATAATTAATATTGAGTTTGTTTTCTATGTTTTTGAGTTTGGGCTACGGTCCCACACAAAATATAATCAATTAGAGAAACAGTATTAATATCTGTTATGGTTAGAAAGTCAGAGGCTTATGGGGTTAGTACGGTCTATCATCTGCCAGTAGCATATCCCAGATCGGGGATGTTATATCGTATCACATCAATAAGAATTCTCATAGCCATAGTAGCTATATTTGGTCTTGAAATACATCAAATGGATGTGAAGACAACATTCTTAAATGGTGAACTAGATGAAGATATTTACATGGAACAACCAAAATGTTTCAATCTTCCTGGACAAAAACAGAAGGTGTGCAAACTTGTAAAATCCTTATACGGATTAAAACAAACACCTAAACAATGGCATGAAAAAATTGACAAAGAAATGTTGTTATGTGGGTTCAAAATCAATGAGTGTGATAAGTGTGTATACACCAAATCAACTCAAAAATGATATGTCATTGTGTGTCTCTACGTAGACGATATGTTAATAATTGGTAGTAATCATGAGATGATTCAGTCTACCAAAAAAATATTGAGCAACAAATTTGATATGAAAGATTTATGAGTAGCTGATGTGATTTTAGGAATTAAGATTTCCAGAACATCAGATGGGTATATATTATCTCAAACTCATTATGTTGAGAAGATACTTGAGAAATAAAATAAAGGAGATCTAAATGAGGCTAGAACTCATGTAGACCTAATTCTTCATTTATCAAAGAATATTGGCTCAAGTGTATCGCAATTAGAGTATTCGAGAATCATCGGAAGTCTGATGCTCAAGTTGTAAACAGGCTTAACAGATATACGAGTAATCCAAGATATAACCACTGGAAAGTCATAGTAAGAGTTTTGAGGTATCTGAGAGAAACTTCAAAATATGGTCTGTATTATACGAGATATCCTGATATTCTAGAGGGATATATCGATCATAACTAGATATCTGATACAGTGGATTCCAAATCTACGAATGGTTTTATTTTCACACTTGGTGGTGGAGCTGTGTCATGGAACTCCTCGAGGCAAACGTGTATTGCCCAGTCTACTATGGAATCAGAGTTCATAGCATTAGAGAAAACAGCGGAAAAATTGGAATGGCTTCAAAATTTCTTAGAGGATATTCCAAATTAGCTCAAACCAGTGCCAGCGATAAGCATACATTATGATAGTCAATCGGCTATTGAGAGAGCCCAAAATACAATGTATAATAGTAAGTCTCGACACATACGTCGCAGACATAATACCATATGACAACCGCTCTCAAGTGGCATAATTTCGATAGATTATGTCAAATCAAAGGAAAACCTATCGAGTTCACTTACTAAAGGTTTACCTAGAGAACAAGTGAAAAGTCATCGATGGGAATGGGCTTGAAGCCTATAAATTAAGAATTGCCACTGTGGAAACCCAACCTAGCTGACTGGAGATCCCAAGATCTAGGTTCAAAAAGGACAACTAAAACTTTGTGCAATTCAAAACAAGTAATTTAGAGTTTTATACTCTTTCCCATTCATGTAATGAAGCAGAGTGTTGTCTGTCAAGGTTAGGATAAGTTAAGGCTTTTAATGATCACTATATTATTAGAAGAGTCCTAATGAGGGTAAATACAGATTACCTCTTTATAGTAGATCACTTATTTCAAGTAAGAAGTGAGACCGCTTCCATGAGAGTTTTAAAGGCTAAATTCCATAAAGTACTTGATGAATGCAGGACCAATGTTCATGGCCGAAATGAACACAACCGTAGAACGGGAAATGATCGAAGTAAAGCTGTGTGTTGGCAATTGTCTTGGTTTACACCAACAACAGAACATTTCAAGACTATAGGTCACTGGTTTTCCAAGTAAATCTGATTGTCATTCACTATGAAATGTTCAAGAAGAAAGCTACCTATTTCGATGCAGTTTTATTTCACGGAAACTCTCTTAAGTGTTTGCATGAATATTTAGAAAATTGTGGGGGATTGTAGGAAAATTTTCTAAATATGGTTATAAGAGTTTATATATATGAATTGAAATGATGTAATCCTTAAGTGAAGAGATTAAACCCTTGGGTTTAAAAGGAAGAGTATGTCCTTTAAGTGGAAATAACATAACATTTAGGAATTGTCTTATTTGACATAAGAATATATTTTCAATGGTAATCCTCCATGTCTATAAATAAGGCCTTGGATTCTCATTTCAATTCACTGAATTTTTCATATATATATTTTCTTACAAGTCTTGCATATTATGAGGTCTTGAGTTTCATAGTCAATAGAGTTCTCACCATTTGTCATATTTCAAGTTCTTGTGAAAGGAGTGCCCCTTCTACAAGAAGCATCCAAGTGATCATGGGAGAGCGTTAGCCACAAAACCATCCGTAGAGCACCGAGGCGGGGCTAATAAGTTCTTAAGGACAGAGACAACTCGACTTAGATTTCAGTTTCATCATCATACTCTATATTTTTCAGGTTTTCCTTGTATCTATTATTGTATTTTGTTTTGGAATTATTAAGATTAGTTTGCATGTTAAAATCGGTTAATGACACATATATAATAACATTATAAAACCTATGGTGTGAACTCTTATGATTGATGTGATTCAATATTATTTTTCATTAGTTTAATTTTTTGTTGATAGTTTTCATTAGTTTAGGATCTGTCGAATCTAAAATGATTTCTTGTGAAAATCATTTTTGGAAATGATAGTATTTTTCAATGTTTGGCGATTGTCTGTAAATATTTTCTAGATGTTTGGCGTATTTAATATTTTTTTCAAAAAAAAATATTTTTCTGGTGGTTAGAAGTAGGGATGACAAAAAGGTCTGAGTCCAGCCGAGAGCTGCATAGACCCGGATTTGCAAAAAAAAAAAAAGTGAAATTTCACACTCGCACATATCCAACCCCGAATATTTTCATAACCGGATCCATACACACCTTGAAGATCCTGAATCCACAAAACAAAATTTCAAACCCAAATAGCGAAATTCCAGACTAATATATCTTTGGACCCAAATCTTCATAGACATGAAGACTGGAATATAATTGAAAAAGATTATAAAAATCGAATCTCTGGATCTGGTTCGGGAATATTCGGATTCATTCTGGTTTGAAATTATGGGTCTCAAATCCAAAATTTTATTAATTTTATACAAATATAATTGAAATGGATTTAAAAAAAATCGAGATTTCTGGATACGGTCTAAGTATACTTGAACCTGGATCAATGCGGGTTCATATTTTTGAGATCGAGTTAATTTGATTAATATACAAATATAATTAATAAAAGATTTAAAAAATCAAGATCTATAGATTTGGTCCGGGTATACTCGGATTTGGATTTACGTGGGTCTATATTTTCGTGACTTGGATTCAGAATTTTATTAATTTGAAACAAATATAATTTAAAAGTAAAAAAATTTAGGATTCCGATTTGGTATACTTAGATTCATATCTACATGGGTTTGGAATTCTAGGATCCGACTCCATAATATTATTAATTTATAAAAATATAATTAAAAAATAAAAAGAAATCAAATATCTGGATCCGGTTCAGGAATACTCGGATATAGATCTACATGAGTACGAAATTCCATGATCGAGTCGAGAATTTTATTAATTTTTTACAAATATAATTGGAAAAGATTAAAATTTTGAATTTCCATATCCGGTCCGGATATACCCGGATCTAGATCCATGCGAATCTGAAATTTCGAGACATGAGTTTAGAATTTTTTTTAAATTTTATACAAATATAATTGTTAAAAAAATTTGGATTTCTGGATATAGGTAATACTGAATCCATATCTACACGGGCCCGAAATTCTAGAATTTTATTAATTTTATACAAATACAATTGGAAAAAAAAAAAAAAAAAAGATTTTCGGATCCAATTAGAATATACTTGGATGGTCCAAGTCCGAATTTCGTCATTCTTTGAAGTGAGTTTTAGAAATTTTTCGTAAAATGACTTGCATATTTGTATTTTGTAAGTTGTTTTATTAAAAAAAATGACTTAATTTTTTTATTGATGTAAATAAATTTTCTATTAGTATTTCAAACACCGAAAAATAAGGAAAATATATTTTGAAAATTATTTTGCTGTAAAATAAACAGACCGTTAATTGAAATCTGTATGAACATGAAAGCTAGTAATCTTTGTGGGCTTTTGTTTATCATTTATTAATTATATATGAACAAAATCTTTTTTATTCACCAATCTGGTCCTCAAGTTCAAGTTCGAGAGGTCGTGGTTGCAGCGAAGCGCGCGCGTTGGGAGTAATCCCTGCAAAAACTTTTATATTGTTTTTGCAGCTTGCCTTTCTGCCAACAATCCAAATAAGCCCAACCTGTAAAGGGTCAAACAATTCATAACATATTATTGCAATGCAAATGCGCACTTAGTTAATTCATTAATTAATTGCATACACTGTAAAATTTATTTTTTTTTTTATTTTTATTTTTTTAACGAGGAGAGATCCAGCCAACAGGTCTATAATATTATTATCCACATAAAGGACCCATAAAATCCAAAAAATTGAAACTGCAGCCCAAAACCCATAACTCCCATTTGCGTAAAAAATAAAATTGAACTCGAAATAGTACAGAGTTTGTTGATTGGTGATTTTCAGACCCGAGAAATTTTGAAACATGAAAAATGATATAAAAGGGTTTTCACTTACTAAGTTGGGGACCCTAGGTCCTTTTGAGAATGATAAGCCGGGCAGAAGTGCCCGAGCCCGAGGCACAGAGGCGCCCGACTTGATGAGAGATATTAGACTCGGTAGAATTTGCACATGCAAAGACCGACCCGGGGCCGTCGTGTGACATGTTTTTGTACTTGTAACAATGAAAATGGGATTTGGAGTGAGCCAACTGAGGCATAGTCACGTTCACCCAAAGAAACTTTACTGGAAACAAATAAGCAAATGAGGCTCATGAGCCTTCAAGCACTTATCAAGAATGATCAGGAATTACAAAGAGAATGTGAGGGAAGTGAAGGAATCCCGACCCGACCTTGTAAAGTAAGAAAAGAAGAGGATCAAGTATCAAGCACCTCGGTATGCCGACCCGAGGATCGAGGTGAGGTGAGGTTTGATGTATCGTGCTTATATGTGAATGATGTAAGCCCTACATGGAAGTTTGAGCCCCCAAAAGGTTGATGAGATGAGAGTAGACTAGAGGCTTATCCTCTGACACATGGAACAACGTGGGAGTGGTTGAAATATAGATTGGCACATGGGCAGAACGTGCAGTAGTTACCAAAAAAAGACTAGAATGATGAGTTTCAAGTGGTAGAGGGCGGTTGTGTCAGACGGCTAGAGCCACTGTTTGCAGAGCAATTGAAGAGAAGAGCATGGGCAATAATGACGGGATAACGTGGCTGACATCACGAGTTGGTGTAATAGTGGATATAGGCGCACTATATAAAGGGGTTGAAGACTCAAATTTGGGGGTTTTCTGCTCTCTGGTTAGCTCGTTTATTAGCATTTTTCATATTTTCACAACTTGTAAAAAGAAGAGCAAAAAGCTTAGTATTAGGGAGAGATAAAGCAGGTCGGTCCGACCCGAGCTGATAATAAAAATTCATTTTCTTTGCATCTAAGGACGTAGGTTTGAGCCACTTTCCACCGAATCACGTTAAATCATTTGTTTTCTTTGTGTTTTCTTATTTGTTTGTTAAGTTTGTTTTGGTTCCCAACTAACCAAATAAATTCACTACTTGAGGAACGTTTGTTCGATGAATAAGTTCTCAGAATTGCCCCTGGAACGAAAAACAGGCGTTAACAAAATTGTAGTGCAATTGTAATGAAATTGGAATGTATAATGCAATCTAAAGTAACATATGATGAAGCAAAAGTGAAAGTTGATAGTAACTTTCATTTGGGTATCTTTTCCTTGAGAAATATCCAAAAGGTGGTTGGCTTGGCTTTGTCATGAAGTTAGGCTTTTATTGTTGGCTTAAATCATTATTCCCTTTTGAATTCTTATCCTTTCTTATATATAACTCAGTTAACTAACATTTTTTTGGTTAATTGAATGACCCGTGAACAAACAATTTGTTATTAAATTTTGGTCCTACCTACTTCTTCTAATCATTGTTCATTCCCATCAATTACTTCTCTGAATTCAGCAGCATGTCCTACAGTTCCACATAATTCATGTTATTGATAAGTGATAATATAAGATTAGAGTTCGCAATCAGTCGGGTTTTGGCCAAGCCCCGGTCCTGGTTCTTGTCCAAATCTTCTGACTCATAAAATATATTAAAGTCCAAATTCTCGAAAATCCTGTTTATTTATGAGAGGGTCGAGTCCGGCCCAAACCCGCTTGATAAGGGGCCGGACTGGGGCCAAACCCGACCCTAAATTTTCAAAAAAATATTAATTAAATAATAATATTTTTTTAAAAAAAATTGACATAACCTCACTATAAAACGATTTTTTACGAAATTTACACCCTATAAAATACATTATAATAAATTATTTAAAAGAACTCTTATTCCATAACTATTGAATTTTTTTAGCGGGTAAAATATTACTTTTCTGATATAATTTAAAACAAAAACAAGTTAGATAAACATCATTTGAGAAATAGAGAATAATTAGGTATTTTTAAAAAAATATATGAATTAATTAGGTAATTAACTTAAACTCTAGGGACTAAACTAACAAAACAGCTGGAATTTATAATAATAAAATGAGAAATTATCACAATCATGGATTAGTTTAGATATCACATGTTGTCTTTCTATAAAGTCGGACCATTCAACATGACCCAAACATATAATTTATGTCATCTCTTGTTGGTTTGTACACATATATTTAAGCGAGTATTATTTATTTATATTAGAATTAATTTTTTTGGGTCACATATATATGAATAGACCCGGCCGGCGGTTCGGTCCGGAACCGAACCGTCCGATTTCAGTTCCGGTTCCATTCGGTTTTTTTTTATTATTTTATTGAAAATAAAAAATTGAGATTGATAAATCAATATAATTTAAAATTATGAATTTGAATTTATATAATACACTTACATTACATAATTACATTAAATTACAAATAAAATTCTTATCTAAAAAAAAATTATTATATAAATTCAAACCGGTTCCAACCGAAACCTTACGGTTCCGGTTGGAACCGAACCGGTTAGGTCCTGGTTCGGTTCTGGAACCGGTTGGAACCGGAACCACTCGATTCCAATCGGTTCGGTTCCAGTTCCGAACCGGAACCTTGGCCGGGTCTATTAATATGAAGACAATCTTTTTATTCCAATTACAACAAATATTTAAACTCTTATGAACGATCATGTCAAATTTAAGCGAGTCATTTGGACATAACTAATTTGAAGTGTCAACATTTTCCTACCCATACACAGTTCAATAACGTAGACGAGTGCTCAATGGGTGTTATTTGGTGGTGTGGGGTTTAGAATCTGATTTTCAGATTCTGAATTTGAATTCAATTAGTGCGTTTCTTGTAAGAATCCAAGACAACCGAGTTTTTACTTACTCCGCTTAAGTCCGAAATGAGTGGTTTAGCGGTAGGATTTTCAACAATTTTAAAAAAAATAAACAAATATTGAATTCCAAACTAGATATGAAAACATGATTATACTTATTGTTTTAATTTTCTTATATGATGGGGATTGGAGAACATATGTTAGCAGTAAATGAAAGAAAAAAAGGTTTGGTTTAATTTCCAATTTGAGACATTGATTGGAAGTCACATGCTTTACCATCATCCATAATTTTGAAACAAATCATGTCACGCCGATGGTAATAATTGGATACCTGAAATCAAAATCAAAATCAATATTTAATATTTGATATGTTTCCATAATTGAAAAAATTCATGGTTGGTATATGTATTCGAAAATGAATGAAAATTAGGATATCCGAAATGATTGAGATAACAAAAAAATTATGCCAAAATTTGGAAATTTTAAAAATATAATTAATTAATTTAGTTATCTAAAAATTATTTTTTATTATAAATATAATAATTTTTTTTTTGTTAGGATATTGGATATTCGAAATACTAAATTTATAATTGTCCAATATCTTTTTTGAATACCTAATTTCATATCAAAATATATCCATTATCCATAACTTCAGATATTGGATAATTATTTAGTCAGTTATAGAAGGATTTTCAATATATTTGACTAAATTATCATCTTTAGTCACACCAATGCAATAATTTCTCTTAATATATAGATAAATGTAGGAGATATATGTCAATTAAAAGTGTCTTGTAGGAAAAGTACAAAAGTGGAGGGACATATTCTCTAAATTAAAAAAGATGCATCTCTAGGCTTTTAAAGGCATTAGGAAATGATATAACTCTTATGAGGGTTACATCCTAAACCAAATGGTGTCTTCAAATACACCTTACATGCCTATAAATTAAGAGGCACTGAGATCATTTGGAGCATCCAGAAAATCATACAAGTCTTCCATTGTCTAGAGAGTCATTTAGAAAAAGAGAGAGTTTCATCTATCTTCCTTGTTCAAGTTCTTGTGAAAGGAGTGCCCCTTTTACAAGAAGCATCCAAGTAATCCTGAGAGAACGTTAGCCACAAAATCATCCGTAGAGCACCGATGCAGAGGTTAATAAGTTCTTAAGGACAGAGGCAACTCGACTTGGATTTCAGTTTCATCATCATCTTCAATATTTTTCCAGGTTTTTCTAAGTATCCATTGTTATGTTCTGTTTTGGAATAATTAAGATTAATTTGCATGTTAAAAATCGGTTAATGACACATATTTTCCAACAATATTAAGAACTTATTACTTTTAAAGTATTGTTAAATTGAATTTTACATGTTTTAAATAGTCTTATGCTTGGAAAATGTGTTATGTGCATGAAAAATACGCATGAGCGTTCGAACGCTCGACGAACGCGTAAGCAAAAATTTTATTTTACGCAGTTTCGTTCGAACGTGTCTTTAAACGCAACTCGAACGCCAGTCTTCTGCTAAAGAACGTTCGAACACGTTTACGAACGCAACACGAACGAGAACTCTCTGGAAAACTTCGTTCGAACGCGTTTACGAACGCTACACGAACATGAACTCACTGAAAAGTTTCGTTGGAACGGATGAACGAACATGACACTAACGAAATTAATCCTGGAATTATTTTGGATTAAAAAATAATAACATAGACTTAGATTAATTTATATTACTAGATGATATATATGTATAGCATATATACAGTAATGTTAACTTAGTAAAATCATATATTGTATTATTATAAACTTGGTAGTATACGTTTAAGTTAATATTATGGTGTTCAATTATCACAAGCATACACATAACGATAAAGTTGAAAATTAATTGTGTGTTGCATACTTGGCTGAGAATTAAAAGTGTAACTTTACACAAGTAATTCCGTCGAAGCTTGGTTGACTAATACATATACACATACAAATTTATTATTATATTATGAATTGAAGTGTAATACTAAGTTTGAATGTCTAAGATATTCTATTGAGAAAGTGTTTAAAATATATTTTGTCAACAAGGCGATAAGAGCCTAAGTGGGCAGAGATTTAAATGGTTACTCCGGACCCCCCTCATCCTCTAGGAATTTACCTTTATTCATTTATCATAAGAAACCTTAGTCGTAAATTCAAGGACTTGTATTATTTGGTACTACTGTCAAATATAACGACGAGTGGATTCTTAGTATATCACTTAAACAAGATCATATGTTTGATCGTTGTATAATTTTTATTTTGCAGACTTATTGATTATTGTTGATTTTTCCAATTACACATGACTAGTGGAAATATCATAATAACGGTCGCTCACAGGGAGAAACCGGAAAAGTTTGGTGGAGCGAACTTTAAACAATGGCAGAGCAAAATATTGTTCTATCTGACAATACTGCAGTTGGCTAAGTACCTCAAAGATCCTCCAGATCATGTGGAGGGAGAAACAGAAACAACCAAGCAATTGTGAGAAGAGACATGGTCGTCAGACGACTTCTTGTGCAAGAACTACCTCTTGGGAGGACTTGAAATTACCATATACAATGTTTTC
The DNA here is from genome assembly GCA_019454045.1 of Zanthoxylum bungeanum. Classification (NCBI taxonomy): domain Eukaryota; kingdom Viridiplantae; phylum Streptophyta; class Magnoliopsida; order Sapindales; family Rutaceae; genus Zanthoxylum; species Zanthoxylum bungeanum. Next base: position 269,892 of record SKCR01010134.1, read on the forward strand.
CAATGCATGACTTCTACGAAGATTCTCTGGAAATCTCTCGAAAAGAAATACAAAACCGAGGTTGCCGGACAAAAGAAATTTATTGTGGGTAGGTTCCTGGACTACAATATGGTATATTCAAGGATGATGATGTCTCAGTTGGGTGAACTTCAGTTAATCATTCATAAAATATTGGATAACAGCATGAAACTCTGCGAGACATTTCAAGTTGCCACAATCATTGAAAAATTACCGCCATCATGGAAGGACTTCAGAAGCTATCTAAAATACAAAAAGAAACAGATGAGTCTTGAAGACCTTGGAGTTCGATTGAGGATCAAAGATGACAACAGTAAATCTGAGAAGGCCAGCTATAAGACTATGGAGTCTAAGGCCAACATCATCGAGGGTGGAAATGGTAGCAAAAACAGAAAGAATAGAGGAGCTGATTCTTCCCAAGCAAACAAGAAGTTCAATGGGAAGTGCTACATCTGTAGAAAAAGTAGTCACATGGCAAAGGACTGCAGAAACAAGAAGTCTCGGGACAAAGGCAAGAATAAGAAAAATGAGGCCCATGTCACTGAGGATGAGCAGCTAACCGATGAGATCTCATAGATGAACCTCTCAGCAGTTGTAACAGAAGCCAACTTGGTTGGGAATTCGAGAGAATGGTGGGTAGACACTGGGGCTACTCGTCATATATGTGTTGATAGCAAGATGTTTTCCTTATATCAGAAGGTCGATGGTGGCGATCATCTGACAAAGGGAAACTCGTGTACCTCTAGAGTGGTTGGACAAGGCACAATAGTTCTGAAGATGACATCTAGGAAAGAGCTTACATTGTAGAATGTTTTGCACGTTCCTGATATTCAGAAGAACCTGATTTCAGGTTCACTCCTTAGCAAGAATGGTTTCAAGCTTGTATTTGTTTCTGATAAATTTATACTGACTAAGAATGATGTCTATGTAGGAAAAAGATACCTCACTGAGGGCCTTTTCAAGTTTAATGTAATGACTATCAATCGACACAGTGATAATAATAAAGCTACATCTTCTGCTTATATTATTGAGTCACAAAATATATGGCATGAGAGGTTAGGACATGTTAATTATGATACAATGCGTAAATTAATTAACTGGACTTTATACCTAAATTTACAATTGATAACCAATATAAATGTGAGGCTTGTGTTGAAGAAAAAATGAACAGATCATCATTTCATTCCATAGAACGAAGTTTTGAACCTTTGGAACTTGTACACTCCGATGTGTGTGATATGAATTTTGTGAAAATAAGAGTAGGTAAAAAGTACTTTGTAACTTTTATCGATGATAGCACAAGATTATGTTATGTGAGTTTGCTGAGGAGCAAAAATGAAGCTATTGAGAGCTTTATACACTGTAAGAACGAAGTTGAAAATCAACTTGGCAAGAAAATTAAAAGAATCAGGAGTGATAGATGATGTGAATATGTGTCACCATTCGATGAATATTGTTCCAATCATGGAATTATTCACAAAACCATTGCTCCTTATTCGCCTCAACAAAATGGGATTGCGGAACGTAAAATCGAACGTTGAAGGAAATGATAAATGTCATGTTGACAAGCTCTGGTTTACCCTAGAACTTGTGGGGGAAGCCTTGCTTTCCGCCAATTACGTTATGAACAAGCTATCACACAAAAGATTGGACAAGACACCATATCAATTATGGAAAGGTCACATGCCTTCCTACAAATATCTGAAAGTGTGTGGGTGTCTCGCCAAAGTAATGGTTTCTAAACCTAAGAATGTTAGAATAGGACTTAAGACTGTTGATTGTATATTCATTGGATATACTCACAATAATAATGCGTATCGATTCTTGGTACATAAGTCTGAAAATCCTAATATCAATCCAAATATGATAATTGAGTCAAGGAATGCAACATTCTTTGAAGAGACTTTTTCTTGTAATGAAAGATAAAGAACAGAGTCTCCCAAAAGAACTATTGATACTGTTAAAGGCAGTGATCAAGTTGACCAAGAATCAGATCAACATGAAAAAGTTGAAAAAAATGAACTTAGACGTAGCAAAAGAGCTAGAACGTTGATGAGTGATAAATGTATCACTATTTCCCACTCATTTAACTTAATATTTTGTATAGTTTCTTGAGTTTTGTGAATATTTTGATGTGTTTTGTGTTATTTTGCAGATAAATAAAGTTTCAGGACATTCTGGAGGTGATTTGGAGCAAAACTGTGAAATTTGGTGAAATTTGGCAAAAAGGGTATTTTGGTAATTTTGGACGTCCCGAGACAAATTTTGGTAATTTTGGACATCCCGACACCGAAATAAAGTTTCAAGATATTCTGGAGGTGATTTGGAGCAAAACTGTGAAATTTGACGAAAAGGGTATTTTGGTAATTTTGGGCGTCCCGACACCGAGGGTATTTTGGTAATTGCACCACCATGCCACATGTCAAAGATTCAACGAGCCGTCTTTTTTAGCACACCACGCCACGTGTCGAAATTTCAGCGATTCAAGAAATAATAATAATAAAAAATAAAAATCAGAAAAATAATAAAATAATAAAAATCAGAAAAATAATAATAAAAAATTAGATTTTTTTGCCTATAAATAGATTTCGAATTTTTAGTTTCAAATGTACCTCTTCCTCTGAAATCCTTATAAATAAAAGAGAGTTCTTCTTATTTGCTTCTTTTATTCAGTTTTATTTACGCTTTGTAGTAGTAATTCTATCCATCCATGAGGGGGTAACCTCTCCATGCTGAGGTAATAAGGTAATTCTTTTACTATTGCTTTTTAGATTAATCTCCCTTAAAATATGATATATCAACTATTTAAAATCAGATTAATAAAGGATACCGCCATTCCGGACGGTTGGTTATTTAATTTAATCTGGTTAACCTGACTTAATGAAGATACCGCCACACTGGACGGTTGGTTTAAGTTTATATTTCTGTTCCGCCTTATGGCTGGTATATTTGAATTTGACTTAATCAGGATACCGCCATTCTGGACGGTTGGTTTAAAATATCACAAGTTAATATATTATTATTTTATGGGAGATATCTAAATAGTAAATAGTAGAAGTTAATTCCTTTTACCTTAGCATTTTATTTATTTTTCTGCATTTACTTTTTAGTAATTTTTATGTCTTTTTACTTGTCCTAATTATGTGTTATAACTAAGTTAAATATCTAGGGTTGTGATTAAATCTAATATCACCGGATTTAAAAAGGGTTAGATTATAGTTGGGGTAATTAAAAGAGTTATTTGTTGAGTCATAATCTTAATGCTTTTTATTAACCGATCACTAATAAAATTGATTAGGTAAACTTAAAATGAACTAGACATAGGGATTTTAAGTTTAAAACCTTAGTCTCAACAACCCACGATCTTCCTTAAGGATAGATAAACCTTTAATAGATTTCCTTACAGGATAGGAATATACCTGTCGGGCGGGGGTAGTCGTAATTGGAACTTAACCTTAATGAATCTAGGTAATTTAATTGACATAGACATATGGTTCAATTGAATTATACTAGGTATTTGTAAATGATCATTCGAAGAGGCTTTTACATAATTTAGTGTTCCAGATTAATAATTCAATAATTTACCCAACTATGATTTAACTACTTCATCTTTTAATTGATATTAGAAAGATTAACAACCCTAGATCTTTGAGTCTTTTATTTTCCTTAGAATTTTCTTTTGTCTTTTTATCTTTTTATTTATTTAGCAAATCTACAAATCAAATCATTCAAGCAATCAATTCCCTTCTCCCTCAATTAGATATTTGTAAATAAATAGTATCAACAATTAATAACAATAGTAGGAATTAAGTCCTCGTGGGATCGATATTTTTATACTACTTGAACGATACGTGCGCTTGCGTTATACGTGTGTGTTTACGCCGGTCAAGTTTTTGGCGCCGTTGCCGGGGACTTATTTTTCTTGAGTTGTTAATTTTGAAACTATCAAATTTACTTATATCTAATTTTCTTTCTTTTATTTTGTAATTTTTATTTCTTTTGTTTTCAGGTGATTAAAAATGGAACATTACTGGGAAATTGAGAAATCACAAGCTTTACAAGAAGATACACCCCAAATCTGGGAGCAACAATCCAGTTTTCTGAGGCCTGTTGTTCAGCCCAACGAATATCACTGGATGCCAGAATCAAGCAATACCACATTTGCTCAACAGAACGAAGTGGGAAGATGTGTAATTTGTGATGGTAACCACCCGAGCGATCAATGTATTTACCTTTCAGAGTGGCAGAATTTTTGGACTCAACCAAGGTACGAAGAATCATCACATTTTCCATCTTATCCACCATCTTCCTTTGATTCTTATCAAGAACCAGAACCATCTGAGGAATATCAATTGATTCACACGTTCAAAGAACAAGCAGTTCGATTTGATGCACAAATTCAGAGTAACGCAGAATCCATACAAAGAATGACAGATCAGATCAGACAATTAACAGAAAACCAGAACATCATACCTCAAGAACCAGTTTCAGATGACACTGATGAAGCCTTCGAGAACCCAGAAATCCACGATGACACCTTAACAAAGGAGGAGGCTGAGGAGAATCAAGAACCAGAGGTATCAGTTCAGGAACCCGAACCGACAAAGTCTCGATTTGATTTCTATTTTTCAGATTCTGACGAGGATGAAACTGAGCTGTTTGTGCCAACTGCATCAAAAATTGAGGATGAAATTCTGTATTCTCAAAATGAAGATCTTGGAGATTCCATTGCACAAATGTTTGATGAAGATCTACCTGAGCCAATCATTTCAACCAGATCAGAGGATGAAGACCTAAAAACTAACATTTCTCTTCAGGTTGAAAATTTTGAAACATGTATTTCAAAGATGACAGATGAAGAGCTGAATGCAGAAATTTTCAAATACATCTGTGAAGAAAAGATGGAGCAAGAAACAGAGCAAATGGAGGAGCAAATGTCTGACTTTATTAAAGATCCAGAGCATTCAGGAAAAACATCGCTGTTTTGGGGAGTACAAACCAAAGATATCAACCAGAAGCTTGACAGAATGGAACTTCCATTCCAAGTCAAGCACCATACAAGACCTCCTGATTTTCTTTCTTTCTTTTCAGGAACCACTGGAGCAACAAAGATTAAACAGGTGGCACGAGCACTGAATGGGACAAAATTCTTTTTACCACTTTACCGTTGGAAGAGACCTTTCAAAAGCAACTCTCACGGGATTGTCTTTGATCGGACATCCAAAACGACGAAAAACCGCCTTAACAGATAGATTTTAGTCACGTCTGGCTGAAGACGAAAAATTTAGCGCTAGCTGGGAGGCAACCCATTCAACCAGGTACTATCTTCTAAACTCTTCTTCTACTTTTTAAGACATTGGGGACAATGTCTCATTTAGGTTTGGGGGTGAGGAATAGTTAATAGTACTTGTTTGTATTGTGTTTTTATTTTTAGTCCAAAATTTTTCGAAAAATACAAAAAAAATTATTAAAAAAAATAATAAAACAAAGGGCATATTTAAAGCTAGGTAATGGTTTGGTGTTTTCCTTCACTCACTACCTTTTTATAAGGAAAAGCTGTGAAGGCACCTAGATAATCATTCACTTGTAGCGTGTTGTTGTGACAGACTAGTTTGGAGGACTCGTTGTTTATTCCTGACAACAAGCGATAAGAGCCTAAGGGGCTTGGGTATTTAAGTGAGCCTCGCTCCACCTTCCCTCTGGGGAATCTACAATGGGAAGTCCATTCGACAGTTAGTCACACACCATAAACTGAGCCTTGATTAAACTCTAAAAAAAATTGTAAATTATAATTATATGACCAGTAAAAATGTTTTGTTGTTATGTTGACTAAAAAGATGAAATTAGTAAGAAATAGCTGTGTAAGGAATTCCCACTCCTGAGACGTATTTCAAACCTAATTCAAAACAAGTTAATTTTTGTTTATTCACTTTTGAATTATTAAATCTGTAAATTCTCTATAAAACTGACTAAAATGAATCTTCATATACTTAGTTAGCAGGTATTATCAACATACATGATAACATACAGACATAAGCTAAAATTGAAAAGTTTGTAATATCCAGTACTCTAGTTCATTTGGAGGAAACATCTAAAAAAATAGTGATGGAATAAAAAAAAAAAAAAATACATCTGAGATCCGAGTTATTAAGTCTGTAAGGGTATTTTAATACCTAGTGCCCTAAAACCAACTGGTTTGGGAGTCATTGGCCCAAAACTCGTTACATGGATCAAAAATGATGAAAAATTTATATATATGTATATATATCTGAAGTCTGAGTAATTAAGTCCTTAGGGGTGTCTTAACACCTGATGCCCTAAAGCCAACTGGTTTGGGAGTCACCGACCTAAAGCTCGCTACATAGACGGAAGGTATTGTATATAAATAAAAAATAGAGAAAAAATCAAAGAAAAAATCAGAGAAAAATCAAAAAATTTATTCCATTACTACAAAAAGATGTGAATTCTGATAAAACTTTAGGACAAAAATATTACTCTCTTATCAACTGCACTTATGACCGTTGTGGGCAAAAATGAGGTTTAATATTTTGTTGGCTGTGTATATGAAGAATGGTAAAAATAATCGGAGAATTTACTTATTTAGTAATTTAGAATGAAACAAAACAACTAATAACTTGGAGTAGAAGTATTCACCTGATTAGTCACTAACATCTTTATTCTCTTTTCGCTTGTCTTTTTGCTTTTGTGTGCATTAGTTTCACTACCTTTTTACTTTTGTAAAATGTTTGTGGGTATCATTGCTGTAAACCTTCACGAGACTACAACTCGTCCACTAGGGACACCTATGGGTTTAAAGGCTTGTTGCATATGCTAAATGCAATCGTGATCCCTACGAAAGTGGCTTAGTTAAGAAATTTTATTATGTTATTATTTTGCTCGAGGACTAGCAAAATGTTAGGTTTGGGGGTGTGATGAGTGATAAATGTATCACTATTTCCCACTCATTTAACTTAATATTTTGTATAGTTTCTTGAGTTTTGTGAATATTTTGATGTGTTTTGTGTTATTTTGCAGATAAATAAAGTTTCAGGACATTCTGGAGGTGATTTGGAGCAAAACTGTGAAATTTGGTGAAATTTGGCAAAAAGGGTATTTTGGTAATTTTGGACGTCCCGAGACAAATTTGGTAATTTTGGACATCCCGACACCGAAATAAAGTTTCAAGATATTCTGGAGGTGATTTGGAGCAAAACTGTGAAATTTGACGAAAAGGGTATTTTGGTAATTTTGGGCGTCCCGACACCGAGGGTATTTTGGTAATTGCACCACCATGCCACATGTCAAAGATTCAACGAGCCGTCTTTTTAGCACACCACGCCACGTGTCGAAATTTCAGCGATTCAAGAAATAATAATAATAAAAAATAAAAATCAGAAAAATAATAAAATAATAAAAATCAGAAAAATAATAATAAAAAATTAGATTTTTTTGCCTATAAATAGATTTCGAATTTTTAGTCAAATGTACCTCTTCCTCTGAAATCCTTATAAATAAAAGAGAGTTCTTCTATTGCTTCTTTTATTCAGTTTTATTTACGCTTTGTAGTAGTAATTCTATCCATCCATGAGGGGGTAACCTCTCCATGCTGAGGTAATAAGGTAATTCTTTTACTATTGCTTTTTAGATTAATCTCCCTTAAAATATGATATATCAACTATTTAAAATCAGATTAATAAAGGATACCGCCATTCCGGACGGTTGGTTATTTAATTTAATCTGGTTAACCTGACTTAATGAAGATACCGCCACACTGGACGGTTGGTTTAAGTTTATATTTCTGTTCCGCCTTATGGCTGGTATATTTGAATTTGACTTAATCAGGATACCGCCATTCTGGACGGTTGGTTTAAAATATCACAAGTTAATATATTATTATTTTATGGGAGATATCTAAATAGTAAATAGTAGAAGTTAATTCCTTTTACCTTAGCATTTTATTTATTTTTCTGCATTTACTTTTTAGTAATTTTTATGTCTTTTTACTTGTCCTAATTATGTGTTATAACTAAGTTAAATATCTAGGGTTGTGATTAAATCTAATATCACCCGGATTTAAAAAGGGTTAGATTATAGTTGGGGTAATTAAAAGAGTTATTTGTTGAGTCATAATCTTAATGCTTTTTATTAACCGATCACTAATAAAATTGATTAGGTAAACTTAAAATGAACTAGACATAGGGATTTTAAGTTTAAAACCTTAGTCTCAACAACCCACGATCTTCCTTAAGGATAGATAAACCTTTAATAGATTTCCTTACAGGATAGGAATATACCTGTCGGGCGGGGGTAGTCGTAATTGGAACTTAACCTTAATGAATCTAGGTAATTTAATTGACATAGACATATGGTTCAATTGAATTATACTAGGTATTTGTAAATGATCATTCGAAAGAGGCTTTTACATAATTTAGTGTTCCAGATTAATAATTCAATAATTTACCCAACTATGATTTAACTACTTCATCTTTTAATTGATATTAGAAAGATTAACAACCCTAGATCTTTGAGTCTTTTATTTTCCTTAGAATTTTCTTTTGTCTTTTTATCTTTTTATTTATTTAGCAAATCTACAAATCAAATCATTCAAGCAATCAATTCCCTTCTCCCTCAATTAGATATTTGTAAATAAATAGTATCAACAATTAATAACAATAGTAGGAATTAAGTCCTCGTGGGATCGATATTTTTATACTACTTGAACGATACGTGCGCTTGCGTTATACGTGTGTGTTTACGCCGGTCAAACGTCTAAGTCATTTGGACCTAATTTTCTACATACTTGTTATAAAATAAGTCTCAAAACTATAAAGAAGCAGTGACTTCTTGAGAGGCACCTTTGTAGAAATAGGCTATCAATAACGAGATTAATTCTATCCTTCAAAACCATACTTGGGAGTTGGTTGATCTTCCTCCTGGTTGTAGGCCGTTGGGCTACAAATGGATTTTCAAATGGAAGATGAAGTCGGATGGATCAATAGATAAGTACAAGGCAAGACTTGTCATAAAAGGTTATAGACAAAAAGAAGACATTGATTACTTTGATACCTATTCACCAGTGACTCGTATCACGTTAATAAGAATACTTATAGCCATAGCAGCTATATTTGGTCTTGAAATACATCAAATGGATGTGAAGACGACATTCTTAAATGGTGATTTGGATGAAGAAATTTACATGGAACAACTAGAAGGTTTCAATATTCCTGGACAAGAACAGAAGGTGTGTAAACTTGTAGATGATATGCTGATAATTGGTAGTAAGAAAAATTTGACAAAGAAATGTTGTCAAGTGGGTTTAAAATCAATGAGTGCGATAAGTGTGTATATACTAAATCAAATCAAAAAAGATATGTCATTGTGTGTCTCTACGTAGACGATATGCTAATAATTGGTAGTAATCATGAGATGATTCAGTCTACCAAGAAAGTTTTGACCATCAAATTTGATATGAAAGATTTATGAGTAGCTGATGTGATCTTAGGAATTAAGATTTCCAGAACATCATATGGGTATATATTATCTCAAACTCATTATGTTGAGAAGATACTTGAGAAATATAATAAATGAGATCTAAATGTGGCTGTAACTCATGTGGACCTAACTCTTCATTTATCAAAGAATACTGGCTCAAGCGTATCACAATTAGAGTATTCAAGATTCATCGGAAGTCTGATGTATCTCACAAATTGCATAAGACCTGATATCGCTCAAGCTGTAAACAGGCTTAACAGATATACGAGTAATCCATGACATAATCACTGGAAAGCCATAGTAAGATTTTTGAGGTATCTCAGAGACACTTCAAAATATGGTATGCATTATACGAAATATCATGTTGTTCTAGAGGGATATAGCGATGCTAATTGGATATCTGATACAATGGATTCTAAATCTATGAGTGGATTTATTTTCACACTTAGTGGTACAGCCGTGTCATGGAAATCCTCGAGACAAACGTGTATTGCCCGGTCTACTATGGAATCAGAGTTCATAGCATTAGACAAAACAACGGAAGAAGCGAAATGGCTTCGAAATTTCCCAGAGGATATTCCAAATTGGCCAAAACTAGTGCCAACGATAAGCATATATTGTGATAGTCAATCGACTACTAGGAGAGCCCAAAATACAATGTATAATGCTAAGTCTCGACACATACGTCGCAGACGTAATACCATAAGACAACTGCTCTCAAGTGGCATAATTTCGATAGATTATGTCAAATCAAAGGAAAACCTAGCGGATTCACTTACTAAAGGTTTACCTATAGAGTAAGTTGAGAAGTCATCAAGGGAAATGGGCTTTAAGCCTATAAATTAAGAATTGTCACTGTGGAAACTCAACCTAGCTGACTGGAGATCCCAAAATCTAGGTTCAAAAGGGACAACTGAAACTTTGTGCAATTGAAAGCAAGCACTGTAGAGTTTTATACTTTTTCTCATTCTTGTAATGACGCAGAGTGCTTTCTGTCAAAGTTAGGATAAACTAAGGTTTTAAATGATCACTATATTAGGAGAAGAGTTCTAATTGGGGTCAAGGCAGATTACCTCTTTATAGTAGATCACATATTTCAAGTAAGAAGTGAGGCCGCTTCCAGGAGAGTTTTTAAAGGCTGAATTCCCTAAAGTACTTGATGAATCCATGACCAATGTTCATGGCCGAAATGAACACAACCGTAGAATGGGAAATGGAAGAAGTGAAGCTGTGTGTTGGTAATTGTCTTGGTTTACACCAACGGTAGAGCAGTTCAAGACTATGAGTCACTGATTCGCCAAGTAAATCTGATTGTCATTCACTGGGGAAAGTTCAAGGCGAAAGCTACCTATTTCAATCCAGTTTTATTTCATGGAAACTCTATTTAGTGTCTACATTAATATTAAGAGAATTGTGGGGGATGGTAATAAATTCTCTTAATATATAGATAAATGTAGGAGAGGTATGTCCCTTAGAAGTGCCTTGTGGGAAAGATATAAAGGTGAAGGGACATATCCTATAAATTAAAAGGATGCATCTCTAGGCCTTTAAAGGCATTAGGAAATGGTATAACCCTTAGGAGGGTTACACCTTAAACCAAAGGGTGTCTTCAAATACACCCTTCCATGCCTATAAATTAAGAGGTATTGAGATCATTTGGAGCATCCAGAAAATAATACAAGTCTTCCATTGTCTAGAGAGTCATTTAGAAAAAAAGAAAGTTTCATCCATCTTCCTTGTTCAAGTTCTTGTGAAATGAGTGCCCTTCTACAAGAAGCATCCAAGTAATCCTGTGAGAACGTTAGCCACAAAACCATCCGTAGAGCACCGAACTGGGGGCTAATAAGTTCTTAAGGACAGTGGCAACTCGACTTGAATTTCAATTTCATCATCATCTTCAATATTTTTCCAGGTTTTTCTAAGTATCCATTGTTATGTTTTGTTTTGGAATGATTAAGATTAATTTACATGTTAAAAATCGGTTAATGACACATATTTTCCAACAACCAACATGTTAAATATATGATAAGCGTACATGATAGTATAATCATTGTCAATTAACACGAAGAATATATGACACTGTAAGAATGTATTACTTTAGAAATTCAAATAATTTATTTAGTCGATACAAATTAATATTCACAATTAGTGAAAATTTTATTATTTATAATAAATTTGATTAATAAAAAAGTGTTATCTCTTAATAAAAAAGTGTTTGCCAAGTCGAGTTGCCTCTGTCTTTAAGAACTTATTAGCCCTGCCTCGGTGCTCTATGGATGGTTTTGTGGCTAACGTTCTCCCAGAATCACTTGGATGCTTCTTGTAGAAGGGGCACTCATTTCACAAGAACTTGAACAAGGACAAATGGTGGAAACTCGCTTGACTTTAAATGACTCTCTTAGACAATGGAAGACTTGTATGTTTTTTCTATATCTTAAAAATGAACCCAAGGCTAGAAGAGTGCATTTGAGGGAACCATTTGGTTTGGGGTGTAACTCTCCTAAGGGTTATACCTCTTCCCTTATGTCTTTTGAAGCATAAAGACTAATCCTTCCAATTTAAAGGACATGTCCCTTCATCCTTGTGCAATTCCCATAAGGCACTACTGAAGGGACACGTCTCTCCTACTTATACTACAAATATTTAGAGAATTTAAAACAATGCCCCACAATTCTCTAAATAATAATGCAGACACTTAAGAGAGTTTTCGTGAAATAAAACTTCATCGAAATAGGTAGCTTTCGCCTTGAACCTTTCCTAGTAAATGACAATCGGATTTACTTGGCAAACTAGTAACCCATCGTCTTGAACTGTTCCACCGTTGGTGTAAACCAAGACAATTTCCAACACAAAGCTTTACTTCGACCATTTCTCGTTCTACGGTTGTGTTCATTTCGGCCATGAACATGTCTTGGATTCATCAAGTACTTTATGGAATTCAGCCTTTAAAACTCCCATGGAAGCGGCCTCACTTCTTACTTGAAATATGTGATCTATTATAAAGAGGTAATCCGCCTTAACCCCCATTAGGACTCTTCTCCAAATATAGTGATCATTAAAAGCCTTAGCTTATCCTAACCTTGACAGACAGCACTATGTGTCATTACATGAATTAAAAAGAGTATAAAACTCTACAGTGTTTGTTTTGAATTGCACAAAATTTCAGTAGTCCCTTTTGAACCTAGATATTGGGATCTCCAGTCAGCTAGGTTGGGTTTCCACAGTGACAATTCTTAATTTATATGCTTCAAGCTCATTCCCCTTGATGTCTTCTCAACTTGCTCTCTAGGTAAACCTTTAGTAAGTAGATCCGCTAGGTTTTCCTTTGATTTGACATAATCTATCGAAATTATGCTACTTGAGAGCAGTTGTCTTATGGTATTATGTCTGCGACGTATGTGTCGAGACTTACCATTATACATTGTATTTTAGGCTCTCCCAATATCTGATTGTCTATCACAATTTATGTTTATCGCTGGCACTGGTTTGGGCCAGTTTAGTATATCCTCTAGGAAATTTCGAAGTCATTTTGCTTCTTTCGCTATTTTGTCTAATGTCATGAACTCTGATTCCATAGTAGACCAGACAATACATGTTTACCTCAAGGATTTCCATGACACGGCTGCACCACCAAGTGTAAAAATAAATCCACACGTAGATTTGGAATCCATTGTACCAGATATCCAATTAGCATCGTTGTATCCCTCTAGAACAACAGAATATCTCGTATAATACATACCATTTTTTGAAGTTTCTCTCAGATATCTCAAAACTCTTACTATGTCTTTCCAGTGGTTATGTCCTGGATTAGACCCGGCTAAGGTTCCGGTTACCAACCGGAACCGAACCGGACAGTTAAGTTCCAACCAATTTCAATTCCGAAACCGAACCGGAACCTGACTGGTTCGGTTAGGGTTCTTACCCTGACCGAACTGGTTGGAACCACTGGAACCGAACAGTTCCAGCGGTTCAAACCGGAACCGTACTATTCCGGTTGGAACCGTAAGGTTCCTCTTGGAACCGTAAAGTTTAAATCTCAATTTTTTTAGTCAATTAATGTTTAAATCTCAATTTTTTATTTTAAAAAAAGTAAAAAAAAATCGAAGGGAACCGGAACTGGAACCGAACGGTTCGGTTCCGGTTCCGATTACGATTTTGGTTCCATTTAAGTGTGGAACCGGAACCGAACCAGAATTATTCGGTTTAGTTCCGGTTCCACACTTATGGAACCGAAAACCGTACGGTTCGGTTCCGATTCGGAACCGGAACCGAACCGTGGCCACCTCTATCCTGGATTGCTCATATATCTGCTAAGCTTGTTTACAACTTTAGCGATATCAGGTCGTGTGCAATTTGTGAGATACATCAGACTCCCGATGATTCTGAAATACTCTAATTATGATACGCTTGAGCCAATATTCTTTGATAAATGAAGAGTTAGGTCTACATGAGTTATAGCCACATTTAGATCTCTTTTATTATATTTCTCAAATATCTTCTCAACATAATGAGTCTAAGATAATATATACCCCTCTGATGTTCTGGAAATCTTAATTCCTAAGATCACATCGGCTACTCCTAAATCTTTCATATCAAATTTGTCGGTCTATACTTTCTTGGTAGACTGAATCATCTCATGATTACTACCAATTATCAACATATCGTCTACGTAGAGACACACAATGACATATCCTTTTTGAGTTGATTTGGTGTATACACAATTATCACACTCATTGATTTTGAACCCACTTGATAATATCTCTTTGTCAAATTTATCATGCCATTGTTTAGGTGCTTGTTTTAATCCGTATAAGGATTTTACAATTCTGCACACCTTCTGTTCTTGTCCAAGAATATTGAAACCTTCTGAATGTTCCATGTAAATCTCTTCATCTAGTTCACCATTTAAGAATGTCGTCTTCACATCCATTTGATGTATTTCAAGACCAAATATAGTTGCTATGGCTATGAGCATTCTTATTGACGTGATACGAGTCACTGGTGAATAAGTATCAAAGAAGTCAAAACCTTCTTTTTTTTCTATAACCTTTTATGACAAGTCTAACCTTGTACTTATCTATTGATCAATCTGGTTTCATCTTCCATTTGAAAATCCATTTGTAGCCCAATGGCTTACAACCTGGAGGAAGATCAACCAACTCTCAAGTATGGTTTTGTAGGATGGAATCAATCTCACTATTGATAACCTCTTTCCACAAAGGTGCCTCCGACGAAGATATTGCTTCTTTATAGCTTTGATGCTCATTTTCTAATAAGTATGTCAGAAAATCAGGTTCAAATGACTTAGACGTTCTAGCTATTTTGCTACGTCTATGTTCATTTTCCTCGACATTTTCAGTTGATATGATTCTTGGTCAACTTGATCACTGCCTTTAACAGTGTCAATAGTTCTTTTGAAAAACTTCGTTCTTTGTCTTTCCTTACAAGGAAATGTCTCTTCAAAGAATGTCGCATTCATTGACTCAATTATCATATTTGGATTGATATCGGTAATTTCAAACTTATGTACCAAGAATCGATACACACTACTATTGTGAGCATATCCAATGAATATACAATCAACAGTCTTGGGTCTTACTCTAACCTTCTTAGGTTTAGGAACCATCACTTTGATGAGACACCCCCGCACTTTCAGATATTTGTAAAAAGGTACGTGA
The DNA here is from genome assembly GCA_019454045.1 of Zanthoxylum bungeanum. Classification (NCBI taxonomy): domain Eukaryota; kingdom Viridiplantae; phylum Streptophyta; class Magnoliopsida; order Sapindales; family Rutaceae; genus Zanthoxylum; species Zanthoxylum bungeanum. Next base: position 285,080 of record SKCR01010134.1, read on the forward strand.
CCTTTCCACAATTCATATGGTGTATTATCAAATCTTCTGTGAGGTAGCTTGTTCAGAACGTAGTTGGCAGAAAGCAATGCTTCCTCCCATAAGTTATAGGATAAACCAGAGATTGTCAACATGGAATTCATCATTTCCTTTAATGTTCAGTTTTTGCATTCAGCTATCCCGTTTTGTTGAGGCGAATAAGGAGCAATAGTTTTGGGAATAATTACATGATTGGAACAATATTCACCAAATAGTGACACATATTCACCTCATCTATCACTCTTGATTCTTTTAATTTTCTTGTCAATTTGATTTTCAACTTCTTTTTTATAGTGTATAAAGCTTTCAATAGTTTCATTTTTATTCCTCAGCAAATACACATAACATAATTTTGTGATATCATCGATAAAAGCGACAAATTACTTTTTAATGCCTCTTGTTTGCACAACATTCATATCACACACATCGGAGTGTACAAGTTCCAAGGGTTCAAAACTTCATTCTATGGGATGAAATGATACTCTGTTCATTTTCGCTTCAACATATATTTATGTTGAATATCAATTGTAAATTTAAGTATAAGGTCCATATTAATTAATTTACACACTGTATCATAATTAACATGTCCTAACCTCTCATGTCATATATTTTGTGGCTCAATAATATAAGCGGAAGATGTAGCTTTATTATTAGCACTGTGTCGATTGACAGTCATTATATTGAACTTGAAAAGGCCCTTGGTGAGGTATCATTTTCCTATATAGATATCATTCTTGGTCAGTACAAACTTATCAGAAATAAATACAAGCTTGAAACCATTTTTACTAAAAAATGAACTCGAAACCAAGTTCTTCCAAATATTAGGAACCTGCAAAATATTCTTCAATGTAAGCTCTTTCCCAGATGTCATCTTCAGAACCACTGTGCTTTGTCCAACAACTCTAGAGGTAGAAGAGTTTCTCATTGTCAGATGATTGCCACCATCGACCTTCTGATACGAGGAAAACATCTTGTTATCAGCACAGATATGACGAATAGCCCAAGTGTCTACCCAATATTCTCTCGGATTCCCAACCAAGTTGGCTTCTGTTACAACTGCTGAGAGGTTAATCTCTGAGATCTCATCAGTTAGGTGCTCATCCTCAGTGACATGGGACTCATTTTTCTTTTTCTTGCCTTTGTCCTGAGACTTCTTGTGACAAGAAACCCACTTGGATTCGAAATTCAAGCAAACCCCAAGCAACAGACAGAACCCCAAGAACCGCGAATTCGATTTTGTAGAAACAAAACCCTTACAAGGCCACAAAGAAAACCGACAAAGAACTTGCCATTGAGAACCTTTAAGATGATTCCTTGTAGTGTTTTTCTAGCAATGGAGACGCCACTAAGTTCCAAACTTAGATAAGTCGATTCAAACTTAAAAAGAGGAATCTCTCTCTTACAAGAATTCGGCCATAGCCAAAGCTTTAAGCTTTTGAGTTTTACAAATTTCGTTGATTGTCCTCAAAATGAAAAAGAAAGAAAGCTTAAATATTGTTACAAAGAGAAACCCTAAAGGCATAAAGACAACAATGCCCCTAAAGGCTAAATTATAAAAATACCAAAGTCTTCAAAGGCCTTTGAAGCTTCATTTAAAATTGATTTGGGCCAAGTGAAGTGGCTTTGGGCCCTCTCTATTGAAGCTCACATGCGTCTCTATTTGTTTGTTGCAATCGGCCATAAAACTCTGAACTAATCCCGCCATTGCTTCTCTGAGTCTTTTGGTCATCTGCCTCGTAATTGGCCCTTATGCTACTTGTAATGGGTCTTTTGCTTTGTTGTCGGCCTGGATCATGTCATCCTCTCCCTCTTGAAAATGATTCGACCTCGAATCTGTACCTGCATCAAAAGGAGTTAAGTCAGAAACATTAAATGTAGCAGACATATTATACTTACCTTGTAAATCCAGCTTGTATGCATTATCATTAATCCGTTCCAAGACTTGAAATGGACCATCCCCTCTTGGTTGTAGCTTAGATTTACGTTGTTCAGGAAATCTCTCCTTGCGCATGTGTACCCAAACCCAATCTCCAGGCTGAAACACCACACGTTTTCTTCCTTTATTAGCATGAGAAGCATATTGCTCATTCTTTCGATGTATTTGCTATCTTGCTTTCTCATGTATATGCTTCACCAAATCGGCTTTCCTTTTTCCATCCAGCCTTGCATGTTCATCAACAGGCAAATGTAACAAATCTAATGGAGTTAGTGGCTGAAAACCATAAACAATTTCAAATGGTGAGTAAGATGTAGAGGAATGAATACTACGATTATATGCAAATTCAACAAAAGACAAACAATCTTCCCAAGTTTTTAAGTTCTTATTAATAATAGTACGCAATAACTGAGTCAAAGTCCTATTAACAACCTCGGTCTGGCCATTAGTTTGGGGGTGGCAAGTAGTAGAATACAAAAGTTTAGTTCCCAACTTACCCCATAAAACTTTCCAAAAGTGACTAAGGAATTTGACATCACGATCTGAAACTATACTCAGTGGAATCCCATGGAGTCGTACTACTTCTCTAAAGAACAAGTCAGCAATGTTAGTGGCATCATCAGTTTTATGACATGCTATAAAGTGTGCCATCTTACTGAACCTATCAACCACTACAAAGATGGAATCTCTACCTTTATTAGTCCTAGGTAAACCCAAGATAAAGTCCATCGATACATCTACCCATGGCTCACTAGGTATAGACAATGGTGTATACAATCCATGAGGCATAACCTTAGATTTAATATATTTACAAGTTAAGCATTTATCACACAAACACTCAATATCTCTCCGTATTTTAGGCCAATAAAAATGTTCACTCAATACTCCTAAGGTTTTGGCAATGCCAAAGTGCCCCATTAAACCTCCCTCATGTGTTTCCCTCGCTAACAACTCACGCATACTACAAACATGAATGCATAATCTATTCTCCCTAAACATAAACCCATCATGTTGGTAGAATTTACTAAAAGCAGACTTTTCACATGCAGCATAAATAGTACTAAAGTCAATATCACTAGCATAAAGTTCTTTAATAAATTCAAACCTAAGCATTCGTCCACTCAATGAAGTAAGTAAAGCATACCTTCGCGATAGTGCATCAGCGATAATGTTTTCCTTACCTTGTTTGTAGCGGATTACATATGGAAATGTCTCAACAAATTCTAACCATTTTGTGTCAGCAAAGCACCGTGCCTACCAAATTCACCAGAAATATTCTTAAAGGAATATATAATCTATGTCAGACGTAGTATACGTAGTATTGCGTATTACGATCTAGTATCGGATGTCACATGCAAGGCTGGGGCTGGAAGGTGTATGTCCCGTACGAAGCATATATCGGATTACAAGCAACTAGTCTCTTTAATCGGATAATCATGACCATGTCATATTATCCCCGATGGTTGCAACCAATTTAGAGTACCAGTTATGTATCCTTGCGTGATCATCATCTTCATATGACTGAAATGATACTTCCATATTGACATCACACCCTATACACTACGATTCTCAATAAACCCAGAAGAGGCGTACACAGAACCTGTTAAAGTCTTGGACGACCAAAACCAAAGCGTATTGATTGTCGCAAGTATTAGCGATGCAAGTCTCAGGTTAAGATCAAATACACCTACCCTGATGCGGATTCCCATAGACACATAATCATACTACCAATGGGATTCCGCGGGGTCTATCCAGAACGAAGCTATTTCCGTACCATCGGTAAACACAACCTCCTATCACACTTGCATAAGTATCCAATACTTAAATATATGAGAACTATGTTGTTACGCTTCCATAACACGCAAAAGTGCAATACTAGTCTATTCCACATTATCGATATCCAATCTCGATAATACTACGACTAGGGATATTTAATGATTAAATCGTTATGGATTGATATTGTCTCATATCTTATAATCCGGAACTAATCATAAGGACTTTTATCATTTATATATTTAAGTAATCAAATTACAAAATGATAAAATGCAATTTACATTGCTACATAGTTAATTTGTACAAAAATCGCAATGTCTTTTACAAATAGTGACGCTATGGGTCATAATTGTCTAACAATCTCCCACTTGGCCTATAGCCAGTCACTCAAGCATCTAATACCTGAACTATACATGTCGCTCAAACTTTTGCTGAGGAATAGCTTTCGTCAGCGGATCTGCAATGTTGTCCTCTGATGCGACCTTCTCGATCTTCACATCGCCACGATGTATGATCTCACGAATCAGATGGAAACGTCGAAGAATATGTTTGGATCGTTGATGAGACCGCGGTTCTTTAGGCTGCGCTATAGCCCCGTTATTGTCACAATACAATGGAACGGGCTCAGCTGCTAACGGAACTACTCCTAATCCAATTAGGAATTTACGGATCCAAACTGCCTCTTTTGCTTCTTCAGCTGCAACAATATACTCCGCTTCTGTTTTTGAATCGGCAACAGTCTCTTGCTTGGAAGATTTCCAGCTTACTGCTCCGTTATTCAAACAAAACATGTACCCGGATTACGACTTGCAGTCGTCTTTATCGGTTTGGAAACTTGCATCTGTAAACCCAGTTACCTCAAGTTCTCCATCTCCATAGATTAAGAAAGCATCCTTAGTTCGTCTAAGATACTTAAGGATATTCTTAACCGCCATCATGTGACCATCACCTGGATCGGCCTGATAGCGACTTTACATGCTCAAAGCATACGAGACATCATGTCGTGTATATATCATGGCATACATGATCGATCCAACTGCCGAGGCGAACGGTATCCGACTCAAGTTGTCTCTCTCATCTTGAGTTTTAGGACACATGTCCTTAGATAGAGTGACGCCATATGACACTGGCAACAGTCCCCTCTTGGACTGATCCATGTTGAATCTCTTCAACACTTTGTCAATGTACGTGCTCTGGGAGAGTCCAAACAGCTTTCTAGATCTATCCCGATTGATCTTTATTCCCAGAATAAAGGCTGCTTCTCCCAGATCCTTCATGGAGAATTTTAATGAAAGCCAAGCTTTCACCAATGTTAACATGAGAATGTCATTGCCAATAAGCAATACATCATCAATGTAAAGGACAATGAATGTCAGTGCGCTCCCACTAACCTTCTTATATACACAAGGATCATCCTCGTTTTGAACGAAATCATATTTTTTTTATGATCTCATCAAAAAATTGGTTCCAAGAACGCGATGCTTGCTTCAATCCATAAATGGATCGATTTAACTTACAAACCTTGTTTGCAAGTTTTGGTACGAAAAAACCGTCAGGCTGTTGCATATAAACATCCTCCAAAAGGTTTCCGTTAAGGAAAGCGGTTTTGACGTCCATCTGCCATATCTCGTAATCGAAATATGCAGCAATAGCAAGCATTATCCTAATGGATTTAATCATGGCAACGGGTGAAAAGTTTCGTCGTAATCGACACCATGTCGTTGACGATACCCTTTCGCTAGAAGCCTAGCTTTGTATGTTTGTACGTTGCCATCCATGTCAGTCTTCCTCTTGAAGACCCATTTGCAACCAATAGGCTTTACGCCTTCTGGTGCATCAACCAGTGTCCAAACTTGGTTGGTGTACATGGAATCCATTTCGCAATTCATGGCATCTTGCCATAAACCGAAGTCGATACCTTGTATCGCTTCCTCATACGTAGCCGGCTCATCTTCCTCAATAAGATTAATATCCACATGAGGTGAGATTAGAAACCCATACCTCTCAGGTTTTTTTCTGACTCGCTCTACCTATGCAGTCATTGTGTATTCGAAGATTGTGGTCCAGTCTCATCCCTGATGGACTGTTCATGTTCCGTTAAGGATTCTGTGCCAGTAACAGTATCACTATGATTTTCATCGAGTTCTACTTTCCTCCCACTTATCACTGCATTTAGGAATTCCTTCTCAAGGAAAACCGCATGTAGAGCAACAAATACTTTGTTCTCTTGTGGGTGATAGAAGTAATATCCTTTGGTTTCCCTAGGATATCCTACAAATAGGCATTTATCCGATTTGGGTTCAAGTTTGGTACCTTCCAAACGTTTGACGTATGCCCAGCAACCCCAAATCTTCAAGAATGAGAAACCTGGTTTCTTTCCTGTCCATATCTCATACGGAGTCTGTTCAACAGAATTTGACGGAACCTTATTCAAAATAAGTATTGCATTGTTCAATGCATATCCCCAGAAGGAAATAGGTAGCTCTGTACGACTCATCATAGACCTTACCATGTCTAATAAAGTTCGGTTTCTCCGTTCGGACACACCATTTAATTGCGGTGTTCCTGGAGGATTCCACTGTGAAAGAATACCATATTCTTTCAAGTAATCAAGAAACTCATTGATCAAGTATTCGCCACCACGGTCCGACCGTAATGTCTTAATACTTTTGCCGGTCTGTTTTTCTACTTCGTGTCGAAACTCTTTGAATTTCTCAAAGGTTTCCGACTTGTGTCTCATAAGATACACATAACCATAACGCGATGCATCATCCGTAAAGGTTACGAAGTATTCATATCAACCTCTAGCCTGGCTAGACATGGGCCCACATACGTCACTATGAACGAGGGCTAACAGTTCGGTGGCACGTGCACCTTTACCGCTAAAAGGTGATTTAGGCATCTTTCCTGATAAACAAGATTCGCATACGTCATATGAATTTGGATCAAATCCGTCCAAGTACCCACTCTTCGAAAGTGTGGATATACGTGTCTTGTTTATGTGTCCCAGACGACAATGCCACATGTAAGTTTCATCTTTGTTACTTACTTTAAGCCTTTTTTTTGTTACATTATATGTTTGAGATTGATTCATATTCAAAATATAAAGACCATTATTTACATCAGCAGTGCAAATTTCCATATCATTTTTATACATAAAACACCCAGTGTTTCTAAAGACAAAAGTGTACCCACATTGGGCTAACATAGATACAGAAATAATATTCCTAGTCAAACTAGGTACATAATAACAGTCTGTAAGTTTAAGTACATGCCCCGAGGGCAGTTCCAAAACAAAAGTGCCAACGGCCAAAATGGCGACCCGTGTCCTATTCCAACGCGGAGGTCAATCTCTCCTGAGGCCAGTCTCCTGTAAATCTGCAGATCATGCACATCAGTACATATATGAGTTCCACAACCAGAATCAAAAATCCAATTTTTAAAACTAGTAGTAGACATGTTTATTTCTATAACAAACATATCTGAAGCCGGTGTCTTGCCCACTTTGATTTCCTTCATGTGTGTCTTGTACTCGCGATAGTCACGCTTCCAGTGACCCCGCTTGCCGCACTGGAGACATACATCTTGGGATTTGTCCTTAGGTTTCCCAGAACCCTTTGACGATTTGGCCTTGCCCTTCTTCTTATGCTTCTTCTTCTTGACACCCCAGTCGCCTTGGGCCAAGCCCTCGGAGTCTGAGATGTTGAAGCAAAGTGCGCCTCGCGCTTCTTGCCCTTAAGGAGCTCTTTTTCTGCTTCGCACAGAGTGGACATCAACTCTCCAAGAGTTTGGTCTTGGTTCAACATGTTGTAGTTCATGCTAAACCCACTCCAAATGTCGGGGATAGACTGTAGGATCAAATCTACTGAAGTCTCAGCCTCGAAGACGATGCCCATCTGTCCGAGTTGCTCAATGTCAGCAATCATCTATGACACATGGTGCTCAACAGACGTACCCTCTGACATGCGAGCGCGGAAGAGCTTCTTCTGCAACTCATATCTTTGCGATCTAAGATTAGATCGGTGAAGATCATGCAACTTCGCCATCATCTCATAGGGATCCAATCCCTTGTTTTGACGACGGAATTGCGGAGTCATAGTAGCAAGCATTACCGATTGAGCAGTCACGTTGTCATCGCTATGAGTCTTCCAAAGCTCTAGCTCAAGCAACTGATCAGGTCGGGGCTTAGGCCCAATAGGTCTCTCTATGGTATAGAGTAACTTCTCGGATCCTAGAACAATTCTAAGATTCATATCCCAGTCTTGAAAGTTTGTGCCATTAAAGACATTATCACCCATGACAATATCCATAATGCTTAACTTTCTTGTCATCTTAACCATAATAGTTCAACTATTCGATTAACGATGTATGGGTACAGTCTAACTGTTACCAGAAAAATAATAATATATTAGTCCAACTAATAAAAATAATTGATGAAATAATTTGAAAGCGCGTAAAGCTAAGTATTTGAACGAAATTGCAAATTCAATACTAGCCTCCCACTATTTTTCGGCGAGCCTCTAACCCTTTGTTGAGTACTCAGGAAACCTAGTTTCCTAGTGGGCTAGGATCCCGTTAAATAACACACAACCTTAACTTTGGCCAACAAGCTGTATGATATTTAACTAGGTAGATCTCTAAGATCAATGGGATCTCATCCAATTCCTAGATCCGGTAGGTGGACCTCCAAGTCCGAAACATATATACAATATATATGCCAATATATCCAATACATTTTCCTAACTTTTTTCTTCTGAATCAACTAAGCCTTGGCTTTGGCACAACAAGCTTAATGATTCCAGTTAAGCGGAACCCATTGACTTTGGAAAGCTTCGTAATCGATGTCGATGGACAAGAAGTGATCTTGACTTTGGCCAACAAATCACAACTTGGACAAGACATACGATATGGAACAAAGCCTTCATGATTCATACACATCCGTGATGGACAAAGGTCTTGACTTTGGCCAACAAACCAGTGCCAATCTTGGATCTTGAGAATGAATCACTCAATGGAAGGAAAACACTTAATATTTCTTGAGGTTTTTCACGTAAATTGGCAACCAATTTATTATCTTTGTTAGGTCTCATCATACACCCTTAAGCATGCATTCTAAAAGCATAATAAGGCGCGTAAAATAAATTAATAACGATATGCGGATGGATATCTCACCGATTGTTCCTAGAACAAATCACTCTCTTTCCTCTCACCGGCTAGCACTATTCCTACTTCTACCCAATTACATAATACAATTAAAGAAACTTCATTAACATTGGGGGGAATTAGGTGAGAAGAGAATTACAAAGAATCGAGAGAGATAAGGCTGTACACGCAAGTCCAATTTAATAAATTCTAAACTTACAACAATTTCCAAAATTGCCATTTCCCTTCTAATATCCATCTGATATACATTATTCATTCAACACATCCATGTATTCACATAAAGTATGTTATTCAATCAATCTAATCCAATTAATTAATCTTTGAATAAAGTGATAATCAAATGTTCAAACAACGATTTGATTTGCGCGAGTCCAACTCGTTTAAGAATAAGTACTCAAAGTACGAATTCTTGAATTATATTGAACTACAATTTAAATCTAATTTAATTCGTATTCAATACTAATTCTATATTTAATTCCAAATTAAATAATTACACTTTTAAATGCGCCTTTACGACTTAGATTCCAAATCTAATCTAAATGGGTCTCAAAGCCCAGTTAACATCCAATGTCATTTAATTAAAGTCCAATGGGCTTTCAATTAATTTCTTAAGGCATGGACTTTGGTCAATATGGGTCAAACCCAAATACCAAAGCCCAATTAAGGAATCACCATATTTCCAAGAAACCAATTTCGGCCCATTAGGCCCAATTAAACATAAAAGGCCCATTTGTTATATTTGGACTTAATGAAATGATTTAGGCCCAATTTGGATCCAATCCAATTGACCTAAACCAACTTGGTCCAACCAAGCCCATTAGGCCCAAATACAATATTTTAAGCCTACTTCCAAATTAAGCCCAACTAATTAAATTTTAATATTCCAAATATCATGATTTAATTAATTAAAGTGCTTATCCATGATTAACTTATTTAAATTAACATTTCCAAAATACTAATCTAATTAATTAATCATGTTTATTCATCATCAATACATGTCCAACATTATTGAAACAAAAATCATCTCATTTACATGCTTTGAAGCTCACGGCATTGAGGGATTTTAAAAAACCGATTTCGATTTCAATCCAATTAAATCATTAATCAATTTATCCCAAGTCTTTAAACTCATCCAATGATCAAAAGAAACAAAAAATACCATGACTTTTAGGGCATATAGTATTCGGCCAAGCCTTGCATATTTGGGAAAATTAATCCAATTAATTTTTCTACAAATTGATCATGCATAACTCAAAGTTATTAACATACAAACATACTCAAACAAACAATTTGATCAAAACATGCTTAAATAAAAAATATCCAAATCAAAAATATAAACCCTAAGTTCAATTTCATGCTTAATAAGGCTCATGATACCATTGTTGGTCTCTAAGACATTCCAAGACCATATAAAGCAATGAAATCATGTGAATACGAAAATAAAGTATGGCGGAATCATACTTACAAAGAACGAATGTTGGATGCGTTGAACACAAAAAATTCCTTGTTGAAGTTTCGGCCAAGGTGTCATTTGAGAAGTCTCCAAGCTTCCTCTTTGAATGTTGAATCCAAGCTCCAAGCTTTGATCTTGATTCCAAGCTCAAGGTATTAGTTTCCCTAACAACTTGATATGATTCCTTGAATATGCTAGCAAGATTAGAAAGAAAAACAATTTTTCCTTCTTGGTTTGAAGCTCACAGTTTTGAGCTATTGGGAGAGAGATAGAGTTTTTCAATTTCTTTTCTTTTGTTTTCTAAAAACCTTATCCAAAAATCCTTCTCACTTTTTTTGGTATATGCTTTTCCAAAAAGCAAAAGTCAAAATGGAGGGAAAATGGCATTCAATGCCTTCAACAACTCCCATCATGAATAATGAATGGTTGTCAATTACTAAAAGGTGACATGACTTCCATCACTAAAGTGATAGGCGATGTGACTTGCGATGTGATTTGTGGGTCCCACTTTAATTCAAAATCCGAGTGGTCCCGCAAACACTCCTGGGCTCGGGTTCGCTAATTCCGAATTAACGAATTTTCCGTTGCGACGTAATTAAATCAAATTTAATTAAATAATTATGTCTAGCAAAATTACTATTTACGTTACTCGCGAATTAATTCTAAATTAATTCGTTAGCCCGAATTAAAATCCAACTTTAATTCCGCGTCGAAATCTAATTTCGTTTAATATATCGTATATATTATTTTATCGATTAATTCCAAATTAATCGTTCTCTCTCTTCAAATAGTATTTTATCCCAGATAAAATCTCTCCTCAATTAATCCTAGATTAATTATGTTCGAATCATACGTCATCGGTGAATCTTCGGGAAGCGACCCATGAGATCCCTGGATATGTTGGCAGTAAATCCGGTCGTCGGACTATCTGAACACATACGTACCTCGTACTATGTTTTTACCGATTTACGAGACATGGTTGGCTTCTAGCAAAGCATCGTGCCTACCCAATTCTCCAGAAATATTCTTAAAGGAATATATAATCTATGTCAGGCGTAGTATACGTAGTATTGCGTATTACGATCTAGTATCGGATGTCACATGCAAGGCCTGGGGCTGGAATAGTGTCTGCCCCGTACGAAGCATATATCAGATTACAAACAACTAGTCTCTTTAATCGGATAATCATGACCATGTCATATTATCCCGATGATTGCAACCAATTTAGAGTACCAGTTCTGTATCCCTGAGTGATCATCATATTCATATGACTGAAGTGATACTTTCATCTTGACATCACACCCAATACACTATGATTCTCAATAAACCCAGAAGAGGCGTACACAGAACCTGTTAAAGTCCTGGACGACCAAAACCAAAGCGTATTAATTGTCGTAAGTATTAGCGATGCAAGTCTCAGGTTAAGACCAAATACACCTACCCTGATGCGGATTCTCATAGACACATAGTCATACTACCAATGGGATTCAGCGGGGTCTATCCAGAGCGAAGCTGTTTCCGTACCATCGGTAAACACAACCTCCTATCACACTTGCATAAGTATCCAATACTTAAATATATGAGAACTATGATGTTACGCTTCCATAACACGCACAAGTGCAATACTAGTCTATTCCTCATTATCGATGTCCAATCTCGATAATACTACGACTAGGGATATTTAATGATTAAACCGTTATGGATTGATACTGTCTCATATCTTATAATCCGGAACTAATCATAAGGACTTTTATCATTTATATATTTAAGTAATAAAATTACAAAATGATAAAATGCAATTTACATTGCTACATAGTTAATTTGTACAAAAACCACAATGTCTTTTACAAATAGTGACGTTATGGGTCATAATTGTCTAACAGTATCCACTCTTTAAATCAATCTTACTAAAAATTTTGGAACCATGCAAATCATCTAACATGTCATCTAGTCTAGGAATGGGGTGACGATACTTTACCGTAATATTATTGATAGCTCGACAATCAACGCACATACGCCACATCCCATCTTTCTTAAGAACTAGAAGAACTGGTACTGCACAAGGACTCATGTCTTCCCTTACATACCCCATGTCCATCATCTCATGTACTTGCCTTTGTAGCTCATTTGTCTTATCAGGATTGCTCCTATAAGCCGGTCTGTTAGGAATGACTGCTCCAGGTATAAAGTCTATCTGGTGCTCAATACCTCTAATGGGTGGAAGCCCACTAGGCATGTCCTCTGTGAGTACGTCACTGTAATCCTGCAAAAGAGATGAAATAGACACATGAAACAAAGAGTCAGTGTTAGTAAAATAAATATGAGGCTCCTTATAGACTAACAATAACATGAGCTTGCTAGCCTTGAACGCTTTCCTCGCTTCACCTTCACCCATGTAGAAACTCTTTTTAACTCTCCTTTTTGTTTCCCCCTCACGTTCACTCACAATCCCCTTGGGAACCCCCACGGCCTTGGCCTTATTTTTCTCACCAGATACACCACTCTCACTAGTCTCACCCAAGGTGCTGTTTCCCTTCCCTCTCTCTTTGTCACGCTCAAGTTGCAACTTAACCCGATCTTCATGGACTTGTGCATGTGTAAGTGGGTATAATGTAATGGGTTTTCCCTTATGCTGAAAAGAATACTTGTTCTTGAACCCATCATGAATAACCTTCTTATCAAACTGCCACGGTCTACCCAAAAGAATATATCCTGCATGCATCGGTATCACGTCACATAGGACATCATCTGTGTATGGCCCAATGGTAAAGCTCAACAATACCTGTTTTGTCACACTTATTTCCCCACAATCATTTAACCACTGCAACTTGTAAGGCTTCGGGTGTCTCAAGCAACTCAACTTCAATCGCTCAATCAAAGCTGTGCTAGCAACATTAGTACAACTGCCCTCATCTATGATTATACTACACCCATTGACATTCACACGACACCTAGTATGGAATATGTTCTCCCTCTGCTGCACACTTTCATCCTCTACAACATGTGCACTCAAAACAAGCTTGACAACTAAGGATAAGTTGTTCAGCGGGTATGCAGCTCCCTCATGGTCACTAGCATCCTCCAACTCTGGCATCCCCTCCTCAATCTCACTATTGGTAGAGTACACATCTCCACTCTTTTTATCAATCATTAAGGTACGCCTATTGGGACATTGTGAAACATAGTGTCTCATGCCCAAACATTTGAAACACTTTACATCCTTAGTTCTAGTAGCTGAACCCTCAGGTTTTGGTCTAGTTTTGCTCGGTTCTGCAGCCTCTTTACCCTTGGCACTAGGTTCGGCCCTAGGCTTATTAAAGCCTCCACAGAACTCGCCTCTAGGCTTGTCAAAGCCTCCATCTCGCTTCTCATTTGAAACCTATTTTCCCTTCCATGCAGAAGTAGCCTGAGTACCAAATCTGGATGTTGACATTTTCTTGAGTTGCCTTTCTACCTTGATAGCCATGTGAAGCATATTCTCCAAATCAACATAGTGATGCAACTCCACCATGTTTGCAATCTCTCTATTCAAGCCCCCTAGAAACCGTTCCATAGTAGCTTCTGCATCCTCAACTACATTTGCCCTGATCATGGCAACTTCCAACTCGGTGTAATAGTCCTCAACACTCTTGGTCCCCTGATACAGATGTTGTAGTTTCTGATACAATTCCCTATAGTAATGGCTGGGTATAAATCTCTTTCTCATGAGACCTCTAAGTTCTGCCCATGTCTGAACTGGTCTCTCATAATTTCTCCTCCGAGTAGAGACAAGCTGATCCCACCAAATCATATCATAATTGGTAAACTCAATTGCTACCAGATTGATCTTCTTCTCGTCTGAGTAGTGATGACAGCTGAAAATCAAATCTATTTTCTTTTCCCATTCTAAATAAGCTTCAGGATCATTCTTGCCATGGAATATTGGTATCTTGATGCTACCTAGATCACCATCTACATCTCCTCGTCTACCATATTCCCTCATATCATAATCCCCTCTCCTGGCATCAAATGCACCTCTATCATCAAACCGTATATCCCTCCTATTATTCCTCCTATCAAACCTCATATTAGGCCTTCTATCATGCCCAGGCTGAAATCTCTCCTCAACATTATCAAGACCATCAGAATCATCAAACTCATTTTCAGCTTCCTCTTCATCTGGCGGTACATATTGTGGTGGTACACAGCGAGGTGGCACATTATGAGGTGGTGGTACATTATGAGGTGGTGGTATATGCTGGGGTGGTGGTGCTCTAGGACCGCTACCAGTTTGAATACTCTCTACACTCTTGGACAATCTCTCCAAAACAGTATTCATGTTCTCCATCATATCTGTAAATTTCCTATCCAAAGCTCAAGTTTTTCATCAGTGGTTAGACCTGTCATCTCAACACTAAACAAACAGATTAGAAATAACAAGAAAGTAAAGAAAATATGTAAATCCTCACAATCTCACGTGTTTACACTTTAATGATATCACTCCACTCGTGTTTGCACTCTATTGGCTTTTACCCGATACTGTGCTCACAATCACTGCCTTTTACCACTCTTGAGTTCTTCCTCAATTCAAATGTGAATCACATTCAATCCAAGAATACAAAACCAAGTGTAGTCCTCAAGCTAACATGAAACACAACAGACCCAATAATATATATATAGGGCAGGCGAAAATAAAATGCGAACAAGAATAGCAATGACAAAGACTCAATCAATAATACTTAAGCTAGAGTAATTAGAATAAAGAAGTAAACAATTAGCACAATGGAAAAAAAATAAGCATGCAAATTCAAGGTCGTATGCAATTTCGGGAGAAAATTTGGCACCTCTATAGAAATTATGATGGAATACCCTTCACGGACACCCAAATGATAATATGGAACAAACTAAATTCAACCAAAAATTTTCATTTTTTTACTCTTTTTTTTTTTTGCTCAAGTGATCACTATCACTCAAGTCCCTTTTTTTTGATAACTTCATAAGCTGTTTAAGGTTCTGATTTCAGTAGCTGATTAAGGTTATGATTTCAGAGGCTGATTTAGGTTCTGATTTCAGAGGCTGATTTTCAAGGTCTGCTTTCAGAGGCTTTTGGTTAGGGTCTAATTTTAGAGGCTACTGGTCAGTGTCTGATTTCAGAGGTTACTTTTCAGGGTCTGATTTCAGAGGCTACTGGTCAGGGTCTGATTTCAGATGTTACTTTTCAGGGTCTGATTTCAGAGTCTGATTTCAGAAGGCTAATCTTCAGGGTCTGATTTCAGAGACTAAGTTTCAGGGTCTGATTTCAGAGTCAGATTTCAAAGGCTAAGTTTTTAGAGCTGATTTCAGAGGTTGAGTTTCAGGGTCTGAATTCAGAGTCAGATTTCAAAGGCTAAGTTTTTAGAGTCTGTTTTCAGAGTCTAAGTTGCAGTGTCTGGTTTCAGAGTCTGAATCTGATGGTTTATTATTATTTTTCTTTTATACTTCACTAGGGTTTTAGAAACAAGTCACACAGCCGCCAAAGAACATGCTTATTTCTTCAACATATGCTAAAGAACAGAATGTGTATGACGAACTTATATAAAGAACACAACAAAAACCCAGAACTGGAAAATGATAAAAGATGAAGTGATATGCAGTACATAACAAAACCATATCCAGAAATAAACAAAAACAAAAATAAGATCCAACAAGAACTGAAACGAAAATAACAAAGAACGAAAATAAAAACAGAATCAAACAAAAAAAAAAGATAGGAAAAATCAGACCTTGGAACCCTGAGCTCTAGATACCAAATGACAAGAAACCCACTTGGATTCGAAATTCAAGCAAACCCCAAGCAACGGACAGAACCCCAAGAACCGCGAATTCGATTTTGTAGAAACAAAACCCTTCTAAGGCCACAAGGAAAACCCACAAAGAACTTGCCATTGATAACCTTTAAGATGATTCCTTGTAGTGTTTTGCTAGCAATGGAGACGCCACTAAGTTGCCAAACTTAGATAAGTCGATTCAAACTTGAAAATGGGAATCTCTCCCTTACAAGAATTCGGCCATAGCCAAAGCTTTACGCTTTTGAGTTTTACAAATTTCGTTGATTGTCCTCAAAATGAAAAAGAAAGAAAGCTTAAATAATGTTACAAAGAGAAACCCTAAAGTCATAAAGACAACAATGCCCATAAAGGCTAAATTACAAAAATACCAAAGTCTTCAAGTCTTCAAAGGCCTTTGAAGCTTCATTCAAAACTGATTTGGGCCAAATGAAGTGGCTTTGGGCCCTCTCTATTGAATCCTATATGCGTCTCTATTTGTTTGTTGCAATCGGCCATAAAACTCTGAACTAATCCCGCCATTGCTTCTCTGAGTCTTTTGGTCCTCTGCCTCGTAATTGGCCATTCTAGTACTTGTAATGGGTCTTTTGCTTTGTTGTCGGCCTGGATCATGTCATCTTGTTTCTGCAGTCCTTTTCCATGTGACTGTTTTTTCCACAGATGTAGCACTTCCCCTTGAACTTCGTGTTTGCTTGGGAAGAATCAGCTTCAATGTTCTTTTTCTTTTTGCTACCCTTTCCACCATCGACGATGTTGGCCTTAAACTCCATAGTCTTGTAGCTGGCATTCTCGGACTTCTTGTTGTTATCTTCGATCCTCAATCGAACTCCAAGGTCTTCAAGACTCATCTGTTTCTTTTTATGTTTCAGATAGCTCCTGAAGTCCTTCCATGATGGAGGCAACTTTTCAATGATTGTGACAACTTGAAATATCTCGCAGAGTTTCAATCCCTCATCCAATATTTCACGATGATTAACTAAAGTTCACCTAACTGAGACATCACCGTCCTTGAATCTACCATCTTGTAGTCTAAGAACCTACCCACGATAAATTTCTTCAATCCGACATCCTCGGTTTTGTATTTCTTCTCGAGAGATTCCCAAAGAATCTTCACATAAGTTATGCTTTGGTACACATTATACAGGGTATTGTCAAGTCCTCATAAGAGGTAGTTCTTGCACAAGAAGTCGTCTGACGACCATGTCTCTTCTCACAGTTGCTTGACTGTTTCTGTTTCTCCCTCTACAGGACCCAGAGAATCTTTGAGATACTTAGCCAACTGCAGTGTTGTCAGATAGAATAATATTTTGCTCTGCCATTATTTAAAGTTTGCTCCGCCAAACTTTTCTGGTTTCTCACCATGAGCGACCAGTACTGTGATATTTCTACTAGCCATGTGTAACTGGAAAAACCAACAGTAATCAATAAGTCTACAAAAGACAAATTACACAACGATCAAACGTATGATATTATTTAAGTGATATATTAAGAATCCACTCGTTGTTATATTGGACAGTAGTACCAAATAACACAAGTCCTTGAATTTACGACTAAGGTTTCTTATGATAAATGAATAAATGAAAATTCCCAGAGGACGAGGGGGGTCCGGAGTAACCACTTAAATCTCTGCCCACTTAGGCTCTTATTGCCTTGTTGACAGAATATCATTTAAACATTTTCTCAATAGAATATCTTAGACATTCAAACTTAGTATTACACTTCAATTCACAATACAATAATAAATATGTGTAAATTTGTATGTGTATATGTATAAGTCAATCAAGCTTGGACGAAATTACTTGTGTAAAGTTACACTTTTAATTCTCAGCCAAGTATGCAACACATAATTAATTTTCAACTTTATCACTATGTGTATGCTTGTGATAATTGAACACCCTAATATTAACTTAAACATATACTACCAAGTTTATAATAATACCGTATATGATTTTACTAAGTTAACATTATTGCATATATGCCATACATGTATATGGTAATATAAATTAGTCTTAGTCTATGTTATTATTTTTGAATCTTAAATAATTCCAGAATTAATTTCGTTAGTGTCACGTTCGTTAATTCGTTTGAACGAAACTTTCTAGTGAGTTCACGTTCGTGTAGCGTTTGTAAACATGTTCGAAAGAAGTTTTCCAGAGAGTTCACATCCGTTTTGCGTTCGTAAACGTGTTCGAACATTTTTTAACAGAAGACTGGCGTTCGAGTTGCATTTGAAGACGCGTTCGAATGAAACTGTGAAAAATAGAATTTTTGCCTACGTGTTCGTCGG
This sequence comes from Zanthoxylum bungeanum, assembly GCA_019454045.1. Lineage (NCBI taxonomy): Eukaryota > Viridiplantae > Streptophyta > Magnoliopsida > Sapindales > Rutaceae > Zanthoxylum > Zanthoxylum bungeanum. The sequence continues at coordinate 303,523 of SKCR01010134.1, forward strand.
GCGTTCGAACGCTCATGCGTATTTTTCATGCACAGAACATATTTTCCAGGCATAAGACTATTCAAAACATGTAAAATTCGATTTAACAACACTTTAAAAGTAATAAGTTCTTATATTTGTTGTATTTTATGTATTATAAACCAAAATTAACATGCATCAATTAACTTAATCATTCACTAACATGCCAATATCAGAACATGAATAAGAAAGTTAGGAAAACCTGGAAAATATTGAAGAATATTAAAACTTGGTCCAAGTCGAGTTGCCTATGTCCTTAGGAACTCATTAGCATCGTCTCGGTGCTTTATGGATGGTTTTATGGCTAACGTTCTTCCAGGATCACTTGGATGTTTCTTGTAGAAGGGGCACTCCTTTCATAAGAACTTGAACAATGACAAATTGTGGAAATTCTCTTGATTTTAAATGACTCACTTAGACAATGGAAGACTTGTATGTTTTTTTTTCTATATCTTAAGAATGAACCCAAGGCTCTTTTATATAGGCATGGAAGAGTGCATTTTAGGACACCTTTTGGTTTGGAGTGTAACCCTCCTAAGGGTTATACCTCTTTCCTTATGCCTTTTGAAGCCTAGAGACTCATCCTTCCAATTTAGAGGACATATCACTTCATCATTGTGCCTTTCCCATAAGGCACTACTTAAGGGACATGTCTATTCTACTTATACTACAAATATTTAGAGAATTTACAACAGTCTTGTTATTATTTTATGAATTAAAGAGATTGATTACTTCTTTATGTCTTTTTTTTATTGTTAATTATTTCCTTAATATCTTAAACATCATTAATTTTATATAAAAAAAATTTATTGTTAATTATTTATTAATTATAAGATTGTAAGTTTTATTAGTTTTTAATCATTTTTATTACTCTTCAGTCCTTTTATTTTTAAAATTATTAATAAGGGATTTGACCTAATTTTTTTTTGCTCTCCTTTACCTTTATAAAGTAAAAAAGAAAATTCAAATTATTATTCCCGTGAGCAATAGCACTTTTCATATGAATAATAAATTGATTTTTTTCTTTTAAAAATGATATGTAAACCTAATATATTTTAACTTTTTATCTCTCTTTTGGGTACTGTATTTTGAAAGCATTTATTTTTATTTTAAATACACATTAAATATTAAATACCATTTGGTTTGGTGTGCGTGGATGACACCACTTATAGTCAAATCATGACTGTGCCTAAATAACATATATCAAATACACACCTAATTGACATTCATTTTATGATTGTAGGTAAAAAAAAAATGGTTATAATGTGATTGAGGTAACAAATGTGATTGTGCTTAATATGTCTGATGGTTGGTAATGTGACCGAGGATCAATAATATGATTGAGATAAGCCACAAGTGTGACAGAGGGTCGACAAAACACTCGAGGTCACAATTGTGATTGTGTTCAATGTGATCGAGGGAAGAGTCGACATTGGACTGAGGTAACTAATTTGACTAAGGTCACAAATATAACTGATGGTCGATAATGTAACTGGTGTTACAATTATGATTGTGTTCAATATGATTAAAGTTCGGCAATATGATTGAGACACAACCTAAAGGTAATTCCAATGAACTCTTCATTAAAAAGTTCACACCTTATTTCTCTAAAAAAATGGAAGCTTTATTTTTTCTCTCCATATAGCTAATTTTCGGTCAATAAGGATAGTATATTATTCAGCATCTTTTGAATAAATTCAACAATATTATGAGATCTAATATCCAAATAATCTTTGAAATAAATTTTAAAGATATTTGATTTTATTTTTGAAAATAAAAATTAAATTATTCTAAATATTTTATTTAATTTAAATTTAAAGTTTAAACTTTAAATTATGATTGTCTAATAATCATTTAATTGAAAACTTTATATTAATTATTAACATAATTTTCATGTGTGACATATTATAATTATTAATTATATTAATAATTACTACAAAAATCAAATAATTCATAATTATTTAATTATGCAAGTGAGCTTATAATTGGACTATTTAATTATCGCATGACTTCTTTTAATGTAGCGAGCTAGCATGAGACCAAATGGACCCACAGTTTCAAGCTCCAATAATCATGAAATATTAATTAATAATATATAATCGAATATTCCATATTATTAACTTTAAATTGTTCCACTAAAAACTTAAAACTGCATTCTCGTACCTGCATATATTTTACATAAGCCGAGCTAAGTAAATATCAATTGATATAATTATTTCATACAGATTGACCATCAACGAGTATATCATAATTAGAGCCGAATTATAAGGTCTGTTATACTCCTCTAATTATTTCTTGTGTCTTAAGTATCATTAATTCTCTAATAAATGATTTATTAATAACCATTATCAATTTAATATTTATATTCGCAATCGAAAGACTTGAATACTCTAATCGTTTAAGTACCGAATCAACCCTTAAGTGAGATACTCTTATATTTTCCGTAAAAAATGAGTGGATTTCATTTTTATGTAAAATATTCCCAGACACACATCAAACCATGGCCCAAAGTATGAATTTGTTGACCATAAATTCTACATCGATCTAAATCATGTAAATTAAAGGACATAGAGTGTCATGGAGAAGTTAACAATACACTTATGATTGAGATCAACCCATGTATGATCATCTAGTAGATATATATGAATTTTTTTATCTAACGGATATTAAACAAAATTTATTTATGTCACGGTCCATTCCTATCTGACCATATCATATAAGGTGCATCCAATCTCATGTCGCCACATGAACGATCATAGATCATGATCGTTATATTAATTATATAATGAACTGTATCTGTAGATAATCCTTAAATAAAATACTCATATTTTTTTGCTCTCTAGATACGATTATAAATTATTGATCTCAGACTTAAATGCTCTTATGTATGACATTCATACATTAAATCTGAGACTACTTGAGTAATCAAAGATATTTTAGATAATTTATAATATGCAAATAATTCGAATAAACATAAATGAATAATACATATTTTATTAATAAGCTGTTTACATGATACATGAAGTTTTAGGCTATAAAACATAACACAATCATGACTAAACTGTCAGTTACTCAAATGATAGTCACATTGTGACTCCGGGTAAAATTATGACTATGACTCAATTCTTTGTGATTTAATTAAAATGTTATTGTGGTTGTGCTCAATGTGACTGAGAGTCAGTAATGTGGTTGATGAAATAATACGATTGAAACACATATAATGCAACTTTCAGTCACCAATGTGACTATAAAAAAGGTCAATGTAAAGTACGTGGATATAACAACTTTGAGGCTAATTTCAACTTTATGTAAATTAGAATTTGAGAGACGTTTATTGATGAAAATTATAGGTATATATGTCAAATATGTGTGTGTTTTTACATTGCGATTTGAAGTCCAGATGAAAGTGATATAAAAGTTTGAAAATGACTAATTTGAAATTATCATTCTCTTATACATGTAAGATTCATTTTTTTACCAATTTTTTGATCGAAACATATCGATAATGAATTTTGTTTTAAAATTTATGATTTGTAAATCAATAATCTTTATATTTTATGAGATATTTACATTTTAAAATAAAATAGATTTTTTAACACACCCTATAGGCACGTGGGGTGAGTGTTAATTTTTTTTAAAAATTGTTTTGTTAATTACTTATCCTTTTTAGTAATATTACACTCATATGATTAAATATAAAATTTTAAATTTAACTTAGATTAAATACTAATTTTTTTTTTTATCATAATTGAGTTTCTAATAAAAGCCTCTTAATTTTAACACAAAATAAATTATATTCTCTCTTAATTACTCCTACCACATCGTTTAAATAAATAATTAATTGATCTTTAAAAAACAAAAACAAACCGGGTCAAATCAAATCCGCCCGACATTCGTCCGTTAAGTGTCAACTCACTAATAAAAAACCGCACCCTACATAATAAACCGTCACATTCACAGCAACAACATCAGCAGTGGCACATCCCGTAATTTAACACTAAACCGGGGGGTGAATTCCCCAACCCCAACCACATACACTTTGATCATCTTCTCCGCCAATTATAGTCACCACCACCACCTTTACTCTATTGTTCTAAAAATTAAGCGGCACTTCTCCGCTAAATCTCTCCCCTTAAGTTTCAACATTTCACTCTCACTCTCACTTCACCACCAACAAAATTCAATTTAATTTCAATTAATTAATTAATTAATCTCCGTATAAATTAGCACGCGCATTTCTCACCTTGTGATTTGTGGTTGATTAATTCGTTAGATCTGAGGCGCGTGGCACCAGATCCGAGGGGCTAAAATGGAGGAGGCGCTGGAGCTGGCACGCGCGAAGGACACCAAAGAGAGGATGGCCGGAGTGGAGCATCTCCACCAACTTCTAGAAGCTTCTACAAAGAGTCTCACTCGTGCTGAAGTGACGTCACTCGTCGACTGCTGCTTGGATCTCTTGAAGGATAACAACTTTAGGGTTTCTCAAGGCGCGCTTCAGTCTCTTGCCTCTGCCGCCGTGCTCTCCGGTGAGCACTTTAAGCTGCATTTCAACGCTCTCGTGCCAGCTGTCGTCGAGCGATTGGGTGATGCTAAACAGCCTGTTCGTGACGCCGCGAGGAGACTGTTGCTCACTCTCATGGAGGTAATTTCGCACTTTTAGTTGAATTTATTATTCTTAGAATAAAACAATTCATCGCTTAATGACCTTCACTTACACTTATAAATTTAATTCATGACTCAAATTTTGGTTATTTTCAAATCTTAAAGGAGTTTGATGTTGCCTAATTGATTCATTACTAGCTCTTATTATTTGGAAGTATACTTAAATTAAATCATAATTAAAATTCTGGTGTTATTTTATGTTTTATAGCACCGGAAGGGAGAAGTAATATGAAAGAGTGGCTTAGATTAATATTATGCTGTTGCAGGTTTCTTCTCCAACAATTATTGTTGAAAGAGCAGGCTCATATGCGTGGACACATAAAAGTTGGAGAGTACGAGAGGAGTTTGCGCGAACTGTCACTTCAGCGATTGGTCTTTTCTCCTCAACTGAGCTTACTCTTCAGCGAGCTATTCTTCCTCCGGTACAATAATCATTATTTCTTCGTCAGAACACCAAGTTCCTTTCTAATTGCTTTTAGGGGGTTGAACTGATAAAAGTATTCTGCAACTATCAGATTTTGCAGATGCTGAATGATCCAAATCCCGGTGTTAGGGAAGCAGCTATATTGTGCATTGAGGTTAGTGAAATGCATACCATTAACTACATTCTCCAGTGAACTCAGTGTAGCATAGGTGACAGGACATCTTTTTGAGTTGCGTGATTGTCTCTGTAGCCTCTTCTGTATCTCAATGTTTTTTGCCACTTTAGGGGTTCTCCACATTCATCATTGCTCTGAAATTACCGTGCATTGACAGAAGAAAAAGAGCCTTTTCAAGGTTTAAATTATAGTATGCGTCCATAGTTGTCAAAGGCGTGCCTCATGCTTAGACCACATAGCTTCATGAAGGGTTAGGCCAAGCGACCTCATCAGGCGAGCAGTGCGTGCCTAGGCACAAAGGTGCTCCCCTTTGATATGTGCCTAGGTGCGCCTCATAAAAATGTGTGATAAAACCCCTACCCAAATTTACCCACTCAACCCGAAATAAAGTTGTATAACCTTTTTTTAATAAATTAAGATAGGTTTTGGGGTGGGCTTTAAATTCCGACAAATACATTAATATGTATTATTGTAAGTTTGTAACTGTTTTTGATATATTTTCAATGATTTCATTTTGTTTTAGTTTACTATAAATATATATATGTAATTTGTGCCTCACCTTCATTATGCTCGCGCCTTGCGCCCTAGGACTCTTTGCGCTTTAGTGCGCCTTGCGCCTTTAACTCCATTGTATGTGTCTTGAGGTTCAGTTTTGGAGATTGTCTTCAAGATTGTTTCTTATTAGTTTCTTAATTGATTGTTCTGTAAAAAATATGGTAGTTGTTTAAAGATCTGTCGTCTGTTAATTAATACTATGAAGTATGAACGTCATTAACTCATTTGTGAATCAATGGCTCAATGCAATGGTTAGTTTATGTGTTCTTCATGTAATAGATAAGGTCACTACGGAATGAATTATTAGTATATCTGACTTGGAAGTCATAGATTTGAAATCACTAGTGCTTTGCAAACTGTAAGGTCCAATGAATGATGTCCTTTTTCCTTGCACTAGTGCTGTTAGAGATTTCTGGTTTATATTCTTATTCACTAAATTTGGGAATAGACCTCTAAAAACCCATTAAATTGGTTTTTCTTTTTCAGGAGATGTATACCCAGGCCGGACCTCAGTTCCGTGATGAACTTCATCGCCATAATCTTCCCAATTCTGTGGTGAATATCTGACTAGTATAACTCTTTTTATTTGCAATTTTCTTTCCCATGTATGTTGGACCTGTGATTTTCTTGTTAGGTTCTGCTTTAATTGCAGAGGTAGTATGTTACGAAGTACTCACTCTAACTCTACATTTTCTAATGTTATGTTGCCTACTTGAAATAAAGAGAAATTAACTTGAACCTCTCTTTCCTTTCTATATAATTTTTACAACACAATGCATGAACGCAGGTGAAAGACATTAATGCCAGGCTGGAGAGGATTCAACCACAAATTCGCTCCTCAGATGGACTTACAAATACCTTTGCTGCTGGAGAGATGAAGGCTGCAAGCTTTAACCCCAAGAAAAGTAGTCCAAAGGCCAAGAGTTCCACAAGGGAGATGTCTCTTTTTGGAGGTTAGTGTCGATTCAGGTCAAGCACATGGATGTGAAGCTATTTGGTAGTTAATTCAACTCTAGCAAAATGCATGCTGAATTTTGTATACCAAGTTCCTGGGTGTCCAGCATTTTTCTTCGGCCGATCTTGGTTCAAAGATTTAACAAATGTTTATAATCTTTTACATCTGTAAAGAGTGGCACACTTTGTGAGATCATGGTTTAGCAAGGGCAAACAATATACTTGCCGTGCTGTAGGATTAATTAAATCTCTGGTATCTGCTTTGTTGATATACCTTTTATTTTTTTTATTTATTCTTTGCAGGTGAAGACATAACTGAAAAATTCGCAGAGCCTATAAAAGTATACTCTGAAAAGGAGCTTATTAGGGAATTTGAGAAAATTGCTTCTACTCTCGTACCTGATAAAGATTGGTCCATCCGCATTGCTGCATTGCAGAAAGTGGAAGGCCTTGTTTTGGGAGGTTTGTATCCCCTTCGCGCTGTTTGTGTGGTGTATTAACTTTTTGTTGTGAAGTATTAGCTTCAAAGTGTTTGAGATGTATATATTTGTGCTGTTTGGTAGAAACATGTCTTGGAAATCAAATGGAAAATTTGATCTCAGAGCCAACAAAGTTTGAATAAAGTCCAAAAGAAGTTTTCTAAGTTAATTTATTTGTTTTTAAATTCGATGTGTTGTTGAGTGAGATAGCCTTTTGAGAATTAGTGGTGCCCATTGTACTTGGAGTGGTTGGAAAGTGTGCAACAACCAACAAAACATCTTATTTTGCCCCAAAAACAAGAAAAAGAAATACATCATATGGTACTGCAATTATGTCATTGCATAGATGATAATTTTTTACGAGTACAGATTATGAGTTATGACAAGATATTTAAACATTATTGAAGTCTGTTTCAGTTTCCTGATAGGGGATAGTATAAGAATGCATTGGATAGATTACAGATTCGTTTGAAAACTTAAATTCACATTCCTCTCCGGTTGGTCTCATCTTTGAACATACACTTGCTGGTGTTTCGTACACACTACAAATTTGCGCACTTCTATTTGAGGAAAAAAATGTTATTGTATTTTCCCAACTAATCTTTTCTTATTAGGTGCTACTGATTATCCATGTTTTCGGGGCCTATTGAAACAGCTTGTTGGCCCTTTAAGCACCCAATTATCCGATCGAAGGTCTAGCATTGTGAAGCAGGTGTGCAACATTTTCTTGTCTATAAGTGCTGGTTTTTAATGACTTTTTTCATCCCCTTCACCCTTTATTTGGTTCTTTTGATCTATAGCTTTCAGTTTTTGGTGTTGCCAAAACCTTTCTTCATGTCTTGAGGCTATTGCTTCTCTTTATCGGCCTATTTGCTGGACTTTTTTGCATTGGGAGATCCTACTGGTCACTGGATAATGTTCCTTTACTTGTAACCAAAAGCTTAGCAGTTTTGGCCTGGTGTTCTTGTTTCACAAAGCTCGAGAGAAAAACTGTCATAAATTTGTTTTTCCTCCCTTATTTGGTGTAAAATTTGCTGATAACCCCGCAATAAGCTTGTTTGTTAAAAAAAAATTTCAAGGATGCATACTATAACTGCTGTTAGTGCTTTACCATAAATCATAATATGAAGACGATAATTCGGAACCCTGGTTGGTTACGCTGTATTCTATTGTTTTAGTTGGAACTTTTGAATGGGGAACATATGGAATGTGGAATCTGCAATGGCAGAACTATTTATCACAGAGAAATCGAAGACACTTATTGATTTTTCCAACCCTTGCTAAATAATTTTGTGGCTGCAAGTTTAATTGTTGCTAGTTGGCCTCTCATTTATCCAGGCTTGTCATCTATTATGCTTTTTGTCCAAGGAGCTCTTGGGAGACTTCGAGGCATGCGCTGAGATGTTCATTCCAGTAAGTTTAACTTTTATTTTCTAGCTGTTGTAATTATAGTTAGCTCAAAACATAATGTTAATTTTACGGATATGATAATCAGGTCCTTTTCAAGTTGGTTGTGATTACTGTACTTGTAATTGCAGAGTCTGCAGATAACTGCATCAAAACGGTAATTATTTTGCTTAAAGATTCAGACAGTTTATTCATTTCAAATACTCGTGGTCAATTACTCCTGTTTTAAATGTCAGTCTTAACATATACTCTTTTATTTCTAGATGTTACGTAATTGCAAAGTTGCTCGTGTGCTTCCACGCATAGCTGATTGCGCAAAGAATGATCGAAATTCTGTGCTTCGTGCAAGGTGTGGCTGTGTCTCTTTAAATTTGTGATACAGTTTCTGTGATGTTATTTTGATACATTTTTTGGTTGTATTGCAGGTGTTGTGAATATGCGCTGTTAATATTAGAACATTGGCCCGATGCACCAGAAATACAGCGATCTGCAGATCTTTATGAAGATCTCATTAGGTGTTGTGTAGCAGATGCAATGAGTGAGGTATGTATATTGAAAATTTATTCTGTTCCTTGGTTTTGGTTCGTGAAGACCTGCATTTGATCTCAGTTGTTTTCACATACTTTGTGCGCCAAATGTGGTGTGGGCTTTTTTTAAAATCTAGAATGTGGTGTACTTGGAAAGCAAAGGATGATGTATCTTTTACACTATTGAGCTTTGTCTGCACGAATTGAAGTTTGGCTTTTTTGTGTTTATGGTTCTGTTTGTCCAAGTTTCATTCCTTTTCTTCTTCTGCTAGTGACGTTCCCTTTGAAAATTTTCATGTTATATGGAGCCCATGTTTCATTGACGATCATGATCTTTGTACTTTATCATGAGTCATTATTGTTGTTGTTTAAGTTGATTGATGAGTACTTGGTACCATATTAATTTTTTCTGCCTTCTTTTTTCTTTTTCATTTCCAGCATATCAATTGAAACCTCATTTGTTTTTTGTTTGACTATTATATTCTTGACTCTTAACAGGTGCGGTCGACTGCGAGAATGTGCTACAGAATGTTTGCAAAAACTTGGCCAGAGCGATCCCGCCGCTTATTTTCATCCTTTGATCCTGTCATTCAAAGAGTATTTTCGTTTTCTCTCTCCGAAGAATGTGGTTTTGCATACTTTGATTTTCAAGACCATAATTTAAAGGGATTGTGCTTTTGACAGATAATTAATGAAGAGGATGGGGGGATGCATAGGCGGCATGCTTCTCCTTCTGTCAGAGATAGGGGTGCACATTTGTCATTTTCCGCTCAAACATCCACTCCTTCCAACCTGCCTGGATATGGAACTTCTGCTATTGTTGCAATGGACAGAAGTTCAAATTTATCCTCAGGGACTTCTCTCTCCTCTGGACTGCTGCTCTCACAAGCAAAGTCCCTTAATAAAGGTACTGAACGTAGTCTGGAAAGTGTGCTGAATGCAAGCAAACTGAAGGTCAGTGCAATTGAAAGCATGCTTAGAGGTTTGGAAATATCTGACAAACAGAATCCTTCAACTCTTCGGTCATCTAGTTTGGATCTAGGTATAAAATGGTTTTGTCTATTTAATATTTTTGCTAATATATTAAACCGGTTTTTTACTTCATTCTGTGACACAGCCATAGTTATTAAAGGCGCACCACTCAGCAGCGCCTATTTGGCAAGGCGCGTTGGAGGTGCGCCTCATTGAATTTTTTTTTTCAATTAAAAAACTAAAACGTGAAATAATAAAAACCCATGTGATATGATTGTTAATTTTATTTACCGAGTTAAAATTTATAGGATAAATTTATTAAATATAATTTATATGAATTATTCCAATTGAGAAATTTATATAAAAGCTAAAAAAATGCAGGGTGCGCCTTGCGCTGAGGACTCAAGAGGACCTTGGCGCCTAGATGTGCCTTGCGCCTTTAACAACTATGAACACATCGATGACTCATTATTGGAATAACGAATGAGTTGGAGGTTAAATCTTTTGTGAGCGGCTAATTTCTTTTTCTTATTGCCCTAGTGCAGGAGTTGACCCTCCATCATCTCGTGATCCACCATTCCCTGCTGCTGTTGCCGCTTCTAATAATGGCACAAACTCTTTGATGGTGGAATCCACAACTACTGGTGTGAATAAGGGCAGTAACCGCAATGGTGGCCTTGAATTGTCTGATATCATTTCTCAAATTCAAGCTTCCAAAGATTCTGGTAAATTACCATATCGCAGCAATACAGAGTCTTTATCATCACTTTCATCATACTCAACTGGAAGGGCTTCCGAAAAGCTACAAGAAAGAGGTTTCTCCGAAGAGAATGACATTAGGGAAGCTAGGCGTTTTGTCAATCCGCATGTTGATAGGCAATATTTGGACACTCCTTATAAAGATGGAAATATTAAGGACTCACAAAATAGTTACATTCCCAATTTTCAGAGGCCGCTCTTGAGAAAGCATGTGACTGGGCGGATGTCTGCAAGCAGGAGGAAGAGTTTTGATGATAGTCAGCTGTCACTTGGAAAGATGTCGAATTACACGGATTGTCCAGCCTCTCTTAGTGATGCTCTGAGTGAAGGACTCAGTCCAAGCTCCGACTGGTGTGCTAGGGTTGCTGCTTTTAATTATCTCCAGTCATTGCTCCAGCAAGGCACTAAAGGTATTCAGGAAGTAATCCAAAATTTTGAGAAGGTAATGAAGTTGTTCTTCCAGCACTTGGATGATCCTCACCATAAGGTTGCCCAGGCAGCTCTTTCAACGCTTGCAGATATTATCCCGTCTTGCCGGAAGCCCTTTGAGAGTTATATGGAAAGGATTTTACCCCATGTTTTCTCACGGCTAATTGATCCAAAGGAGTTAGTTAGACAACCATGCTCAACAACTTTGGACATAGTAAGCAAAACATATAGTGTAGATTCTCTCTTGCCTGCTTTGCTACGTTCACTAGATGAACAGCGGTCACCAAAGGCCAAATTGGCTGTTATTGAGTTTGCTATAAGTTCCCTTAACAAGCATGCTATGAATTCTGAAGGGTCTGGTAATCTTGGCATCTTGAAGTTATGGCTTGCGAAGCTGGCACCAGTGGTCCACGATAAAAATACTAAGCTTAAGGAAGCAGCTATTACGTGCATTATATCTGTCTACTCCCACTATGATTCAAATGCTGTGCTTAATTTTATTCTTAGTTTATCTGTTGAAGAACAAAATTCCTTGAGACGAGCCCTTAAACAGTACACTCCTCGTATTGAGGTGGACCTAATGAACTACTTGCAGAACAAGAAAGAGCGACAGCGTCTCAAGTCCTCTTATGATTCATCTGATGTTGTTGGAACCTCTTCAGAAGAAGGATACGCTGTTGCCTCCAAAAAGACTCATTACTTTGGAACGTATTCCTCTGGTTCCATTGACGGTGATGGTGGCAGGAAATGGAGTTCGATGCAAGAATCAACCCTCATGACAGGCGGCATGGGCCGCCATACAACGTCTGATGAAACTAAGGAGAACTTGTATCAAAACTTTGATACTGGTTCAAATTCTGATGTTATTTCCAAAGCTAAGTATTTGACTGGTTCAAACACTTACTTGGAGGGATTGTCCACGCTAAGTCTGGACATTAATGGTCTAAGGAGCTCTGACCATTTAGAGGTCTCTGAAGGTGTTGGGCATGATAATGAAATTCAACCTGAGTTGGACCTTAATCATCATAAACCGGCAACTATAAAGACAAACTCTATGACAGATGCTGGACATAGCATTCCCCAAGTTCTTCACCTGGTGAGCTTTGTAACATCATAGATTTCTGTGTAGTTTTCAGTTGTCTGGAAATCTGTGTGAAGGAAACCAAAAAATAAATAATTTACTTCTCAGATTACTCCGTGTTTGACAAAATAGTTTTGGTAGAACCTAACACCTGATGAAGGCTTTGCATGTATCATTGTAGATTTGCAATGGGAATGATGGAAGCCCTACAAGCAAGCATGATGCACTTCAGCAACTAATTGATGCTTCTGTGGCCAGTGATCACTCAATTTGGACCAAGGTAGGATCAGGGTCCACTCTTTTACTTTTTTAGTATTTGTGTGTGCACACAGGCACGAGTCATGCAGATTAATACGCACATGTTTATGAAGTTCTATTGGATAAATATAATATATATAGTGTTCCGGCTAAATATATCGTTAGGTTTAAATAACTATTTTTAGCGATATTTATTTAACTTCTAAAAGCTGTCTATTGTAGTCATTTTGTGAATTGGGTACAATATTTGCCCATCAGTAAGCAGTCTCTTCTGATAGGGTATATTTTAATTTAATTTGAATTATACATTGATGTCCTTTTTCTCTTTATCTATTTGTGCAGTACTTTAATCAAATTTTGACAGCTGTACTTGAGGTGTTAGATGATACTGATTCCTCAATTCGGGAGGTTGCTCTTTCATTGATCAATGAAATGCTAAAAAATCAGGTATGTGCATATTGATATGTTCATTTTCCTTTTTATGCAATGATTTCCTTGTGTTACTTTTTTCCCTTTTGTCTTGCTTACAGAAAGATGCCATGGAAGATTCTGTCGAGATAGTAATTGAGAAACTGCTTCATGTTACCAAGGATGCTGTTCCCAAAGTAAGTTACTTTTGTTCCACTAGTTATTTGGCTAATATTCTTGCCATATGTTAGGTGTCTCAACCCCTATTTTTATCCATATTTAGGTTTCAAATGAAGCTGAGCACTGCTTGACTGTTGTGTTGTCTCATTACGACCCATTTAGATGTTTAAGTGTATGTGACTGAGAATTCTCTCTCGTTATCTTTGATTACTGTGGAAGAAAAAAAAACAGGTTTGGCTTCGTTCTCTCTTTATTTTAATGTAATTATGATGAGTGTTGCTGTCTGTTGCTGATGTTTCAGGTTATTGTCCCTTTATTGGTTACTGAAGATGAGAAAACTCTTGTAACTTGCATAAACTGTTTGACAAAGGTATTTTCTGATCATTTTTTGAAATTTATTGTGTTAATGGAATATATATTTTCTTAAAGGTATATTAAATTAGTGCATTGTTTCATGCCGTACTCATCATAAAGCCATTTGCTCTTGAGCACAATATTTTCTGCTAGGATTGTCTAGAATCAGTGGTGTGAATGAATTGGATGCTTTATATTAAGGAATAGAAATAGGGAAATGGAAGGATAGCAATCATGAAAGGGATTTAGAGAAATGGAAGGATAGCAATCATGAAAGGGATTAAAATAATAGCTTGAAAGGCAGTCTCTCTCAAGTTTATGTGCCTAAGGCATAGTCACATTTTGCCAGTCATTCAGGCTCTGTAAAAGTTTTTATGATCGTAGACAATTATATAGCTGAGCTGTTTGTTTCTATTTTCAGCTTGTGGGGCGACTCTCACAGGAGGAATTGATGGCTCAGTTGCCGTCATTTCTGCCCGCTCTATTTGAAGCCTTTGGAAACCAGAGTGCAGACGTTCGCAAGGTATCTGTTACTCTTATATGTAGTTCATATGCATTTTTTTTTCCGAGTCAACAATTTTGTCGTCAATAGGTAGAAGTAAATGTCTCATCTGGCAGGTATAATACTGACTATTATGAGAAATATCTCCCCATATTATCCGGATTTTGTTCTCTCTCTGTCCTTTTTCTGTTTTTCTGATTGAGTTCGGACTTTGTTTTGCTTCTGTATGTTGTTTGATGGCACAGACGGTTGTTTTCTGTTTAGTGGATATTTATATCATGCTTGGGAAAGCATTCTTGCCATACTTGGAGAGGCTTAACAGTACACAGCTGCGGTTGGTAACGATATATGCTAATCGGATCTCACAGGCTAGGACAGGTACCACCATTGATGCAAGCCAATAACGAGCAGGTTTTTTCAGAAAGATAATGTGGTTTTGGAGTGTGGGTTTATTCTTTGTTGTGTATTTGTTTTGTATATGGTGTGAAATGTGAATGTATGTTGAGGGTTCTCTTGTAATTTCATAATGTTTTATCGTAGAAATTTATTTTGCTCTTTTGTTTCCCTGTTTGTCTATTTGTGTTGTTGAGACAGACTATTATATCTTTTATGCTGTAATGAACATTTGAACGGTATCGGTTAGATGAGAGAGAGGAGATATGGTTTCATATGGCATTGTTTAATCACTTTTGTACTTTGGAGCAAGTGCGGCATTGATTTGCTCTAAATATTATGATCCTATCCGAGTTCTTAAAATTGAGTTTTTACTGATAAAAGCCAAAATATAAGTCATATTACATTTAATTTTTTTTTTTTTAAAAAAAAAAAAAATTTAAACTTTAATTTTGAGTTAAACTTTGGTGCTTCCGTGTGTATCAGGATGTTTGCACAATTTTTAGTTAATACGCGTGTAAGGTTCAAACCTCCTGAGACGCAGTCCTAGAAATGGGTGATTGATTCCAAGAAAATGTCTCCAATGGACACAAGTACATAAATTACAACCCTAAAGATTACAAAGCTGAGAAATTAAACTACTTGTTCATTTAGAGTATTTTTTTTTTTCTTGTTATACTTGAGCCTTTTATAGTGCATGGCTCCACCAAACGCTCGAACGGTTTCGCCGTCCTCGGCTCATTAAGCCCCCACGTTCCCTGCTCACATGTAACTGCTGGATTATGCGCGCAACTGTTGGATCGTGCATGCAACTGCTGAGTAACTTCGCCGTCTTCAGCCCATTAAGCCCCCCACGTTCCCTGTTCACATGTAACTGCTGGATCATGTGCGTAACCGCTGGATCGTACATGCAACTGATGGGTAACTTGCTAGATCGTGAGGGTTTTTGCCTGTCTGTGCAATAACCGTAAGAACATCTACTTATAGTTAGCCATGGTACCTTCGCTATTCATCTCTCATCGTTCTTTGCTCGTTTCTTGAATCGTCCTTAGTTGAGTCTTTCTGGGCCGAATCCTTCTTCATCCCATCCAGAACGACGCCATGTCTTTTCATCCTTAGATACATCATGTCTTTTCGTCATTTGATACGTTCAGCCATTTCGTCATTGGGAGAAATTTATTTTATGTTAATAATTGTCCCCCAAATTCGCCTTGATCGTTTCAAAAGATGAGATCAAGGCAGAATTTCTTAGCCAGGCATGTAAAGTTGGGTTCATGCCACTGACAGCCTTACTGGTTCGGCCTGCTGACCTTCCGCCTTTATTTATTGCCGTCATTCACGCGTTTCGAGGCATGTTGCTTACATTCCCCATGCAATTTCATTGTTTCCTTGATAAATGTGTGACCTTTCCCATTACGTCTTGTCGAAAAACCATCATTGCGCTAATTAATGTGCCGCTTTTCGCGTCACGTCCATGTCACATCGCGTCTGGCACCGCCTCTCCATTTTCCCACTCTTTCTTCTTCCCTCGAATTAGGTCACGCCACCTGTCATAGGGCGAACTTTCAATCTTCATCCTTTGCTCCCAAAAAGAAAAACACATCGACCTTCAAAGATTACCAGGCTGCTTTGGACGACCTCTCTGTTAGCGTCTTTGGGGTCCACACTCTTGATGAAACCTACGAACCTTGTTCTCTAGACCCCATTTTTCTCAATGATGATGTCATCGCCACAGCTCCATTGGCTCAGCTTTTTCCTTCTGTTTCTAACATGCCCTTTTCAGAACCGTTGATCATTTCTTCCATGAATCAATCGAACCCCATCCGTACCTGGCCCAATTCTGATTCTTCGTTTGAAAGCTGGTTTCAGCGCATAAAGTCGCACGTAGACACCTACTCCTTCCTTGAAAATGTTGGTTTGCTCTCTCTTATCGAGCTTTCCCTTATTTTACCCCATTTTTATCGCAATCTTTTCCCCATGTCATTGCTTTTCTGGTCTTCCAACTATAATTCTTCATTTTCCCCTCCGGCCCATTAACTATCACGTTGCGTGATATCAGCGCCTTGACAAGGTTGGCCCCCTTGGGTGCGACCATTTCTGCCCGTACTAATTTTCATTTTCCTCCTCCCCAAATGGACACTTCGTCATTCTCTTATTATTCTGCTTTCTTTCGTGCATTCTCTGAATCGGCCGGTCCGGTCTCGGTGCTGGAACGCACCGCTTTCATTCACTAATGGCTTTGCAAATATATCATTTGTGTGCTGCGTGTTATCTTCCTATTTCTTCGAACGTTGCCAATGGCCGTCCTTTATATTTGTGCTCTTTCATTTTGGTTGCTGTTTACCAAGGCTTGGTTGTTCTTCAAAAACAGCTTCGGTCTGGCTCTTCACCCATTTCTTCTGGTCCTCTTTGGCTCATCGAACTTTGGCCCAGGGCATACTTCCCCATTTTTTGTTCAATTGAGTCCTTTTGTTCATTTCCTTGTGCCGGCCTTCTATTCGCCCAATTAGGGCCGACTCATCTCATTCCTCGTACTATTTTCGATCATTTTTATGCTCTTTCTCAGATCCCTTCTTTTTTCCATTTCTCCTTGGGCGATAGCCCTTCCTTCGTTCATGAGCTTCCTCAGTCAGACGGGGATGAATCAGTCAATCGCATCTGGCGAAAATTTCTATGTTCCCGTGATTTGATTCACAATATCCTGACCGGGGTGAACGACAAAGCTGGTGTAGAGGTATATTCTCCCAACTTTGTCGCTCGTCAACTCGGCCTTGTCCAATGATGGCCCATTCCATTATTATACTCTTCATATACTCTAGTAGATCGCTTCAAAGTCCTGTCGCTCTCCGACATCGACCAGTGTCTGTCCGAAGTACGAACTTTGTTAACTTTTTTTTTTCTTGCGATTCTTTCTCCCCCTGTACATCTGTCATCCTCTTTTTGATCGTTTTTGGCCATCTAACCGTGAAAGGCTTTTTTCTCTGCCTTATTCTATTGTCTTTGCAAATATTCCCTTCTATTTTAAATATTCCGAACCAGTTGGGCCGAAGAAACCCATTGAGAAGGCCGGGCCAAAGAAATCACAGTGCAAGCATCCGAAAAGGAAACACCATTCACCGGCTCATAGTTCTGATTCAGATAAGCCCGTGTTGCGCTATCGGGCTAAGGTTCGCTCTTTTTTTAATGGTTCGTTCTTGTTCATTGTATAAGTGTCCAAGACCGAGCAACCGCCCAGCATGGCCGCGCCGGCTCAAACTTCATAGCCCGAAATCCCAATTGTCCGTCACCCTTCAGAGGAGGGTGCGGCTGTCGAACGCCCATCGAGCATGACAGATCCCCAAGGTACGAGGTTAAATATAGTACTAGGTAGTAGGGACCAGCGCATAGAGGAGTGTAGACAACAGAAACTAAGCGACGCATGCTATTCTAGGCTCGCGGCCTAGTCGGGAGTACGGAGTAGCCCGCGGGGGACTAAACCGGAGAATAATGGAGTCGCCACCCGGTGTGAACCGGGAAAATGAGATTTAAGGCCGCACTCACCCCTCGCAAGGGAAAACCTCAAACCGTTGGGTTCAGAATGGTCTCTTACTTATGTCACTTGTAATGAAAGGATTTGTGTAATAATTTAATCAAGCTTAAGTAACACTTATGTCCAAGAGTATCATGCTTCTAAGTTCATATGCGCAAAAATAAAACTTACACCTAAATTTGCATATATCTTACATCTAAGATTGCATGCTTGAGAGTACATCAAAGTAGCAACGAACATACAACTTCATTGGCATATTGTATTCATGGAAACACAAGCACACACTAACCACACAAGCACACATAAAGGCGAATCAAATAATGGCGAACATGTGATTTCATAGACATATCATAAACAAATAGCCATTACATGTCCATGCACAAATAAAAGAGTCAACTAAGTACATAATGCAAAAAGACACTTAAGGATGCAATTAGGCATTAAAGTAAGCATGCTATGACGTGGTGCAAAAGAAGATAACTAATATGGACACAAACACACATGTGAGCACTTTTCCAAGTGGTACGTGGAATTGTATCCCAAGTACAGACCGCACTACCGTCCATTCGGAATCGGCTACGGAATTTATGTCTGGGTTTCCATCCGATATACCACAAGAAATAATACTCAAATGCTATCATGACATGGATATATGAATTGTAATACGTTAAGCCAAGACTAAGGTAGGTGATGCATCCAATATATGAAAGACGTGGCAAATATCGTGGTAAAGGTAGCCTTTTAGGCTTTTCTTCCCCCAAATGGAGAACCTTTTTAGTCCAACACAATAAGCCCATGCGCTTTTCATTACAATGCGTACAATGACAAAGGTAACTATATGAAACTTCGTATACCCGATTGAACACATCTTACATTCAACCGAATATATATCAACCGGCGCGGCAAAGCATCGTGGTAAAGGGTTTTAACCCCTCAAATAGGGGACCTTTAATCTGACTTACTAAGCCCATGCGCTCGATTGCATCATGCATACAAAGAATAAAGACAATAATATCAAACTTAGTATGCCCGATTGAACATATCTTACATTCAACCGAACACACATCAACCGGCGCGGCAAAGCATCGTGGTAAAGGGTTTTAACCCCTCCAAATAGGGGACTTTTAATCCGACTTACTAAGCCCATGCACTCGATCGCATCATGCATAAACAAGTAACATGCGAAATTTAAATGACGAATAATAAATAAATCAAAGCAACATAAAACAAAAGAAGGTGCCGTTTACTCAAGCGGTACGTGGAGTTGTATCCCGAGTACAGATCATACTACCGTCCCTTCGGAATTGGCTATGAAATTTATGTCCGGGTTTCCATCCGATATACCGCGAGAGTTGACACATTTTTCATTTTATTCCAAGGCCACAACATACAATATTTCGTAATACATGCATATTTATCTACTCAAGGGGCCACAACATGCATTTTAACATAATAATCATGCGAACAATACTCAATGAATAATAAAAATAAAACATAAAACGAATGTGGAAAATACCCTCAGGTCTAACCTTTTTCGTCGACTTTCGGACTTGCGTTTCACGGAGATCGGAAGGGTTAAAGCTCCTTAACTTTCCCGGTTCACTGGTTTGCTTTTTCTCTCGTTGTTTCGCTGCTCAAGCCACTGTTTTGACTTCGTTTTGCTTCTGTTTGTGATGTATTTTCTGCTCACTGTTCAGGTGTGTAATTGACTGTTTTGGGCTGTTTTTTAGGGTGCAGTTCGGGACTGTTTTGGGTGGTAAAAGGGCTGTTTTCGGGGCTGATATGCGGTGGTTAATAGGGCTGTTTCGTGTTATTTATGCTGATGGTGAGTGTTACGTGTTGAGGGTTTCTCATGCACGATGAGGGACGTGAATGTGAATAAAGGGGGCTGCTTGTGAGGGTATTGGCTACGTGACTTGGGTATGTCGGTGTGTGCCTTTGTTGCCTGTGCGTGAGTGGAGTGAGTCTTGTTACGTGATCAGAGGGGGTGATGAAGTGAATTGGCTATGAAGTGCTGATTGAATGGTGATTTGTGTGAAGTTGGCAATCTGGTCGAGGGGCAGTGTGTTGTTAAGGTTTATTTGGCAGATGTCGTGAAAGTGAGTCTCGGCTGTGGAGTGTCTGTTGAGAGTTGTGAAGGCTATATGTGTTTTCCGGTTGGGCGTGAGTGCTGATGAAGGTTGTGGGTTAATGTGGCCATGTGTTTGCTTGGCTTTCGTGAAGAATATGAAGGCTGGTGAGGGTTTGTGGCTTTTGGATGAGTGGGCTGGTGAGGTGTTGCGTGAAGGGTATATGTGAATGAGGGTTCTGTGTGTTAGTCAGCTACGTGTTTGAGGGTTTGGCCAGTTTGTGAAGTTGTGGTCTACTGTGTGTATGGTTTGTGCCGTGAGGGTGAAGTCCTCTTAGGGTTGATTTAGTGTGTGTTTTATAGTTGTCAATTAAGGTTTGCATGGATAGGGATTTGTAATATCTAATTAGTGTCACAAAAGGAAAATATATATTTGATTGGGGGACAAATTTTGGTGAATTAGGAAGGTTGAATATTTGATTGGTGTTAATTAGGCATTTAATTTGTTAATTAGGTGAGTAAATATTTTAAATTGGTTATGATTGATTTTAATTTAGGAAGTGATATATTTAAAATCGGTAGGTGATTTAATTAATTTTGGAATTAGATTTAATTAGATTTAATTTAAATTTAATTTGTTTTAATTTAATTTAATTTGTTTTAATTTAATTTAAATTGGAATTTAATTTGTGTTGGATTTTAATTGTGTTGGATTTTAATGGTTTAATTATTTAGCTTTTAATTAAATTAATTTAATTTGTGACATGTATTTTAAATGTTTTAATTATTTTGGATTGGGCTTGGGTGAGATGGGCTTGGATGTGAGGTTTTGGGCCAATGTTAAGTGTTTGCGGGTTTTTTAGCTAAATGTGCTTTAAAACGGAGGTCCACCAGCGAGCCCGAAGCTAAACAAGCGAGTCAAATTCGACAAAGTACTGATTTCCATCTTTTCCCTTCCGACGTTCGTTTCCCGCGGCTTCCGCGACTTAAAAGGTAGTGCCTCCAAATGAGACTCATCATCGGGATTTATATGCAAAAATGCAGTGCCTACAAGGAGATTTCAATGGACGAACCCTTTTTCGAATATCATCCATTGCACACTCCTGTCGCCATTGTGCAAGAGCCGGATGATGAGCCTTCTCGGTTCCATCCTGAGCGGGTTGTCCCTTTGATATATAGATGAATTGCCTCGGGAATTGAGGGAAGCTACAGGGAAATAGATGACCTATTCAGTTTGGCCGAATTGGATATATTGGAAGAGGCTAGGTCCCTTTTTAAGGCGGATATCATCAGACGAATACATGAAGATATTGAAGTTATATATATTACTGATTCTTCCGATTCTGATTCTTCTACAGAAACTCAGACCCAGTCGTCGGGCAGACCAAGCTATTCCCCTTTTGATCCTCCATTGCACCGGTCTCATTCACCCGAACGGCCATCATCTTACCCATTTTTTGTAAACAAGTGTCTGATTTATTTCTGCAATCAGTCCATGACATCTTGGACCTCCTCGATCGACTGGCCTCCACTCATTCTCAACCTTCCTCGTCCTCAGCTCGAGTGACCACAGACTTAGAGGCTATTCGGGAAGTCGTTGGTCAATATGCCTCATTCACTGTGCTGGATATCGGTCAGGCTGCTATGCCAGAGAATATGCTCAAGCTAGAAAGGATTTCCTCTGAGTTATCTCGACTATTGGCTTCTCTTGTTTTCCTATACCGGTGGAGAATCGGCTCTTCCTCAAAGACTTGCAGAATGAAGTAGCGGCCCTCATTCCTCATTATCAATGTATACATAGTCAGAAGGTCGAGCTTCGTTTTTCAGTGGTAAAGAAAGAATGCCTTTGTGATTCCCTTAACGCTCTCCGCCAGTCCTTACGGGAAACCACAGACGAAATGATGATTGGGGAATCGGTATTGCTCGACTTAGAGCGACAACTAAGGGAGATCCAACATCTTATTGAGGAGAGCTGTATGAGGAAAGATGCCAAGAGGAAAGCCATTGCCGCTCAATTAACGGAGGAGAATGTCTTTTTGGTAGAGTATGAAGACTTGGCTCAAATTGATTTTGAGAATAGCCTGGATGATCTAACGGCAACGAATAGGGAGATGCAGAAGGAGTGGCATCAGTTGAGAGAAGCATTCGCAGTTTTGAAGGACAAGGAATCCACTGAAGACTTTCGACGGCCACCGTCCAATAATTGATTTTGTATTTATTTATTTATTGTTAGGACGTTGCATCGTCCGTTGACTTGTAATTTACTAGGACGTTACATCGTCTATTATCAATGACAATATATTACCTTTTTTTTTACAAGTGTTTTTTTTTTATTGATTTACTTATGTGATTTCTATCTGGAGAACGCTACATTCTCATGTTCCCATAACGAAGGCACATATTTTTTTCAAGTACTTACCATTTATCGCTCTAACATGCATTTCTCCATTCAAATTCTTTAAATGATAAGCTCCATTTGGTAATACGTTCTCCACCTCGAAAGGGCTTTCCCAGTTGGGCGACCATTTGCCATACGCAGAACTTTTAGTATCCAACGGTAGTATTTTCTTCCATATTAACTCCCCTTTCCTGAATGATTTGGCCACGACTTTCCGATTATACCCATTGGCCATCCTTGCTTTATGTGCTTCCAAACGATTAATGACATCACACTTAATATCATCTAACTCTAATAGATTTTAGATCATTACTTCACTATAATCTTCTTTTGTCAATTCCTTATGTAACACCACTCTTGTAGATTTGACATTCACTTCAACCGGTAACACGGTCTCTTGACCATATACTAACTTGAATGGTGTGACCGAGGTACTTGTACTGGGCGATGTCTTATATGCCTATAAAGCTTGACTCAAACATTTGTTCCACTGCCTAGCATTGTCCGTTATCATCTTTCGAATCAAACCTTTAAGGATTTTATTGGATGATTCTGCCTGACCATTTAACTGAGGGTAGTATGGTGTAGCGTTTACTAACTGGATCCCATATTCACTCAAGAAACACTTAACTTTTTCACCGTTCAGAGAATGTTGGACAATTATGACCCATAACATCACTATTTGTAAAAGACATTGTGGTTTTTGTACAATTAACTATGTGACAAAGGAAATTGCTATTTTATCATTTTGTAATTATATTACTTGAATATATATAATGTTAGTGTCCTAGACATGCCACATGATATCTCGGCGTGATTCCTATGTGAAATAATCAAGAAGTTTGTGGAAAAAAAACTTACATTGATCGGCTGAGATTCAAAACTTTTCCATGGATGTGAGGAAGCTCCAAGCTTTCTTTGTTGATTCCAACTCAAGGGTGAGTATCCCTATCACCTTCCTTTGACTCCTTTAAGTGCTAGCTTGAACAAAAGAAGTAGAATTTTACCCTCCAAGAGAAGCAACAATTTGGCCAGGAGAGGAGTCCATTCGGCCTTGGTGAAACAAGGCTATTCGACCAAGACAAGGCCAATTCGGCCAAGGCAAGGCCAATCGGCCAAAGAAAAGCAAGGCCATTTCGGCCAAGGAGAATGAAGAGAGAGAGAGAGAGAGCATTTTTGACATTTGGTTTTTCAAAACTTAATTATCAAAAATCAACACCAAAAAATGTGTATATCTTTCAAAAAGAAAAAGCAAAGTATGTTGTGTAAGTTACCATAATTACTCTCAACCACTTCCATCAACTTGAATGACAAGTGATGTAAGTTGGTGGGTCTCACACTTAAATTCAAAATTCAAGTTGGATGAGACTACACACTTCGGGCTCAAATTCGTTCAATCCGATTAAATGAATTTTTCGTTGCGACGTTATTAAATCCAATTTAATTAAATAACAATGCTTAGCAAAATTATTACGAAAGTCGCTTACGAATTAATTCCAAATTAATTCGTTCGCCCGAATTAAAATCCAATTTTGATTCCGCTTTGAAATCCGATTTCAATTAATATATCCAATATATTATTAATCGATTAATTCCAAATCAATCGTATTCTATCTTCTATTCGAATTTTATCCCAGATAAATTTTTGACGTAATTAATCCCAGATCAATTTTATCTCTCATAATTAATCCCAGATTAATTCTGTTCGAGTCAAATGTCATCGGTGAATCTTTGGGATGCGACCCAAGAGATCCCTGGATATGTTGGCAGTAAATTCGGTCATCGGACTATCCGAATACGTGCGTACCTAGTACCACGTTCTCACCGATTTACAAGACATGGTTGGCTTCTAGCAAAGCATCGTGCCTACCCAATTCTCCAGAAATATTCTTCTACGGAATATATAATCTATATCAGGCGTAGTATACATAGTATTATGTATTACTATCCAGTATCGGATGTCACATGTTTGGCCTAGGGCTGGAGTTGTGTCTGCCTCGTACGAAGCATATATCAGATCACAAGCAATCAGTCTCTTTAATCGGAAAGTCATGACCTAGTCATACTTCCCCGATGGTTGCAACACTTTAGAGTACCAATTCTGTATCACTGCGTGATCATCATCTCCATATAAGTGAAGTGATACTTCCATATTGACATCACACCCAATACACTACGATTCTCAGTATACCCAGAAGAGGCGTACACAGAACCTGTTAAAGCCCCGGACGACCAAAACCAAAGTATACTGATTGTCGTAAGTATTAACGATGCAAGTCTCAGGTTAAGACCAAATACATCTACCCTGATTCGGACTCCCATAGACACATAGTCATACTACCAATGGGATTCCGATGGGTCTATCCAGAGCGAAGCTGTTTCCGTACCATCAGTAAACAGAACCTCCTATTACACTTGCATGAGTATCCAATACCCAAATATATGAGAACTCTGTCGTTAAGCTTCTATAACGCGCACAAGTGTAATACTAACTTATTCCGCATTATCGATGTACAGTCTCGATAATACTACGACTAGGGATATTTAATGATTAAACCTTCGTGGATTAATAGTGTCTCATATCTTATTAATTCGATACTAATCATATGGACTTTTAACATTTATATATCCAGGTAATCCATTTACAAATGATAAAAGAGCAATTTCATTTGTCACATAGTTAACTTTGTACAAGAACACCATGTTCTTTACAAAATAGTGATGATATGGGTCATAATTGTCCAACAATCACCCACTTGGCCTATAGCCAATCACTCAAGTGTCTAACACCTGAACTATGTACGGTCGCTCAAACTTTTGCTGAGAAACGGATTTCGTCAGCGGATTTACAATGTTCATCTGATGCGATTTATTAGATCATCACATCGCTATGATGTATAATCTGACGAATCAGAGGAAATAGTCGAAGTACATACTTGGATCGCTGATGAGACCGTGATTCCTTAGCCTATGATGTAGCCTAGCTCAGCTGCTAACAGAACTACTTCTAATCCAATTAGTAATTTTATTAGATCCAAAATGCTTCTTTTGCTGCCTCAGCTGCAGCAATATTCCGCTTTTATTGTTTAATCGGCAACAATATCTTGCTTGAAAAATTTCCAGCTCACTGCTCCGTTATTCAAACAAAATATGTACCCTTATTGCGACTCAAAGTCATCTTTTATCGGTTTGGAAACTTACAGCGGTGAACCCAGTTACCTCAAGTTTTCCTTTCCCCATATTCAAAGAAAGCATCCTTAGTTCATCCAAGATACAAAAGGATGTTCTTTACATCAATCCAGTGACTATCACCTGGATTGGCTTGATTGCGTCTACATATGCTCAAAGCATATGAGATATCAGGTCACATACATATCAAAATGTACGAGCTCTGGGAGAATGTCAGCAACTTTCTAGATCTATCCCAGTAGATCTTTATTCCTAGAATAAAGCCTGATTCTCCCAGGTATTCCATGGAGAATTTTAATGAAAGCCAAGCTTTCACCGATTGTAGTATGGGAATGTCATTGCCGAGAAGCAATACATCATCAACTTTTAGGACAATAATTGTCAGTGCGCTCAGACTAACCTTCTTATATCACAAGAATAATCATCGTTTTGAATTAAATCATATACCATTATGATCTCATCAAAACGCTGGTTCCAAGAACGCAATGCTTGCTTCAATCCATAAATAGATCGATTTAACTTGCAAACCTTGTTTACATGTTTTGCCACGACAAAACCGTCAGGATGTTGTATATAAACATCCTCCAACAGGTTTTCGTTAAGGAAAGCGGTTTTGGCGTCCAGCTGTCATATTTCATAAATGAAATATGCAGCAATAGCAAGCATTATCCGAATGGATTTAATCATGGCAACATGTGAAAGAGTTTTGTCGTAATCGACACTATGTCGTTGATGACACCCTTTCTATACAAGCCCAGTTTTGTACATTTGTACGTTGCCATCCATGTGTGTCTTCCTTGAAGACCTATTTAGTACCAATAGGCACAATGCCTTCTGGTACGTCAACCAGTGTCCAAACATGGTTGGTATACATGGAATCCATTTCGGACTTCATGGCCTTTTGCCATGATGCGGAGTCGATACCTTGTATTGCTTCCTCATACGTAGTCGGTTCATTTTCCTCAAGGAACAGTATTACTTCGATTTACATCGAGTTTTACTTTCCTCCCACTTACCACTGCATATAGGAATTCCTCTTAGGAAAACCGCATGGAGAGCAACAATTATATTGTTCTCTTGTGAGTTGTATAAGTACTATTTTGGTTTCCGTAGGATAACCAATTACAAATAGGCACTTATCCTATTTGGGTTCAAGTTCGGTACCATCCAAACGTTTAACGTGCCTAGCATCCCCAAATCTTCAGGAATGAGAAACCTGATTTCTTTCTTGTTCATATCTAATATGGAGTATGTCCAACAGCTTTTCACATAACCTTATTCAAAATAAGTATTGCATTGTTTAATGCATATCCTCAGAAGGAAATTGGTAGCTCATAGCGACTCATCATTGACCTCACTATGTCCAACAAAGTTTGGTTTCTCCGTTCGGACACACCGTCCAACTGAGGTGTTCCGGAAGGAGTCCACTGTGAAAGAATATCATACTCTTTCAAGTAATCTTGAAACTAATATGTTTAAGTATTTTACACTATGGTCCGACCGTAATGTTTTAATACTTTTACCGGTTTGTTTTTCTACTTCATGTCGAAACACTTTCAATTTCTCAAAAGTTTCCGACTTGTATTTCATAAGATACACATAACCATAACGCGATGCCACATCCATAAAGGTTACGAAGTATTCATATCCACCTCTAGCCTAGCTAGACATGGGCCCACTTACGTCACTATGAACGAGAGCTAACAGATCGGTGGCACGTGCACATTTACCATGTAAAAGGTGTTTTAGGCACTTTGCCTAATAAACAAGATTCGTAGACATCATTTGAATTAGGATCAAATCCGTCCTAGTATCCACTCTTCGAAAGTGTGGATATACGAGTCTTGTTAATGTGTCCCAGACAACAATGCCACAAATAAGTCTCATCAGATTTACTCAATTTGAGCCTTTTGTTTGTCATGTTATATCTTTGAGATTCATTTATATTCGAAATATAAATATTATTATTCACATCTAATGTGTATATCTCAATATCATCTTTATAAACAATACACTCAGTGTTCTAGAACATAAAGGTATACCCGCAACGGGTTACTAGATATAGAGATAATGTTTCTAGTCAAACTAGGTACATTACAACAGTCACCTAATGTAGGTACATGCCCCAAGGGCAGTTCCAAAACTTAGGTTCCTACGCCCAAACAGTGACTCTCGTCCCATTTCCGACTCGCAGGTCGATCTCATCTGAAGCCAGTCTCCTGCTTATCAGCAGATTCTGCACATCAGTACATATTTATATACCACATCCAGTATCAAAAATCTAATTCTTAAAACTAGTAGTGGGCATGTTTAAACAAACATACCTGAAGCCGCCGCCTTGCCCCGCCTTCACTTCCTTCATGTCTGCCTTGTCCATACGACAGTCACGCTTCCATTGACCCCGTTTGCCACAGTTTAGGCAGACATCTTGGGATATGTCATTTGTCTTCCCAGAAGACTGTGACAATTTAGCCTTGCCCTTTTTTTTTCACACCCCAAAAGCCTTCGGCCAAGCCTTGGCCTTATGGCATGTCGAAGTAAGATGCGCCTTACGCTTTTTTTGCCTTTTAGAAACTCTAGCTTTGTCTAATTGAGTATAGTCATTAACTCTCCAAGAGGTTTTCTCTTGGTTCAAGAGGAACCCGCCCCAGCATTCGGGCAGAGACTGTAAGATCAAATCTATGAAAGTCTCGGACTCGTAGGTAATGCCCAGCTAACCTAGCTGTTCGACGTCAGTAATCATCTACGACACCTAGTGCTCGACAGATGTACCCTCTGACATACGCGAGTAAAAGAGCTTCTTTTACAATTAGTACTTCTAAGATCTAAGGTTATCTATGAAGATCCTTTAATTTCAACATCATGGTATAATGACCTATTCCTTAGTTCTGACGACAAAATTAATAAATGATCGGTTACACTCAAATGTAATGATTACTATAGTCCAACTATATAACCAACTATAAATGAAGTAGTTTGAATACAGTCCAACTGTTAAATTAAAAACAACAATTGAATATTAGTGCAACTAATATATTTATATTTTTAATGACGAAAAATAAAATGAGCGCGTATTGGCAAGTATTTAAACGAAATTGTAAATTTAATACTTGTCTCCCACTATTTTTCGGCGAGCCTCTAACCCTCTGTGGAGTACTCGGGAAACCTAGTTTCCTAGTGGGCTAGGTTCCCGTTAAATAACACACAACCTTGACTTTGGCCAACAAGTTGTATGAAACTTAACTAGGTAGATCTCTAAGATCAATTGGATCCAATCTAATTCCTTGATCCAGTAGGTGGACCTCCAAGTCCAAAACATATATCCAAAATATGTAAATATATCCAATATATTTCCTAACCTTTTTCCTCTAAATCAACTACGCCTTGGCTTTGGATCAACAAGCTTAATGATTCTAGTTAAGTGCGACCCATTGACAGTGGGAAAGCTTCGTAATCGAGGTCGATGAACAAGAAATGACTTTGACTTTGGCCAACAAGTCACAACTTCCCAAAACACGCGATATGTAACAAAGCTTACATGGTTCAAACACATCCGCGATGGACAAAGGTCTTGAATTTGGCCAACAAACCAATGCCAATCTTGGATCTTGAAAGAGAACCACTCAATGGAAGGAAAAACGCTTAATATTGAATGATGGTTTTTCGCGTAAATTGGCAACCAATTTATTATCTTTGATTAGGTCTCATCATACACCCTTAAGCATGCATTCTAAAAGCATAATAAGACCCGAAATAAATAATAATGATATGCGGATGTATATACAATACAATTTGTTCCTAGAACAAATCTCTCAATTTCCTCTATCCCGCTAGCACTAACTTCTACCCAATTACATAACACTAATAAGAAACCTCATTTACATTGAGGGGAATTGGTAAGAAGAGAATAGAGATAATAGGCTGGACACCCATGTCCAATTTAATAAATTCTAAATTTATTACAACAATTTCCAAAATTGCCCTCACCCTTCTAATATCCATCTGATATATATTATTCATTCAATACATCCAAGTATTCACACATAGCATGTTATTCAATCAATATAATCCAATTAATTAATCTTTGAATTAATGACCATCCAGTGTTCAAACAACGATTTGATTTGTGCGAGTCCAACTCGTTTAAGAATAAATACTCAAAGTAAGTATTCTTGAATTATATCGAACTATAATTTTAAATCCAATTTAAATTGTATCCAATACTAATTCATGTTTAATTCCAAATTAA
Organism: Zanthoxylum bungeanum; assembly: GCA_019454045.1. NCBI lineage: Eukaryota > Viridiplantae > Streptophyta > Magnoliopsida > Sapindales > Rutaceae > Zanthoxylum > Zanthoxylum bungeanum. The sequence goes on from SKCR01010134.1 coordinate 333,493, forward strand.
ATAATTACACTTTTAATAGTGCCTTTTAGACTTGAATTCCAAATCCAATCTATATAGGACTCAAAGGCCCAAGTAGTATCCATATTATTCAATTAAAGTCCAATGGGCTTTCAATTAATTCTTTAGGCGTGGGCTTTGACCATTATGGATCAACCCCAAAAGACTTGGCCCATTAAGGAATCATCATATGCCATAAAATCAATTTAGGCCAATTAGGCCCAATTAAATTATTAAAGGCCCAATGTCATACTTTGGACTTTATGGAAATGGTTTTAGGTCCAATTGGATCCAACCCAATTGTCCAAAACCAAACTCGGCCCAACCAAGCCCATTAAGCCCAATACAATAAATTAATTAATACATCATTCCAAATTACATATTAATTCAATTAAAGTGAAATTACCATAATTAATTAATTAACCTAATATTTCCAAAACATCAATTTAATCCAATTAATCATGCCTAACATTTTAATTTATGTTCAACACAAATTAAAGCACAATCAATTCATTCCAACATGCTAGGCTCACGGCATTGGCAAGGAATTTGTCATGCAATTTGATTTCAATCTAATTAAATCAACATTTATCATACATATCATGCCAACAACACATCCAATATGTCAAATTTCAAAAATCACCATGAGCACATCTAGGGTTACATTCGGCCAAGGTATAGATTTTAGGGAAAATTAATTTAATCAATTTTACACAAATCTAATGATGCACAAATCCAATTCAACATCATATAAACTCAACCAAACAATCAATTTAGGCAAAATCAAGCTCTAAGCAAAAAATCCCCAAATTAAAGTCTAAGAACCATAGAATCAAATCATGCTTAGATCTCGCTCTAATACCATTGTTAGTATCCTAGACATGCCACAGGATATCTCGGCGTGATTCCTATGTGAAATAATCAAGAAGTTTGTGGAAAAAAAACTTACATTGATCGGCTGAGATTCAAAACTTTTCCATGGATGTGAGGAAGCTCCAAGCTTTCTTTGTTGATTCCAACTCAAGGGTGAGTATCCCTATCACCTTCATTTGACTCCTTTAAGTGCTAGCTTGAACAAAAGAAGTAGAATTTTACCCTCCAAGAGAAGCAACAATTTGGCCAGGAGAGGAGTCCATTCGGCCTTGGTGAAACAAGGCTATTCGGCCAAGACAAGGCCAATTCGGCCAAGGCAAGGCCAATCGGCCAAAGAAAAGCAAGGCCATTTCGGCCAAGGAGAATGAAGAGAGAGAGAGAGAGCATTTTTGACATTTGGTTTTTCAAAACTTAATTATCAAAAATCAACACCCAAAAAATGTGTATATCTTTCAAAAAGAAAAAGCAAAGTGTGTTGTGTAAGTTACCATAATTACTCTCAACCACTTCCATCAACTTAAATTACAAGTGATGTAAGTTGGTGGGTCCCACACTTAAATTCAAAATTCAAGTTGGGTGAGACTACACACTTCGGGCTCAGATTCGTTCAATTCGATTAAACGAATTTTTCATTTCGATGTAATTAAATCCAATTTAATTAAATAATAATGCCTAGCAAAATTATTCCAAAAGTCGCTTACGATTTAATTCCAAATTAATTCGTTCGCCCGAATTAAAATCCAATTTTGATTCCGCTTTGAAATCCGATTTCAATTAATATATCCAATATATTATTAATCGATTAATTCCAAATCAATCGTATTATCTCTTCTATTCTAATTTTATCCCAGATAAATTCTTTCCGTAATTAATCCCAGATCAATTTTCTCTCTCATAATTAATCTCAGATTAATTCTGTTCGAGTCAAATGTCATCTGTGAATCTCTGGGATGCGACCCAAGAGATCCCTGGATATGTTGGCAGTAAATTCGGTCATCAGACTATCCGAATACGTGCGTACCTAGTACTACGTTCTCACCGATTTACAAGACATGGTTGGCTTCTAGCAAAGCACCGTGCCTACCCAATTCTCCAGAAATATTCTTCTATGGAATATATAATCTATATCAGGCGTAGTATATATAGTATTGCGTATTACTATCCAGTATCGGATGTCACATGCTTGGCCTAGGGCCGGAGTTGTGTCTGCCCCGTACGAAGCATATATCGGATCACAAGTAACTAGTCTATTTAATCATAAAGTCATGACCTAGTCATACTTCCCTGATGGTTGCAACACTTTAGAGTACCAGTTCTGTATCCTTGCGTGATCATCATCTCTATATGACTGAAGTGATACTTCCATCTTGACAACACTCCCAATACACTACGATTCTCAGTATACCAAGAAGGGGCGTACACAGAACCTGTTAAAGCCCCGGACGACCAAAATCAAAGTATACTGATTGTCGCAAGTATTAGCGATGCAAGTCTCAGGTTAAGACCAAATACACCTACCCTGATTCGGACTCCCATAGACACATATTTATACTACCAATGAGATTCCGAGGGGTCTATCCAGAGCGAAGCTGTTTCCGTACCATCAGTAAACAGAACCTCCTATTACACTTGCATGAGTATCCAATACCAAAATATATGAGAAATATGACGTTAAGCTTCCATAACGATTAAACCTTCGTGGATTAATATTGTCTCATATCTTATTAATCGGTAAGAACGTGGTATTAGGTCGTGATTATCCGATTACAGAGACTAGTTTCTAGTGATCCGATATATGCTTCGTACGGGGCAGACACAATTCCTGCCCCAGGCCTAGCATGTGACATCCGATACTGGATCGTAATACGCAATACTTAGTATACTTCGCTTGATAAAGATTATGTATTCCTTAAAAGAATATTTCTGGAGAATTGGGTAGGCACGGTGCTTTACTAGAAGCCAACCATGTCTTGTAAATCGGTAAGAACGTGGTATTAGGTACGCACGTATTCGGATAGTCCGATGACCGTATTTACTGCCAACATATCCAGGAACTCATGGGTCGCTTCCCAAAGATTCACCGATGACATTTGATTCGAATAAAATTAATCTAGGATTAATTATAAGAGAGAGAAAATTAATCTGGGATTAATTATGGTAAGAATTTATCTGGGATAAAATTCGAATAGAAGAGAGAACGCGATTAATTTGGAATTAATTGATTAAATAATATATTGGATATATTAATTGAAATTAGATTTCAATGCGGAATTAAAATTGGATTTTAATTCGGGCAAACGAATTAATTTAGAATTAATTCGCAAGCGACTTTCGTAATAATTTTGCTAGGCATTATTATTTAATTAAATTGGATTTAATTGCGTCGCAACGACAAATTCGTTTAGTTCGAAATTAAACGAACCCGGGCCCGAACGAAGTTGCGTGTTGAGTTATTCGACTTAAATTTGGAATTTAAAAGTGGTGGGACCCACTTGACTTACATCAAGATGTTTGACACTTGATAGAAGTTGTTATTGGTTGAGTAAGGCTTAGATTGCTTTTAAAACACTCAAACCAAATCCAACACACAACTTTGGTATTTAAAGGCAAGTCAACTTTTGAAGTAACACTTACTATTCACAAATCACAAAAACTCTCTCCTTCTCTCAAAATGTCGTGAGCTTCCTCTCTCCTATTTGAAGTTTTGTTGCAAAATTTCTTTAAGCTAGCACTTTCAAGGAGTCAAAGAAGGTGATAGGGAAACTCATCCTTGAGTTGGGAATTCAAAGAAAGCTTGGAGCTTCCAACAAATTCAAAGAAAGCTTTGAAATCCATCATCAAAACCGATCAATGTAAGTTTATTCCGCAAACTTGTTTTTGATTATTCACACACTAAATCATGTTGTAGAGATCCTTGGCATGTCTAGGATACAAACAATGGTATCAGAGCCATATCTAAGCATGAGTGTTTGAACCACGAAAGCTTTGTTCTATATCGCATGTCTTGGCGGTTGTGACTTGTTGGCCAAAGTCAAGGCACTTCTAGTTCATCGACGTGGATTACGAAGCTTTCCCACTGTCAATGGGTCGTGCTTAACTGGAATCATTAGGCTTGTTGAGTCAAAGCCAAGGCTTAGTTGATTCAGAGGAAAAGGTTAGGAAATATATTGGATATATTTACATATATTGGATATATATTTCGGAATTGGAAGTCCACCTACAGGATCTAGGAATTGGATGGGATCCAATTGATCTTAGAGATCTACCTAGTTAAGTTTCATATAGCTTGTTGGCCAAAGTCAAGGTTGTGTGTTATTTAACGGGATCCTAGCCCACTAGGAAACTAGGTTTCCCGAGTACTCAACAGAGGGTTAGAGGCTCGCCGAAAAATAGTGGGAGGCCAGTTTTAAATTTGTAATTTCGTTTAATACTTGCCAAATACGCGCTTTCAAATTATTTTCGTCATTATATATTTATATTAGATGGACTATTATTTTATTATTTTCTTTTAACAGTTGGACTGTACCTGAAATCGTTAATTGAATAGTTAGACTATTGCAATTAAGATGGCTAGAAATATCAACGTTAGGGACGTTAGGGACATTATCATGGGCGAAAATGTCTTTAACGGTGCGAACTTTCCTGAATGGGATATGAACCTCAGAATTGTCCTGGGGGCTGAGAAGATGCTCTATACGATAGAGAAACCTCTTGGGCCTAAGCCTGGAATTAAGCCCACTTGAGCTTGAGCTTTGGAAGACTCACAGTGATGACAACTCAACTGCTCAATCTGTCATGCTTGCTGCAATGACCTCACAATTTTTTTGTCAAAACAAGGGATTGGATCCCTACGAAATGATGTTGAAATTGAGGGACCTTCACCGATCTAACCTAAGATCGCAGAAGTATGAATTGCAGAAAAAGCTCTTTCGCTCTCGTATGTCAGAGTGTACATCTGTCGAGCACTATATGTCGTAGATGATTGCTGACATCGAACAGCTGGGTCAGCTAGGCATAACCTTTAAGGCTGAGACTTCCATAGATTTGATCTTACAGTCTTTGTCTGACAGCTGAGGCGCGTTCATCATGAACTACAACATGATAAACCAAGAGAAGACTCTTGGAGAGTTGATGGCAATGCTGAAAGAAGCAGAGCCAGAGCTTCTAAAAGGCAAGAAGCGCGAGGCGCACTTCGCTTCGACATCTCAGAAAGCCAAGGCTTGGCCGAAGGCTTCTGGAGGTGTGAAGATGAAGAAAAGAAAGGGCAAGGCCAAATCATCAAAGTCTTCTGGGAAGACCAAGGTCAAATCCCAAGATTTCTGCCTACAGTGTGGCAAACGTGGTCACTGGAAGCATGATTTCCGTGAGTATAAGGTGCACATGAAGGAAGTGAAGGCGGGCAAGGCTCTGGCTTCAGGAATGTTTGTTATTGAAATAAACATGTCTACTTCTAGTTTTAAAATTGGATTTTTGATTGTGGATGTGGTACTCATATATGTACTGATGTGCAGGATCTGTAGATTAGCAGGAGACTGGCTTTAGGAGAGATCGACCTCCGAGTTGGAAATGGGACTAGAGTCGCCGTTTTGGCTGTTGGGACCTATATTTTGGAACTGCCATCGGGGCATGTACTTACTTTATCAGACTGTTATTATGTACCTAGTTTGACTAGAAAAATTATATATGTATCTTGTTTAACCCAATGTGGGTATACTTTTGTATTCTGAAACACTGGGTGTTTTGTTTATAAAAATGATTTTGAGATATGTAGTGCTGATGTTAATAATGGTCTTTATATTTTGAATATAAATGAATATCAAACATACAACATGACAAAAAAGGCTTAAATTAAGTAACAAAAGTGAAACTTATATGTGGCATTGTCGTCTGGGACACATTAACAAAACTCGTATATCCACACTTTCTAAAAGTGGATACTTGGACGAATTTGATCCAAATTCATATGACGTCTGCGAATCATGTTTATTAGGCAAATGCCTAAAATACCTTTTTAGCAGTAAATGTGCACGTGCCACCGAACTGTTAGCCCTCGTTCATAGTGACGTATGTGGGCCTATGTCTAGCCAGGCTAGAGGTGGATATGAATACTTAGTAACCTTTACGGATGATGCATCGCGTTATGGTTATTTGTATATTGTCCATGGTTTTAAGCTTAAACATGGGTGATCAGCTAAAAAATCGGTAAGGGCTTGGTTTTTTATGGCCTTTTGGGGTTCGTCCTGTATGTCGAATTCCGATAACGAAAGAGACCAAAACCCTAATCTTTGATGCAAATTTGGATGAAAGAACATGTATTTCACTATATTGATCTTTGTAACTAGATACACAATAGTCGGCCTAAGATAGGCGCGTAATTTAGTACACGTAAAATACAAAGACAGTCACAATTTCTCCAATGGAGAGTAATTACATTCATATTTCAACAATTACCTGCTGAGATAATAAATGGCTCTTTCTACACCTATGTTATCGTCCTGCGCGATCATTCCAGCTACGGACTGCACCTCGGTAAATATGTAAAGCTTCATTGGCCGTTCTGGCACGGAGGGTACCATTACCGGTGGCTTTGCTAAATAGTTCTTCAGGCTTTCGAAGGCTCTTTGATGCTCTTCTGTCCAGACGAAATCGTCATTTTCTTTTAGCCTCAGTAGAGATGAGAAGGCTTTAGTTTTCCCTGTACAATTTGAAATAAATCTTCTTAAAAATTTGACTTGCCCTAAGAACCTTTGCAACTCTTTTTTTTGTTTCTGGGAGGTTTGGCTTCCATGATCGCCTGAGATTTATTGACATCAATTTCAATTCCTCTCTGATGGACTAGAAAACCCAAAAAGTTCTTTGTGCTGACCCTGAAAGCACATTTGGCAGGGTTAAATTTTAGTTTGAACTTCCTCATTCGTTCAAAAGCCATTCTCAAGTGATTAAAATGCTCATCCATGGCCATAGACTTAATCATTATATCGTCTACATAAACTTCTACAAAATCATTAATCATGTCATGAAAGATCAAGTTCATAGCTCGTTGGTAAGTGGCCCCGGTATTTTTTAGACCGAATGGCATCACTACCCACTCATAACATCCTAAAGACCTCAAGCATCTAAAAGCCGTTTTTTGAATGTCATTTTCGGCAATATAAATCTGGTTATACCCTGCATACCCATCCATGAAGGAATACACTTGGTATCCCGCGGTGGAGTCTACTAAAGAATCTACCGTAGGCATAAGGTATTGGTCTTTTGGCGTTGACAAGTTTAAATTTCTAATGTCTATGCAGATTCTCAACTTTCCAATCTTCTTCATGACTGGGACGATATTTGATAACCATTCTACATATCTGGTTGTCCTGATGAATTTTGCCTTTAATAGACGTTCGACCTCTTTCTTAATGTCAGGTATGACATTGGGTGCAAACCTCCTAGGGGTTATTTATATGGTTGGTAGTTTGGTAAAATAGGCAACCTATGCTCTACCAAAGTTTTATCTAAACAAGACATTTCCTCATAGTCCCAAGCAAAACAATCTTTATACTTTTTTAAGAGAGAAATTAATTCTTCACATACATGGGTATCAAGTTTCTTACTGATATAAGTATTGCGTTTGTCGTCATCATCTCTCATGTCCACTTATTCCAAAACGTCTTGTGCCCTTGTAATGCTCGTCTTCTGATGTTCATTCGGAGTATATTCTAAATCGTTTTCTTTCCCCATGGTTGTTCGTCCAATTCATTTTTTCGTCCGTCCAAACAATCCACCTCATATGCCTCTCTGATTCTGCCTTCTATCTGATGCGTTATCAATTTTCCTTTTAAGGCTGAGATTACAGTCTGGGTATCATTTTCGATTTCATGTTCCCGTATATAAGCCATTAAATTGGCTCTGGTAGCCGCGAGTGCAGCTTGTTCTTTACTCCGTTCGCCCTCCATTTGAATTGCTAGTTTCATGGCCGAATGTTGGCCTTTCAAAGTCCACTATAGTTGGCCTTATTTTGACGAATAAATCATTTAATAACTCTGTGGTGTATGGCTTATCATTTTGGGCCACTACGGATGGATTCCCCATTTTATCTGACACTCTAGCCGGTCCGTAATTCCCTTTGTACATGAAATATTCCGCCGAATTTATTTCTGCTGCGAAAGGTCTATTATCGGCGTGTACCACTTCGACTCCGTTCTTCTGATTCCAAAAAACCAAACATTGATGGAGAGAAGAATGAATACATCGGCTGTCGTGGATCCAATCTCGTCCCAAAAGCATGTTATACGTGGTCGATCCGTCTATAACAAAAAACACCATTATCTTAGTGGTGCTCCCTACCTGTAAGTCTAATGGGACGACTCCTTTATCTTTTATTGTTCCCTCATTGAAGCTTGTGAGCACTACTTCCGTAGGGATAAGGTCGGCCTCTGACTTCACTAATCATCCCAACATCCTAGCTGGGATAACGTTAATAGCCTCCCCGTTGTCGATCAACACTTTGGTGACTGGTATTCCATTTGCCTTTGCCTTCACATACAATGGTCGGAGATGTTTTGTCATTTACTGTGGCGGTTTTGGGAATGTTACTTTCACAGATATTCCTATTTCCATTGTTTGTCCATCACTTACACCCTCTCGAGGTGAATCTTCCTCTGCATCCCATCCGGAAGGTGGCAACGTAGTCGAGCCATTGTGCGATGTATCACTGGAGAGTATCCTCTGTTTCTTTGCCATGGTTACGATCTGTTTTATTTTGGGTTTTTCGTATAGCACGAGATACGGGGATCGACCCAAGTCTTCTCCCAGTGTCCCCACGGCTGGATTTTCGGCTTCGTATAACTCCTTAAGAAGCCGACTTTGAGTTGTCCCTTTTCTCTGTGCTTCGGCACTAACATTTATTTCTTCTTCTACATCTGTCAGCTCATTGTCCAAAACCTCCATGCTTTCCATGGTAAGCATCACAAACCATGTCTCCTCCCCGTCGTAGACATCTTCACTCCTTCCACGGGTCACATTATTGTCCCGTTTGAACTTTTTAGAGAGCAAGTAATGATTAGCCACAACCGGTGGCATGCTGCCAAACTGAATAACAATGGGTGGTTCTTCATCGTCCGTCTCATCTCGCTTCTTTCGTCGATCAAATTTGGTTCAGTCTTTACAATCCGCACTGATTCCCTCTTCTCCACTACCATCCTTAGTATCCACAACTAATCTTCTTTTCATAGGGGTGTCAGTTGGGAGGACATGGCCTCGCTTTTCATGGTTAATGAGAGCTTTCACCTCACACTGATGGCGCATCATTCAGTCATAATTCCTTTTATATCGTCTCAACTGCGTCCTTGTCATTTCATCCACAGGAACATAGTTCATCCATTGCTGGCTATAGGAATGCCAAACGTTGGGCCGATGAAACCTCAGCCTAAAAGTCCAGATGTTCTGGACGAAGTTTGAGTGTTCTCCATAGAAATTTGGTGCGAAGGTTTTCAGCTGCCATGCTGCCGGCTCCCTTTTTGGTGGCCCCCTTTCACAAGTTTCTTCCATCCATTCTATGTTGTTCTGACAGAAAATACACAAAATTTATGGAACCTTTCCTTTTTGGTGCAGCTCTATCCTCTCAAGAGCACTAGGGCGTTGGTCGTTCTGATCTTCATCTATGACCATCTTAAACTTTGGAAAATTCATCTTAGTCAGGTCAGAATTAATCATATTCAATTCCAACGGTTTAGGGAACGGGTTATCGTCCACAGCCATCTTGTCTTTTTTTTCGAACATTATTCATCCAGATTCTATAGCGTCCTGTAACACATTCTGAAACATAAGGCAACTGTTAGTTGAATGCGATCATGCATTATGTCACTTATAATATTTTTTGCCGCTAACTTGCTCGGGGCTTGACAATTTGTGGCGGTCGCTTAATTTAATTTGTTTATCTTTATATAATTGATCAAATATGGCATCAAGTTTAATGATGTCAAAAGAAAAAGTCCTATTTTTTTTTATCATTTTCTATCTATGGGCGTGGCTCAACCCACGTCTTACAGACATATGACTTTCCCTTAAACGATTCGGCCAGGCATAGGTCGGCCTATTCAACATTCATTTCTCATATCTCATAGTTTGCATTCCTATAATAAGTCCTCATACTAGCATTCTTCATTAGCTCTTCTTCCATCAACAATCGTTCATATCTTACTACACTAGTGGTGAGTTGGAGGAGTCCCAGAACTCTCGATCTTGGAATTTATTTTTTAAGTCAAAGTTAAGACAACTTTGAGCTATTTTTACAAATTCTTTTTCTGGCAAAGGTATATAGCATCAGCCTCGAACCTCTTTAAATCTTTGCAAAAACATTTCGGCCTACTCACCTGGCAACTGTCTCAACTTTGCCAAATCGGCCAAGGTCACTTTAGACTCGGTTTTATAGAACTGCGCATAGAACTGTAGGGGTTTTTAGGGGCTGAATCCGGTAACGCAGCGGAAGCGGTGGAAAATCATATTTTCCGATTTCAAAACTTTTTCTCGGATTAATTAAATAAACATATTTATTTAATATTCCAATAATCAAATTATGAAATAAAATTCAATAAATCATATTTAGGTGAATTTACCAAATTACCCTTACTTGGTATTTTTGTCCATTTTAGTCTGAAATTGATCAAATCAATTTTGAATGATTCTAAATCATTTCTAAGATGAACTTAGCATGTTCAAAACATCAAAACACCAAAGCAACCAAAATCCCCAAATTTACTTCATTTGGCCGAGAGCCTCACTAAGGTTCCAAGTTGTGCACTTTGTCATTTCATGCTTCAAAACACATCAAGATGTAATCCAATCAACATGAAACTTTATATGCATCATATACACATCCAAATACACAACATATATGAAAACCCCCAAATTTGGAATTGGTCATGAACCCTAATTTTTCAATTTCCTCAAATTTGACAAATTAGACCAAATAGTTTAAATCAATTACTTTAATCATCATTCTTCCATCCAATCCAAGTCTCAACACAATGAAACAACTCAAGATCAAATCTAGGTCATTTAAGAGTGGGTCAATAACTCTAGATTAGCAACATGCTTTCCAAAACCTTAAAAGAAAGCTTATTACTACAATAGTCATACACTTCCTTCATCACACATGCTTTACACCTCCATCAAAACTTCCATCAACAAAAACCACAAGGAAAAAAGAAAGAAATAACCTAAGAATATCATATATTAAAGCCTAGAACCTAAGGAACAATTTCCTTACTAATAGCAAGTTCAAGAAACTTACTAAATTTCCAAGCTTTCTTGATTTTATCTTTCTTTTCTCAAGCTCCCTTTTGTTTCTTCAATGGAGTTTATGTTTGAAAAGTGTATTAGGTTAAAGTGTAAATGAAAAACAAAACAATATATACTTATTACAATAAGGCCTTGGCCGAATTCACCAAATGGAATAATAAGCAAATTTTGTTTTAATTTCATTTCAATTTCATTAAATCAACTTGCATAAATATCTTAATAACACTTTATAGATATTTATATTAAGTCAACAAAGGCAACTTAATCATTTAAACCAAATATCCAAATGTTAAGATATTTATATTTTAATTAATTTAAGCATTTAACAATTAAATAATTAATTAATTAATTAAATACAAATATATTAAATATATGTATAATATTTACATTAAATATTAAAAACATATATTCATTTAGGATATAAGTCAAATAACTCATTTTGACTATTAATTAATGTGTATTTAAATTAATCAAGTATTAAATGTAAATATACAATAATTAGGCAAATGACTATCTAGTCCCTTTAGCATGTATTTTGCGTTTAACCTTTAAACGACTTTATAAATAATCAATATTATTTATTAATGTTGCTCTAGTGCTCTACGAGTATGTTTCATTATTGAGACTCTCTAGATTCAGGTATATCCGTCACGAAATCAAATTTCATGTCCATAATTTATCCACCCGTAGATTATGACGATCACAGATAATCTCGCTGAACCATACAGGTCGAGGTCATGAAAAAAGTATAATTCCTCCGTCACAGGTATCCGGATAAATCCCAGAGATACAGATGTAAACGTCAAATCTCTATCGGGATTATCCAGTCGACTATTCCATTAGCAATCTCTAAAAGAATGTTTAGAACTAGCTTCTAAACTTTACCACGGGCCCATGGTTTTATCTGATTGCTAATCATATGGACTACCTATGCTCTGATACACAGAACTGACAGATCCTATCTTGATACACATAGGACACCCTGAGGATCTGTCTACACCCAACGAACAGGCGGAGGTCTGATCTAAATATATCGGTGACGTGACTGCCATCTAAGTGTAGAAGATGTCTCATGTGCCCACAATGGCATCTCAAGTCTAAGAATCACAAGTGCTACTCAACCCGAGAAGATTCTTATTGACGCTGGTGTACCATCCATTAAGAATCTTCGGTGACTCGTTCAGTGTTTATCCGCTATAAACACCTACACGTCTATACTAGTCTCCAAGACTTATGGTTCATTGAGAAACCATTGGAATCATATATTCCAGTATACGACATGTACCGGTCTCAACGGGTTTACTATACTGACCAAGTAGTGTAAACCTTGACCAGGAACTGTCTGAGAATGACAACGTCATGATACTACTCAATGTCCGTTGCGACGCTTTTGCAACAGTACCATGACTAATCATTCTAAGGTCAATACGTCTTTACCATTTAATAAGATAGATTATATTATAGAAACTGCATATATTATTCATAATAATAATGTTTTACAGAAGTATTTAACAGAAATACAACCGGGAATTGGCGCTCTGAGCACCAACCTCAACATGAACAACTGCTCCATTTGGTGCCAGTTCTCCACCGAATTGGGTGGTAGGCTGATATACTAGGAAAATGCTATTCCTGATAACGAGCCATGGAATAATCTCAGTTTATAGAAATCATTTGTCTCTCCACACTGAAGAGTAAATCGCCTTATATGTTCTATAGTGGAAACTTCCCCAGACCCCGTAAACAGAGAGAACTCTGGTATTTTATAATTCATGGGCCATGGATACACTAAATCAATCCAATCCAGATACGATTTTTGATATCTCGGCCGAATTGACCTCAGCCCCAAACCGAATTGATTTTGGAGAATCTCAGTCATTTGTTCTCTTAACATATCGTTGCCATTGAATGGCACCCCTACATGCGGTGGTTGTTGCCCCCTTACCAATGGAACATGGTCTTGACCATGTCCTTGTAAACCTTGGGGCAACACTAATTCATGTTGTATCACATTCGGCCCTAGGTGTGGGCCTAAACCAATAGGATTTGCCCATCCTCGGGACATTGCTTGGTCCAGCCTCATGATTGCTTAACATAGGAGGAGGTGTGATCCCTGCTGGGATTGCCCCCCCCCCCCCGTTTGCTCATCTAGCCATTAGCTCATTTAATGAACTCATGTATTTGGCCATGTTTTCATAATGCGAATTACTAGTCGAAATGAACTTATCTATAACATGAGTATTTTGAAGTCTAACATGTTCAACAACGCCCTGGGTGAATTCACCGAACAAGATGAGCATCACATTAGGATTGAACTCTCTCATAGTGTCATAACGACTTGTTTCTATTAAACCCTCAAAATGGCCCACTACAATTGGAACGTGAGGTTGGTTGGTTTGCTCAAATCCCGCTTCCTCCGTACTTGAACCAGTCTGAGCATTCTTTTTCGGAGGCATCTTCACTTCTTGCATCAAATTCTCCCACTATGTTCGCCAAAAACTGTTTGCACAATTTTTAGTTAATACGTGTGTAAGGTTCAAACCTCCTGAGACACAGTCCCAAAAAGGGGTGATTGATTCCAAGAAAATGCCTCCAAGGGGCACAAGCACACATATTACAGCCCTAAAGATTACAAAGCTAAGAACTGAAACTACTTGCTCATTTCGAGTCTTTTTTCTTCTTTTTTTCTTTTTTTTTTTCTTATTATACTTGAGCATTTTATAGTGCATGGCTCCGCCAAACGCTCGAACGGTTTCGCCGTCCTCAGCTCATTAAGCCCCCATGTTTCCTGCTCACATGTAACTGCTGGATTATACGCGCAACCGCTGGATCGTGCATGCAACTGCTGGGTAACTTCGTTGTCTTTAGCCCATTAAGCCCCCACGTTCCCTGTTCACATGTAACTGCTGGATCATGTACGCAATCGTTGGATCGTACATGCAACTGCTGGGTAACTTGCTAGATCGTGGGGGTTTTTGCCTGTCTGTGAATAACCGTAAGCGCGTCTACTTATAGTTAGCCATGGTACCTTCGTTATTTATCTCTCATCGTTCTTAGCTCGTTTCTCGAATCGTCATGAGTTGAGTCTTTCTGGGCCGAATCCTTCTTCATCCCATCCAGAATGACGCCATGTCTTTTCGTCCTTAAATACATCATGTCTTTTCGTCATTTGATATGTTCGGCTTTTTCGTTCTTGGGAGAAATTTATTTTCTGTTAACACGGGACAATATGAAACATAAGAGCATGCTTGGTGCTTGGACTTGAATAGTTAAGTCTCTCGTAAGAATTTTCACATTAAAGTTGACGGTTGAGTTTATTGAGTGGCAAGAAATGTAGGATTCCATTTTCTTCTTAATGAACCTTGAAGCTTCTCATTTCTCAATGAACTGAATATTGAAATTGGAACGATTCGTATTCAACTTCAAAGCGAGAAAATTAATTATTCAAATATTTCGAAGCGCGCCTGTTATTTCTTCATTTCTTTACCCGTACAAAATCATTTAATCAAAGAAAAATGTTGGTTTGTCGAGAGAGCATGTCCGAATAGGTAAATTAGATTTTCACTTTTAACTACAATAAAAAATTAGTTTGTCTGTTCAGACATGTCTTCTAGCATACCCTTTGGGAAAATTAGTACAACTCTTAATCAAAATGTGACAATTACAAGAGATGGAAAAAACATATACTCTATTTTTTAGGATTAATATATAGATTAAATGATGGATTAAATTAATATTGATATTTTGTGACAAATTATTTGTTATCATAAAATTACAATATTTTTATGAGTGAATTTACTCCCATTTTAATCTCTTTATCATTTTCCAATTCTTTTTTACCCATCCCATGTACAGTTGCAGCATTAAACCATCATCAATGTTCTCGATCTTTATTTATTTTCTTGAGAACTTAAATTATCTTTCAAGTGCTTGCTGATAAAGTTTAGACTCACCCACTTATTTCTAATTTTTCATAAGATTTGCGAATTAATTAGCTGATATTATGATTATTTATTTCTGAAGTTTTTTTTTTTTTTTTTTTTTTTTAAAAAAGATATTTAAACTTGAAATCTTCAAGATGTCATAAACTATTGATATTAGAGATGAAAATGAATAAACCAGGAAGTAATAACGAGGAGGAAAAAAAAGATAAGACAAAGTAAATCAATCATCAAAATGTAAATCAAATACGGCAAAAATCTGAAAGATGCTTCAGAGATTTCTTAGAAGTGGTGATATCCTCAAATATGGAAAAAAATCACACTCACTGGATACTTTGTGATTTTGAACATAATCCCAAGTGATACTCTCAGTCTCAGCATCCATAATTGTCCCTTCTTTTTCCCCCCTCTCTCTGTAAAACCCCCTTTTAAAACCAGAAAATTTAATCGTGATACCCACATTGCCAGCTCTCTCAAAGATAAAATGGGAACTGTCTTCTTGGTTAGTTCATCAAAATTATTCTCTCTTATTTATTTATTCATTATTATTATTATTAGGAAAATGGGTGGTACGTAGCATGAAGACTCTGGGAAAGGAAATTCTGAAAGAGGTTGTTTCAGGTTCAGCAATTTCTGCAACAAAATAATATGATGAATCATCATCCAAAAATAAGAGCTCTTGTTGTAGATGATAACATGGTCATCAGAAGAATTCACCACAGGCTCTTACAAGATCTTGGCATTGAACATCAGATGGTGGTGAATGGCAAAGAAGCTGTCGATGTTCATTCTTCAATCTTCAGGAAAATATTTTGACCTCATTTTGATGGACATGGACATGCCTGTCATGAATGGCATTGAGGTATGTATGTATGCATGCGCCCGACCGCGGTTCGGTGGCGGTGGTTCTGGTTCCTACTGAATGAGAAACCAGAACTGAACCGTACTGTACGATTCCGATTCCCTATCGGTTTCGGTTCGGAACCAGTGCAGGAACTAGAACCGTAATCGGAACCAAATTACCACTAAGGATTTCACAAAATTTATTTTATTCATATATAAATTAATAATTTTGTTATATATCAATGACTAAATTATGAGTCCTTTATAGAATATGATACGAGTGTTAAACATTCATGAACTTGTTTTAGTTAAACAAATACATAAAATAATGATAATTGGTAATTTAGTAATTATGTAATATTCATATAATCACAATACACACTATTAAGTTAAATATTTCTGGAAAAAAAAAATTAACAATACATTGATAAATTAATTTTTTATTAATTAAAATATTAATTAATAAATATTAATTAATAAAATTTTTTGGTTCAGTTCGGGTTTTGACCCGGTTCAATTTTGGTCCGATTTGGGATTTGAAATCGAACGGCAGTTAGGGCTACATCATGCACGAATGTACATGCAACTGACTGAACAAATGTTCATTAAAAATCTGTACAGATCAACTGCAGACGTTGATAAATTTCATGTCATGACATGCGTTAATGATCAATATAGCCATTTATGTAGGCCGTGCAAATATATACTTTTTAATATATTACCATCTAAAGTCTACTATATATACATTTACAGTGTTTCTCAGAAAATTTATTATCTACTATTGATGCTTCTCAGTCTAAATAATAAGATTTTGCATATTTTTTTCTCTACTGTTATATAGAAAGCAAAACATGTACACTATTAAATAGATTGGATTATTAATTTAGTGTATAATATAATTGAATTATAAATTATACTTTTTATTGATTTTTTTTTTTATAATAAATGTAACTATTTATATTTGTTAACCATTAATTTAGTAAAATAGTTT
This sequence comes from Zanthoxylum bungeanum, assembly GCA_019454045.1. Classification (NCBI taxonomy): domain Eukaryota; kingdom Viridiplantae; phylum Streptophyta; class Magnoliopsida; order Sapindales; family Rutaceae; genus Zanthoxylum; species Zanthoxylum bungeanum. Next base: position 350,425 of record SKCR01010134.1, read on the forward strand.
AAATAAAAATAAAAATAAAATAGTTTTTTTTTTACAATTATTAAATATTTTAATAAAAAAAAAATTACACTATTAAATAGTTTATTAAATAAAAATTAAGATTTTTTATTTTTTAATACATAAGTCATACTATTTAGTTTCCTCTGATTATTCCAATAATTAAATAATTTAATTAATAAAATATAAATTTAACAAAAATATTATTCAAATTTACCGGATAAGAGTTGGCTTTAATTGATGGTTATATTGCACCCACCATAATTAATGCTCTCATTTTATCCTATTTTATAATATATGCACCAAACATGAGATTTAACTAAAAATAGTCCAATCCCATTCTTAAATTCTATCCAAATATGCCCTAACATAACACTTGTATGAGATTATATTAGGATTGATGGAATACGATAAAATAAAATGAAATGTAATTTAAAATATTTAAAAATTATTATTTGGATTAATATAATATGATGAAAGGGAGTGTGAAGATAATGAAATTGAGTGTAACAAAAAGAGCCACTAAACCACTAAAATTTAACTGTCCAAACCGAAGTTTTGATGAAACATAACTTTAAAAAAATCACATTATCTGTGAAGATGGATTACTCATTGAAAAAATAATATTAAATTTTTTATTTTTTATTTTTAAAATTTAAAATTTAAAATGCCACAATTGTCTTTAAACTTATTTAATTACATAACATTCCATTAATTATTTTTTTTACCAAATAATATTTTAGAGCATTACATTATAAATCTTTTTTTTTTCAAATAAGATTATAATACATTACTCTTCGTTCTATTTGGTTTCATAATTACATCTCATTAAAAAAAAATCTATTTATGTCAATCCAAATATAACCTAAATATACTCATTTTAAGCGTAGTTCATTTTATTAAGTTAATGACTAAATTAAAAAATATAAATAATATAAATTTTATAATTGTATTATTTGTCTTTTAGATAAAATTTATATTTTTTAATCATTTTATTTAGTCATTATTTTAATATAATGAGGAATCTCTCATTATAAAGCGAAAAATTATAATATATAAGTATGATTATGTCAGTCCACTAAGTATGGTAAATAAAATACAACACTGTTTTTAGTACCCTCAAGAAAATATCAAAACCAGAAATAAACTCATGCGTATACAAGCCAAATGTAGGTAGGGTCCAGGATCTCACTTGATGTTCTGGGTTCGAATCCAGGGGGTGCACTTCTTGTAAGAGCCTGGGACAGCCGGTGGTTTTACCTGCGCCGCGGCCCAGAATGGGTGGTTTGGTGGCGGGGTTTCCATCGTTTCCAAAAAAAATATATATATATACAAGCCAAATAAATTTCGATAGATCAAAGTGTATGACTAATGAAGATTGGAGGTGTTCCTAATAGCATTTCTATATGTGAGAAAAATCTACTGTTATCATCAATTTTTTTTTTTGGAATGGTTGGAAATTTCGACGTCAAATCATATTTTGCGGGCTTAAGTGGAACATGAAAAAAATCTGTATGGTTGACTAGTCAACCAACTCTTTGACAAATTCAAGAGGCGCTTGAGCGGCGCTTGGGCGGGTTAGAATATCAAAACATCTTGCACCGCCAGACTTTGACAGCATAAGCCGTATTAACTCGTTCATAACCAGCCATAACTACCATGTATTCTAACATGTTAACCACACAATTTCATATACAAAACACAATCAAACACTTAGCCTCATCATAGCTGAAATACATCAAACACAAAGCATCTAATAATTAAATTTCAAAGCCCTAACTTTCTTACCTCTTCAAGATGTCCTACACATGCTCAATGATTTCCCAAAGCTTGTTTACACTCTAAGATGCTTGATTTTCTTCTTGTTTCTCTTAAATTTTGCTAAGGAAAATCTGAATTCTCTATCTCCCTCTCTTTCATTCTCGGCATTAAGGAGGAAAGAATGGTGAAATTTTTGTTGCTTTTCTCCTTGTATATTTTAGGCATAGAAAATGATAGAAATCACAAAGATATGTCTAGAAATTTTTGGATATTTTCTCCATGCGTGGGCTGGCCCAAATAGGGCTTATATACTTATTTTTTTTTTTTTGCATACTTCTTGGCCCAAATATGTATTAATTTGGACCCAAATCTGACTTAGTTAGTTGCTCATTTAGGAAAAATGCTTGACTTATCTATGCGACGGTATCAAGATCACTGAAAACATACATATATATCTCAAGTTATGATCGAAATATCAAGGATAATATGAAAATACAATTGAAATAAATGGATACTGGAACTGTAAAAAATATATCGGGTTTCTGAAAAAAAATCTATGAACGATGAATTCACACATGCATAATTTTATACTAGATAATATTTCACACATTTAAAAAATAACCATCGTGATCATGTCGTGGAAATCGGGATGTTACAATTTATTGTTCGTTTAGATGATTGAGGAAGACATTAATATCTATTCGATTAGTGTAGTGAAGTTGTCGAATCTAATCACTTAATTTTACAATGACTTTCATTTTCCTTATCCACTTCATTGTAACTTGCAATTCATCCAAATTAGCAGTTGCCTTTTTTTTTTTAACTTTTTTTACTTTTCTCAAAAGCATGCATCAGCATCTGGAGGCATACAAAATACAAGAACCAGGGGTCAATTCAAGTGCTGTAAAATCAAATCTATTAACGTAATTAATTCAATAATGACAACTTTACATTCAAATTTATCATGAACTTTTCCCTTTTTGCAAGTAAAAAACGTTTGCCTAATTTCGTGTACAGTACCACCACTTAAATAAAATAAAAATAAAAATAAAGATAAAAATAAAGAGTTTTGGAGCAAGCAATGGCAATGCAATGACATTTATTAGTTGTGTTGACTTTGTCTCTTGTTCTTTGTATTATATTTCAAAGCATTTACATTGCCAACTCATTTTCACTCCATTTATTACTTCATCAATTTTGTTTTGTCATTTATCAGTTCAATCACTTGACATCTAGCCCATCAGTCTTTTGAAATTTGAATGTTTTGTTTTATATATATACAAATGATATTTTTAGGCGATATTTTTTTATAATATTTTCGTAATATTTCTATTTTAAGTAATTGTATATTTTGGAAAAAGATTAAAATATATTATTGTTTAAAGTATGAATATCACACAAAAATATCTCCTATAATTTTTAATATTCAAATCATTTATTTCTTTCAATTCATTATAAAAAAAGGTCTTTTAATGAACATATAAATTATTATTATAAAAGATAATGCTTGATAATTCGTACGAATTGAATAAAAAATTATACAAAAATAATTATTAGGATAAAAATTTATTGATTTGAATTCGGTGTTGAAATGAGATTTGTACTTAATTTTTTTTGATCTATTATGCTTTATAGTTAGGGTCTGTTTGGTTCAACGAAGGGGAGGGATTTTAATGGAGGGGAGGGGAGGGGAGGAGAGAGATTTTAATTAAATATATGTTTGGTTCAAGGGAGGAGAGTGAAGAGTTTTTAATTAGATATATGTTTGGTTCAAGAAGGGAGGGGGGAGATTTTAAAACTAATTTACTATTTTATCCTTATAACTTGTTATAAATAAAATTAAAACAATATAAGTAGGGATAATTTAGTCATTGCATTTAAAATTTTAATTCATCACTTTCTCTTCCCTCCAAAACCCCCCACTTTTGGAGGGGAGCTAAAATTGGCTTATGAGGGATTTTGCTCCCCTCCCCTTCAAAAAATTGAACCAAACAAATATATTTTAAAATAATCCCTCCCTTCCCCTCCCCTCCCCTTCCCTCCAAAACCCCCCAACCAAACACACCCTTAATGAAAGTTTGTGATTGTCCTAAGGTTCTGACCTTATGCGGAATTAAACACAATAAACAAGACAAGTCATGATTACTATAACTATGGAATTTTAACAGACAATTACAATGTTAACCAACAACAATAAAATCCACAATATCAATTCAAAGCAAAATAAAAATTGCGGAAAATAAAACAATCACACAAAATCAACACAATAATTTTGGTGATGAAGTGGAAAACTCGTGTGAGTAAAAAACCACTCCGAGTATATCGGCTACCAGCCCAATCCACTATATAGAGAAAAACTTACAGCGATGGTCAATACCTATGGTGGCAACTCAACCGACTTAAGTACCTCTAGACTGCAAGAACTCAAGGAACTCCTTAAGCCCGTATCCACGGTTTTCTTCAGAACCCCTGAAGTCTCTGAGTGAATCAAATCCTTATGCACGCCAGAACTCCGACTACCAAACTTCCTCCTAGAGAACTCTGAAGGATTGAGAACTTTGTGTTTGGTTGTGTTGAAGGTTTATCAAAGAATGATTCTCACCATTAACAAAGAAGACAAGAAGATGAAGAAGTCTTCGATGGTGGAATTTGTGTTTCAACACTGTGGATGGTGGCTACATGTTCTATATATAGGTATGGTGAAAAGCTAGGGTTTTTCAAAGGCAAAAGGCTGAAAAATGCGTTCAGATGCGACTAGCGTTCGAATGCTTACTCAAACATTGCACGAACGCGTGCCTACTGGAAAGACTCGTTCGAACGCCACTCGAACGCACCACGAACGGATGCTCTCTGGAATGTCCCTGTTCGAACGCACCAAGAACGTGACTCGAACGTTTGCTCTCTGGAATGATCTCATTCGAACCCAACAACGAACGCGACACAAACGTCTTTCGTTCGAACGCTGAAGCAAACGCGCCACTAAAGAAATTGCTCCAGCTCTGCCAAAAACCAGTCCAATTGCACCAAATTCTTCAAGACTTGTTACAACTCAATTGAACTTGTTTTGTTACTGATATTGCAAATAAAAATAGAACCAACAATCTCCCCATTTGGCATTCCGTGACAAAACACTACCTAATACAAAGACTCGATCTAATACATAACAAAGTAGTCTTGAAAAACAATGCCACCTCAGCAACAAACCTGCTTACCTGAAACATCCACAAACAATAATATATCGTGAAAAACAGTGGAATTATCAAGTATAACATAAAACATGTATAAAACTCATGCATGTACAAGTAGATATTCTTCTCCCCCTTAATCATAACTCTCCTTAAGACGAAGATATCAAAAGGATATTCTACGGTACTACTCCCCCTTAATCTACGCTCCTTTTTTTTGTCACGTAATGACAAAGGATGAAGATACCAGGATAAACAACAAGAGAAAAAAAACACATGCGAGAGTATATGCAAAAAAAACTTACTCCCTCTTACTAACAGGCCCACACAGTTAGCTTAAAATCATACGGGAAGTAAACACTCAAAGATGTGCAACACAAATGGTATGCAATGACATGGTGCACACACACAAGCACATCATGAGGTAAAAAAAAGTTTTTTATCAAGAACTGACTGAAACAGCACTTCAAGCAAATACAATGATACCCAGTCAGTAATCAGTTGTTTATAACATGAAATAATATGCATCATTTTAAAATTGTATAAATACAACACTTATGCATATGACATAAACACCAAAGCATAACAAGCACTTGCGTGAAAAATAAGTGCACAACGAATCAAGGCTTAAGAGCTTGTTTTATGAGCTGGACACAGCCAAAGAAATTCATCTCTTAACAAACAAAATCCACAAAAATAGATGTTCAAACTCAGCACCACTAGAACTTGAAAATAAGAAACATCGGTTGTGTGTTATGTTATTTTCCCCATAAATATCATGAGCTCATAAATAAATACTCTTACGAGTGAAGGGTTTTTGTCATTATCTTTTGAATTTGGCCTATTGGCTCTTTTGCACTTGAGTTTCATGTACATTTTTTTAATTTTTTTTTGCTTTTACAAGGGGATAGCAAGGTCATCTAGTCAAATGTCACACTATTTAGTGAACAAAGTATGGTAGAGGTTAGATTGTTAGTCCAAAAACTCATACATGCGACCAAGCCTTGACATAATAAAATCGTGTATGTGAGGTGCAAGCACAATATATACCAAGAGTTTTTATCACACACACATATGCATATAGAGCGTCAAGAAAAACAAAAACATATTATACATGCATAACCATATATCCTACATACCAGGATCACATGCACATGCTTTTCATGCTCAAACAAGCCCTAAATTATTTTTGGTCTTTTTCAATTTATATTTTTTTTTTATTTTTCAGTTTTAACACGCATACAAAAAAATATAAAGACACACATGGCTTGTCAATATCCAATGGTACGTGGAGTTGTATCCCGAGTACAGATCATACTACCATCCATTCGGAATCGGCTATGAAATTTATGTCCGGGTTTTCATCATATATATCAGGGGACAAATAACAAAAACAAGACACACACACCTTTATGCAGTGAAAAGTAAACGTGCAAAAACATAAAACACACACACACACACACATGCAATGGGAAAAACAAATGCAACTTCTAGGAAGAGTTACACCGGAGTGCACTCTCATCATGCCTGTCAGGATCAAGGCATTCAGAAGTAGTTGGGAAGATATCTTGCTTCCTTACCCAAATTTTCTTAGGAACCTCTTCCACTTGAGAATTCCTAGTCAACACAGCAAGTTTCTCACTAAGGAATTGAGCTTGTTTGGTTAGTGTAGAAACTAGATTTGAAGTAGCAAATCTAGGTGACACACTCTTTGACCTATTTGTATGTTTGTGCAACATGAAACACTTAGGCCTAATATGTTTTGCCTTGCCACAGTGATGGCACACAGGTAAAAATCTCAGATGAAAGCGAGGTTTACCCACAACACCTCTAGATCGAGGTTGGGGAACGGGACGAGGAACAAATAGAGGAATAACATGACTACACTCAACATGTTTCTTGCCTAAGTCATGTTTAGGAGGGTACTACTCTAGACGATGATGCCTTATTGCAATTAGGCTCAACACTAATTCCTAGCATTCGGTCTAGTTTCCTATTCCCACTGAAAGATGCAGACAACTGGGTTATAACATCTTCAAGTTCGATCTCTAAAGTGTGGACCTTATCAACTAGGCTTATATTCCTCTCCTCTAGGTCATCTACCATCAATAGGTTTTGCTCAAATTTGGCTTGAGCTTCATTCTTTTCTAGCTCAACTAGTTTCAACATCTTATTGACCTCTATATTAGTCTTCTTAATAGCTAAACTCTCATTAAACAGTTCAATATAAGCTACCTGAAGACTTTCCTCATCAACAGACTCATCGAGAGAGACTTCTGAATCAACATCATTAACATCGTTCTCTCTCTTATTAGACACACTAACATTAAAGGCCATAAAATTGCTCTTATTCTTAGGAGACTCATCAGAAGTATACCCACCTTCTGAATCACTAAGAGAGGATGTCATGGCTTGCTTACCTTTAGCCTTAAGGTATGTAGGGCACTCAGATCGAATATGCCCATAGCCTTCACATTCATGGCACTGGACACCACGGGGTCTACTACCCATATCTTCTCTGGACTCTCTCATGCTATGCCTACTCTCTCTAGGTTCATCTTCCATATCCCTACTACTGCTATGACCATTCTTCTTCAGCTTAAGAAATTTCTTAAACCTCTTAGCAAACATAGCCAAATCATGATCTGTAAGAGTATTATCATCATCACTAGACGGACCATGAGCAACTTCCTTCGCGATCTTCATCGTTATAGTTTTTGACTTTTTATAACCATGAAGTTTCTTCTCATAAACCTGCAGTTTTCCTACGAGGTCATCTAATTTAAGCTGATCGAGGTCATTGCTTTCCTCGATGGCGATAATCTTGGGTAGGAACTTCTCAGGCAGGGATCTAAGGATTTTCTGAACAATCCTACTGGTATGGATAGTCTCACCTAGGTTAAAACTATAATTAACGATATCGTTAATCTCTGCATAAAACTCATCGAAAGTCTCATCATCTTTCATGTTAGCGACCTCAAACCTAGTAGCAAGATCCTGAAATCTATTATTTTTAATAGACAGTGTGCCCTCATGCACAGTCTGTAGGATGTCCCAAGCATCTTTAGTTATCTCACACATTGAGATTCTCCTAAACTCAGCAAAATAAACAGCACCATGTATGGAATTAACTGCCTTGTTGTTCCTATTGCTAGCATCAAATTCGTTTTTGGTCCAGGTCAATTTGTCTTTAAGGGAAGAAACCCCATCAACTATAACTACAGGAGGTTTCCACTCGTATTCTACTGTCATCAAGACTCTCTCATCTAAGGACTTAAGTAACGCTCTCATGCGAACCTTCCAATGTAAATATTTTGTGTCATCATAAAATGACGGACAATTAAGGGTTGACTACATTCCATAGCTAACGGGTCAAGAATCGAGTTCAGACTCTGATACCAATTGAAAGTTCGTGATTGTCTTAAGGTTCTGACCCTATGCGGAATTAATCACAATAAACAAGACAAGTCCTGATTACTATAACTATAGAATTTTAACAGGCAATTACAATGTCAACCAACAACAATAAAATCCACAATATCAATTCAAAGTAAAATATAAATTGCGGAAAATAAAACAATCACACAAAATCAACACAATAATTTTGGTGACAAAGTGGAAAACTCGTGCGAGTAAAAACCACTTCGGGTATATCGGCTACCAGCCCAATCCACTATATAGAGAAAAACTTACAGCGATGGTCAAGACCTATGGTGGAAACTTCACCGACTCAAGTACCTCTAGACTGCAAGAACTCAAGGAACTCATTAAGCCCGTATCCCAAGGTTTTCTTCAGAACCTCTGAAGTCTCTGAGTGAATCAAATCCTTATGCACGCTGGAACTCCGACTACCAAACTTCCTCCTAGAGAACTCTGAAGGATTGGGAACTTTGGGTTTGGTTGTGTTGAAGGTTTATCAAAGAACGATTATCACCATTAACAAAGAAGACAAGAAGATGAAGAAGTCTTCAATGGTGGAATCAAATAAGGTTGAAAGCTTTGAGAGATTTTGGCTCAAGGAATTTGTGTTTCAACACTGGGGATGGTGGCTACATGTTCTATATATAGGTAGGGTGAAAAGCTAGGGTTTTTCAAAGGCAAAAGGCTGAAAAACGCGTTTAGATGTGACTGGCGTTCGAACGCTTACTCAAACGTTGCACGAACGCGTGCCTACTGGAAAGACTCGTTCGAACGTACCATGAATGGATGCTCTCTGGAATGTCCCCGTTCGAACGCACCAAGAACATGACTCGAACGTTTGCTCTCTGGAATGATCTCGTTCGAACCCAACAACGAACGCGACACAAACGCCTTTCGTTCAAACGCTGAAGCGAACGCGCCACTAACGAAATTGCTCCAGCTCTGCCAAAAACCAGTCCAATTGCACCAAATTCTTCTAGACTTGTTACAACTCAATTGAACTTGTTTTGTTACGGATATTGCCATTAAAAATTGAACTAACAATGAATAAATAAAAATTTATATATAATTGAATCTTAATCATAAATAATCAGCCTGGATCCAAATTTAAATTTTAAACTTTCAAATTCTTTACACATTCACAGTCCTAGCCTGTAGACATATCCGATTTTATTTATTTTTTTAATCTTTTGTTTTCACAACAAGAGACGAACCTAATGAGTCATTTATTTAGCATACATCGAATGCAATTGCAAATCAAACCTACAACAATCCGTTTGGAATCGTTTTAAATGCTCTCTCTAGTTTATATATATACGCAGAGAACTAATCCTATATGTTTGTTAATTTTGGGGGTGTGTGTGTGTGTTGGTTTGGTTATTTTCATACGTTGACGTATCGGGAATCGATCTGTCTGGTTAGATCGTGGGGTTCAACCTTTCCCGGAAAGGTCGCGGTAGGTTGAGGGAGCAGCGCCCTTCGTGGGGGCAATGCCCCCAAAATAAAAAACGAAATTCAAAGGCAAAGTTAACCGAAATAATTGATTTCATGTGTTCTGTAATGAAAAAGACACGATGTCTTACATTGTCGCGATAATGAAAGGCTGAGAAATAAAGTTGTATTTTGGCTCATATTGTCGCGACAATAGTTACTCATTGGCGCGACAATGATACGCTGATACAAAAGGATTATCGGACTTATATTGTCGCGCCAATGAATAGTCATTGTCGCAACAATATGAAGCTTGCGCCGATTGTTGTGACAATGGCTTGTCATTGGCGCGATAATGAGACGCTGGTTCATAAAAGCATAATTAAAAAGTATGTATTTTATAGGTAAATCTTGGTTGCCTATAAATATAGTATGAAAATGATTGATTATATAGAACATTTTTCACATATAGAGATCTCAAGTAGTGATCCAACAATATTGTGTTGTATCTCTAAATTTTATTATATTCTAGAGTGTACTTGTCCTATAACCATTACAACACATATTATAGGCAAATTATTTTAAGAAATTGTCCTACGTACCTCAAAAACTAGATTCTCCACAGTAAGTTCCCCAATAATATACACATATCAAAAGAAAAGAAAATTGCATTATATCTTGATTGTATTGGAGTTCCGTTTTTGGTCTAAGAATGGTTGGTATAAAAACAGTTATATATATATATATATATATATATATATATATATATATATATATATATATATATATGAGTTATGCTAATGAGTGTCATTAGGATATTCGTTAAGAAATCATTTAAGAAAAATTTTGACATCATTTTTATGGGAAATGTAAAAAACTGTCAAATCATTAATAATTTTTCTTTTTCCCATCAAAATTTTTCTTAAATGGATTCTTTTTCCCATCAAAATCATTAATAATTAGCATTTATATATATAAAAAGCAAAATTGTAAATGAACCAAGGAAATAAATAATATTGGGGCAGTGTTGTATTGAAGAGACAATAAAAGCAGAGTAGTGGCCAGTGGGTGAGGGTGAAAGATAAGTGGGGCCCAGCCCTCATGGAACCCTGATTGTCGGTGAACCAGCCAACATGGCACGCGTTGGTCCAAGCACCCTCCTAATGTGCAGATTCATTTTGATTTTATAAATCTCAAACTGAACGGTTCATGTTTTTAAAACTAAAATTTGAAATTCATGATTAAAACATCCCAAAATCCATGCATAATTTTTTTTTTTTAGGACGAAAAGACATTTTAAATTCTGGTAGAAATTTTTATTTGGAATCGAAATTCGAGATTTTCTACAACACTTATATTTTAAGGATAATTTTTGTATGATTATGTTACATATTAAATTAATTTGATTTGAGGAAGCATAGATCTCCAAGAGATAATATTGGCACTTTTGGGGATCAATAGGTAGGGATGTTCGCGGTGCGATTCAGGTTGTTTTTTACGTTTTATACCTCAAACTGTGCGGATTGGCAGTTTGGGAATTTAGAAACCGAAACCGCAAATTTGATAAGGAAAACTGCAACGGTTCGGTTCAGCGGTTTGGGCAGTTCGGGTCGGCGATTTGAATTATAAATTTCTTAAAGAAAATTTTATGTTTTTTCACATAATATTAAAGAGAACAAATACCTAATTTTTATTAATATTATCATATTGTCATATCATCATTGAATATCTTAAATTTAATGGTTAAAGAAGAAGAAAAGCATAAAATAATGTTTAATTTGAACGTAGGTCGACGGTTTAGGCGGTTCGGGTAAAAAACGCATACCGACCTAAAATTTACGGTTCGGTTCAGGCCAAATCGAAATCATTTTCAATATTTTTCAAAACCGCGCAGTTCGGTTCGGATTGGTGCAGTTCGGGTCGGGTTGCGGTTCGAACCGAAACAGTGAACACCCCTACCAACATGCATCATCTTTCAATACAATTGATCTACACTTGACCCGGGACGCTAATGTTAGTTTAAAGGGAAAATGAGCGAAATCCTAAGTAAGTGAAACTTTACTCTTATTTTATAACTAAACTAAATCTTTTTGTAGTGATTTTTTTATTTATTAATTTGACTATTTAAATTTAAATTAAAAATTATTTAAAGAATAAATATTGTTTGTATTTATTAATTTGATATTTTATCTCTTTATTTGTGATAATTTTTTAAATAATAACAAATATCATTACAAAAAATAAGGTCTTTAGCGTCGAAAAATATGGACGCTAAAGTACAAATTTTGACGCTAAACGCTAAAGATTATTAGCGTCAAAAAATTTCGACACTAAAACATGGACGAGCGTCGAAATAAAAAATTTCGACGCTAAAGTAAAATATTTTGCATCAAAAATATTTCGACGCCAAATTATAATTTTCGACGCTAAAGCACGTATTTGGCGAGAAATATTTCGACGCCAAATGGTTGACCTTTATCGTCGAATATTTCGACGCTAAAGGTGATATAATATTTAAAAATATATATTATTTTATTACCTTTAGAGTCGAATACGCTAAAGGGTATAAGAAAATTATTATTACAAATTAATTTCAAACTAATTTCATAACAAAAGTAATTAAATTTGTTATAAAAAATTATTACGAAATTGTTATTAAAAAATTATAATAATGATATTTTTATTGATATAAAAATAAAATTACAAAATTTATCATAAAAAAAATATAAAATGATAAATAAAATGATAAAATATAATTTTCTATATATTTTCTCCATCTTCACTTTCATATTTTTCATCTTCACTTTCATTTATTTTTTTATTTTTTTCACTATCTTCATTTTCACAATTTCTTCATCTTCATATTCTCATATTAAAAATAAAATAAAATTAGATGTTAATATAAAATACAAAAAATCAAACACACTGTGGGAAAAAAAAATTAGAGAGGAAATATGAGTATAAGAGAAAGAAAGTGAGAATAAGAGAAATGAAAGAGTAAATAAATTTATAGGAAAAAAAATAACATTTAGCTACAAAATAGGCTTTGGTTGCTAAATGTCCTCAAATAGAGGGAATTATTTCCGTCAAAATTTTGATTTAGCGTTGAAATTTTTGACTTTTAACGTCGAAAATTTATCGCTAAATGTCAAAAATTTAAATTTAATTGTATTATGGGGATAAATTCAAATTTTAGAAAGAGGGAATTTGAAAATTTTAAATTTATCTATTAGCGTCAAAATATTTGACTTTTAGCGTCGAAAATTCGTCGATAAATATCAAAAATTTAAATATAATTTTATTAGATGATAAATTGAAACTTTATAAGGGGGAATTCGAAAAATTTAAAATTAACCTTTAGTGTCGAATTTAAATTTTGACGCTAAAAGATAATTCTTTAACGTCGAATTTATAATTCGACGCTAAAGGGTCCACATTTTAATGTCGAATTTCTATTTCGACGCTAAAAGGTAACATAAGTATCGTTTACCACGAAAAATTTAAATTCGTTCTCTTTTCCACTTATAATTTGAAAAATTAAGGGAAAATTAAATTTGGCCAACCATGTTAGACTTTATAATTGCAACCGGTTTGGGCAAGTATTGTTTGTCATCCTATAAACAAGGAAAATGGAAATATTGATCTTAAGTCATAATCAATTAATTTTCATGAATATCAAAAAAAGATTGAATCTAGATCCAATCGAGATGAGTTAGGAATGGTAATTGGGACGTTCTATTTCGATTATGATTCATGAAGAGAAAATTATCTCAAATTCTAACTAATTTTGAATCGGGACGAAAATTATCTTGAATCTCAAACTGAATGATTCAGGTTTTTTAAAGCTAAAAATTTGGGAATCATGTAAAAAAAATCTCAAATCCCGACCTCGTTTTTTTTAGACGAAAAAATCATCATAAATTCTGATCAAAATATTTATTCAGAATCGAGATTTGAGATTTTCTATAAGACTGAGTTGAGTTTATAATTTAGGGATATAATTTTTGTATGATTATATTACTAGATACTTAAATTGGTTTAATTTGAGGAAGCATAGATCTCCAAAAGATAATATTGGCACTTTTGGGAACCAATAGTCCAATAGGCAACATAATTCAATACAACTGATCGATATTTGACATCGGATGTTATTGCTAGTTTAAATAATAGCTTACAAATAAAACTCGGACCTAAAGATTATGATATAACTAATTTGGAGCTCGTATGATGTGCAGATTCATTTTGATTTTATATTTAATTAATCTATATTTAGTATTATTTTATTAATATGTATAATCTCTTAATATAATGATTGTTACATAAAATTCTGTTGTTTGGTATACGAACTTTTCAAGGGAAATGTCAATCAGATCGGTATGTATTATCTCATCATATAAATAAGGAAAATAGAAATATTGATCCTAAGTCCCAACTCAATTGATTTTCATGAATATCAAAGTAAGATTGAATCTAGATCGGATCAGGATGAGCCATGGATGGTAAATGGGTCATCTTGTTCTTGTTTCGTCTCGTTTTGATTAAGTTTCGAAATGAAAAAATCATCTCGAATCTCTATTAATTTTTTGAATAAGGAAGAAAAATCGTCGTAAATCTCAAACTGAACGGTTCATGTTTTTAAAACTAAAATTTGAAATTCATGATTAAAAACATCCCAAAATCCATGCATAATTTTTTTTTTTATTAGGACGAAAAGACATCTTAAATTCTGGTCGAAATTTTTATTTGGAATCGAAATTCGAGATTTTCTACAATATGTGTTGAGTTTATGTTTTAAGGATAATTTATGTATGATTATGTTACATACTTAAATTGATTTGATTTGAGGAAGCATAGATCTTCAAGAGATAATATTGGCACTTTTGGGGACCAATAGGTAGGGATGTTCGCGGTGCGATTCAGGTTGTTTTTTACGTTTTATACCTCAAACTGTGCGGATTGGCAGTTTGGGAATTTAAAAAGCGAAACCGCAAATTTGATAAGGAAAACTGTGACGGTTCGGGTCAGCGGTTTGGGCAGTTCAGGTCGACGATTTGAATTATAAATTTCTTAAAGAAAATTTTATGTTTTTTCACATATAATTAAAGAGAACAAATACCTAATTTTTATTAATATTATCATATTGTCATATCATCATTGAATATCTTAAATTTCATGGTTAAAGAAGAAGAAAATCATAAAATAATGTATAATTTGAACGTAGGTCAGCGGTTTAGGCGGTTCGGGTCGCAGTTTGGGTAAAAAACGCATACCGACCTAAAATTTACGGTTCGGTTCAGGCCAAATCGAAATCATTTTCAATATTTTTCAAAATCGCGCGGTTCGGTTCGGGTTGGTGCAGTTCGAGTCGGGTTGCGGTTTGAACCGAAACAGTGAACACCCCTACCAACATGCATCATCTTTCAATACAATAGATCTACAATTGACACGGGACGTTAATGTTAGTTTAAAGGGAAAATGAGCGAAATCCTAGGTAAGTGAAACTTCACTCTTATTTTATAACTAAACGAAATCTTTTGTAGTGAATTTTTTATTTATTAATTTGACTATTTAAATTTAAATTAAAAAATATTTAAAGAATAAATATTGTTTGTATTTATTAATTTGATATTTTATCTCTTTATTTGTGACAATTGTTTAAATAATAACAAATATCATTACAAAAAATAAGGTCTTTAGCGTCAAAAAATTTCGACACTAAAACATGGACAAGAAAGACAATTAGCGTCGAAATAAAAAATTTCGACGCTAAAGTAAAACATTTTGCGTCCAAAATATTTCGACGCCAAATTATAATTTTCGACCCTAAAGCACGTATTTGGCGAGAAATATTTTCGACGACAAAGAGTTTACCTTTATCGTCGAATATTTCGACGCTAAAGGTGATATAATATTAAAAAATATATATTATTTTATTACCTTTAGCGTCGAATATTTCGACGCTAAAGGGTAGGGGTGGGCGCGGTTCGGTTTGGTTTGGTTTTTGCTAAAAACCGAACCAAACCATATTTTACGGTTCATATTTTTACCTCTCAAACCAAACCATTAAATAACGGTTTGGTTCGGATTGAAAATTTTTTAAATCAGCGGTTTACGAATTGGTTCGGTTCGGTTTACGGATTATTATATTAAAATAAAATTTCATCCACTTAAGTGAAAATAATAAAATAATAATAATAATAATAATAATAATAATAATAATAATAATAATAAAACTAGTCTATCCAACAAATGGTATGAAGTGATAGGGTGTAAGCTGTGACTCCAGGAAACATATGCACTCCATAAAGGATTGAAAAATGAGGCACAATTAATTCTTGTATTTTTTAAAAA